>JAECWJ010000678.1:5672500-5825000 GCA_018150375.1 Drosophila sturtevanti
CATTTAAATAACAACTTTACATAGAAAAAGAGACAGCAAATTAGATATTTTAATAAGAAATGGAAGCAAATTCCCAATAACTGAGAGATTAAGTTGTTGATAAGTAAATAATATAAGATCAAATTCAAATCATTAAAAATTTAGCTGAATATGAAAAAGAGTTTTTTTCTTAAACTAGATGTTAATTACATACTGTGACTTATGAATTGTAGTTTATCTCTACTTATATACAAATGATAAAACTGCAAATATTTCATTTATTGAATGTGTGAAAATCCACAATGGAAATCAGTCTGAATTAAACGATTATATTCCCAACTCTCTCATCCATCAATCAAACATGCATCTGAATAATAATTTTAATCATTCCAAATTAAGCATCAGAGTGAACATGATGAATTGCATATACAAAGCATATATATATGCTTATATATGTATTCAACGATTCCTATATAATCATACATCTGTGTGTATACAAATAGTCGGTGAACGGATATTGGTGGGGTTTGGGGTGGCTATATAAACGTATTCACTTGACAATCACTTTCGTTTTATTGCGATTTACCAGCAGCCAAGAGAGCTGAAAAGCTATAGAGGCAAAAACACATAGAACAACTGAAAAATTTCCACATGGGATAACTTGTGAGCAATTGCAATGCGAAGGCCCAAAGACAATGAGTTAGCTGCTGAAGGCAGTCAAAGCCAAATTGTTGTGGTGCAAAAATGCGGGCATATGCACTCGTCTACTCACATTTCTATATACATACATATACATACATATATGTATATGAGAGGAATGGGTAATACAGATGGAAGTAACAACAGCAGCAACAGCAAGTGCAACCGGCAACAGCAACAGAAAGAAAATGAAAATTTATTGTCAGAAAATGAAAGAAAGCTCTTGACAGGCATTTAGTCAGGAATGGCAGAGGCAATCAAGGTGTTTCATTGTGGCCTAAGTCAACTATCACCACATACATACAACTAAGAGTATGTACACATATGAATGTATGTATGTTTGTATATATGTACATATGTACTTTGCGGTTTTCTTAGAGTTTCCTTTGCTCGAATGATAACAATTGCAGCCACAGTTTGCATTGTCATTGGAATCGCTTTCGATTTGTAGCTCAATAGACGCTGGGGATATCAAACTAAAGTCCCCCCCTCTTCTTTCCAAACGAACCAACCAAGTCAACATACATACATAACTACCAACTGGAAATGAGGCAAAAGTCAAAGCAAATGTCTGCTAATGGAGACGATGGCCAAAAAAAAAAAAAAGGAAGAAAGAAAAAAAAAGATAATAATGGCCCCCGCAAAACATTTAATGCACGTTATTGTTGAAGGAGCCAAAAAGCAATTTGCCGTAACGCTAGTCAGGATTTAGCCCACTCTCTCTCTCTCGCTCTCTCACTCTCTCTAATACGGAGTCAGGCCAACAGCTAATGCAGTGAAATATTTATTGAAATTGTATGCTCCCCTGGGGGCCAATGGGACGAAGATGGCAAAACTGGCGATGCTTCTGCTGCTGTTGCTATTAGGCGAGGTCTTTAACCGAAAACTTGTGGATGGGAATTGGATTCGTTGGCCAAAATGGCGGCAATGAAATGGTCCAAGAGAACGGGGGAAATAGCCGCAATTTACGAGTCTCCGTTTGGCACTTTTAGCATTATTGCCCAGGCCAAAATGTTGGACTACTGGCATAAATATTTCTGGTCTCGGAAAAAGTTTACACACACACACTCCGGGTACATACATACCAGCCCATCCCCTGATCATCATTTGGTTACATAAATTACATACATTAATGCAATTAGCAAACAAAATGGCAAGCAAACTGGCAAATTATTCACCTGAAAGCCAACCACGTTCTCACGAGTTTCGTTAGGACTTCACTTGAGTGGCACTTCAGTTGTTGGAAAAACATATTTTTACTCGACCTGGCAAAAAAAAAAAATACAAAAACAAAAAAGGGAAAAGGGAAAAAAATCTGGGCCACAATTATGAATGCGGAAGTCGATACGGTTATGGATACTTGTAGAGTCCTTTTGGCCCTTTTTCATCTCTTCTCTGTTATGAGTACTGTGTTTTGGTGGCACGTGCCGCGAATGTATTTGTATGGCAACATAACATAATTATCACACGCTCGTGGGTGCACGCACGCTAACCCACTTGAGTTTTCTTCCCTTCAGCTTTTGCCTACAAATTTGTTGCAATATAATAATGAGTGGGCGTGGCCAGGCCTGCGCAATGTGGTTGATTGCATTATGGTAGAACACGCGCTCAAATGCCTTTAATTATAGAGTTCGGCTCCTAATTGCTGTGTTGTATAGTTGTAGGGTTTTAATCTCTTAATGGCCACTTGAGGGTTAAGATGAAGTGCCTACCTACAATATTTATATACATAGCATCATCCTTTCGCATCCCATGAAGCATTCATTGAATGGTGGTTGATATATGTATCTATATTCAATTGAATTATTTAAAAACCAATTTCAATATTCGCATTAATTAAAATTCATTCATATATGTAATTGAAGTACACAAAGCCAGCACAACGAAAAAAGGAAACAAATAATAGAACAAACGGCATGACAACAAGGCAGAAAATGCTATTTAATCCATACAAAAAATATCCTTCTCAATTTTCATATCACTCCGTCCGTAACTCTACATTCATATTCCGATTGTTTTAGCATAGAAATGGGCAAACGCCATGAATCTGAATTATTATTGGTTCGTCAAGCAAGCCGCAGTTGTCCCTAAAAAAACACACACAGATATTTTTGCAAAATAAAAATTTAAAAAAAGTTGAAATACTCTTAGCTTAAAAGGGTATACATGTTTGATGTCTGTATTAATATGTGTAAACACTTTTGAATATATCATATAGGGTGTCTATAAAATTTATATAATGGTACTAGATAAATATATATTATTATTCATTATTCATTTTTTGGATGATATGCTTCAATACTTTAGAGATTGGATTTCTAAGTTTTTTTCTGTTTGAATTAAGGAACCACAAATTAGATTTTGTTTGACTTGCCCCCTGCAACTCCTAAAAGGGTGTAGAGCCTCCATTATACATACATAGTTAAGCTTTTTTCTAGCTTCTGTACGATTTTATTTTCGGGTTATCTGTTATTTTCAACGTTTTTTCTTTTTTCTATTTTTTTTTTTTTTGATTTCCTTGGTTTTCTGTCACATCACGTCAACGAACCGCCAGCCAAATGAATATGGAATGCTATGTGCATTGAGTAGGATGCGAATGGTGATGGAGGATTTTCTAAATAATTTGTGGATGCCACAAAGATTGGTTCTTTGCCATTGCCGCATTGCAGCTGCTTTATCATCGTCTCACATTTTTTGTACCATCCGCCACTGCCACCCAAAAAAAAAAAGGAAAGAAAAAAAGTAAACAAAAAATGAACTACAACCAAACACATACGACCGACCAGTTTTTTCTGTCACTGAGTGAGCACAGGTAGAGAGATACATAAATCAAATCCACTTCGAGCCCATCCGGGGGCGGTTTTTGGCCAATTCTTTTGCTTGGTTGTTTTGCCGCCCACTCCACCCCACCCCTTCTTAGTTTGTGGTGTGCCGGTATTATGGCATTTTCTGTCTACCATTTTTTACTTATGTATGTACTTTTTACGTTTTCTATTTTGATTTTTTTGTAGTTGTTGTTGTTGTTGGTTTGCACCCAGCTGTCAGCGAAAATGTTGAAAAATGAGAAAATATCATTGATGGGAAAATAAGATGAGAAAAAACAGAATAACTAAAAGCGTCCAGATGGACTAAGCCATTCCAACAAAGATTCCCCTATAATATTCCAAAGTGAAAAGCAATGTTAGCCATTTTTTCGTGCGGTTTTGGTTGTGAATTAATTGAGAAATGTGCCTGCCAGTCAAGGAGAAAAAAGTTATGAGCAAATGAAATGAAAGGCTAGTTATACTTAATCAACATACATGGCGTATGCGTTACATTGTATAAGTCCCACGTTATAGGGGAGAGGACACAATTACACAAAGCTGCAAAAAGTAAAAGGTAAGATAAGGCCAAAGGCAATGATATAGCTGGCCCTTTTTATTTTCTTGGTTTTTTTTACGTTTCTTGCCTTGTCGTTTCGTTTGTCTATTATTGTGTGCCATTATGCGGCAACGTGCATTGTTCATACAGCCTCTGGGCTACCTGTTCAACAACTTGGTGCATTTTTTTAATGGATTTGCAACCCACACACCTAAGAAACACACACACACTCAGACACACCAAAGCACAACACGACCGCATTGAAGTGAAGAATTCGCACTCGCGTTTTAAGCGCACTGCTTCATTCTTTACCCCTCTTCTATTTCCTTTCTTTTTTTTTTTAACGCATGCGGAATGCTTTTTTGGAAGGAGGGAGGGGGAGGGCGTAAAGAACAGGGCTTTGAATGTCTGTCAAGGCTATTATTGTCAGGCAAAATGTTGTTATGCTAGGACTTCAATGCCTTGTATATGCCCAACCTCAACGTTCTCTGTTCTCTGTTGTCAATTTGGCCAAAGTGGTTTTTCAGTTGCTTTAGCGCGAAAAAAGGCGCACAATTTGCTAGGTGGGGCAATAAGATCGTGGATCGTTGTTGGCAAATAGAAGGAAAGGTGAAAAGGTATATATGTATATAGACATGACTCTAATAAATTGCACTTGTGCGGCATTTTAATCACTTAGGCTATAACGCCCACCTACATTGGCCCTATCTAGGTGTCTCATTCTATTTATTTAATGACAGCGAAAAGTGGCAGCCACGAAACGCCTACTAAATCTGTACGGCTCAGCGCACTGGAGGCAAGTGTTTCTTGTCCTTGGCATCTCTAATCCCTCACCTAGTGTATGGGTATATGTAGAGGTATATATATATATATATATATATATATGTATGTAGTTCTTATTGTTGTTGTTGTTGAAGGTAGTTTCATTAGACTAAAATGTTCAACCCACACGTCAGTCTTTCGCTCTTCTCTCTCTCTTTCTGCCTCTCCCTCTTCTGCTTTTTATCTCTCTATAGTTGAGCGTGTGTGTGTGTGTGCGTTAGGCTTTTGTTTAACGGATTTCGCTTTTCAAAAATTTGCATTTGGCTGTTCCATTGAAGCGCAAACAATTGAACCTCCTGCCCAGTTTCTGCCGTTCCAGCTGTTCCTTTTTCTTCGTTTTAATTTTTGCCGCTGCTGCTAACTGTAACGTAGCTGCTGCTAACGCTTTGTACGCCTTTTTGTTTGAGCCGTGCGCCCAAAAGGCGCGCAAATATCTTTTGATTTCGCTTTTTCCTTCCTTTTCTTTTCTCTGGCTTTTTTTCGGATGGGCGTAATTCTTCCAATCAAACAAAAAAGACGCACACTTTTTTTGATAGCTTTTATTTATGATTTTTTATGTTGAAAAAAAATATATTCATATGTGTATGTACATGGAGTGCTGCTGCCTGTCATCAATCAAAAAGTGCGCAAAATCAAAATGTCATTCTGTATGTGTGTGTGTGTGTTTGTGTATATACAGACGGTGACTGAAACTCCCACCCACCAGGCAGACAGCCTTTGTATTTGATTTGTATTGTCTATTGATCTAAGGGGAGAATTGCTTTTGAATCTACATTGAAAAACGAGCCACCCTTATTTCAATATTAAATAAATTGAAAGAAGGTCAGGCAGGTGCCAAGTACAAAGTACATATATAAAAATAAAGACAAGATCGTAGATGGCAAATTGTTACTCAAACCAAGTTGTCTGTCAGTTTCCCCAACTATAATTGTTTTGTCAAAATCTTTGATTATTCAGTTGATAATAAAACCGCGTACATAAAATAATATAGTTTCAGTTTTAGTTTAAATGTTAATTAAGTAAATATAAAAATTAAGATCCAAAATGTCCTTTGGATATACTATAAGTATTATTACCCGTGCATATTCCCAAAATATTGCTCATATTATTAATATGAATTATGAATATTAAATGTGAATAATGGATATTTAGCGCAATGGACTGTAGTCAAAATGTCATTCTTTTATCTGGTAAATGTGGGAATCCTTGTAAATTAAATGAACCAATGCTGGAAACTAACATTTTATTTTACTGGAGCTCAAGCAAATCTAACCACATGTCAATGCCAAGTAAATGGGGAGAAAATATAAATGGGAATGAGATTGCATTTTAAAATGAAATTAATTGCATGTGAAGAAAGAGACACATTGGCAACCGCAGGAATTATAACAATTTTACACGTTATAGCGACATAAGTCAGCAAAGGCAGTCAACCAGTTAGACAGTCCGCCTGGCGGATGTTGCCAACATATGTCACTAACTTCCATTTGGGGTTGCTCATCCTCAAACAGCAGCAGCTAACCGCCCACGCAATCAAATAATTCTGAATCATTAGGTTTTTTAACCAAGGGGTGGCTCTACGCAACCAACACTCCCCCCTTCTCCTTCTCCTTACCATTCTATTCTATTCTCTATTGAGACATTTACCTCAACTGGATGTTCATTATAATCCACTCTGAGCTTTGCCTCGCTTCTATGCACATAAATACCTTCTGGCCACTGAATGTTGCATGTATTGAATGTATGGGATGTAAGTAAAAGAGTATTCCCGGAGGCCACTAAAGAATCTACTCACCAACCCACCAACCCACCGCCCACCATCCCCCCACCTATCTCCATTCTATTTGACGACTAGTGCTCTATTATTAAATGCACTTTTAATCTTGGCTACCTCTCACTCTTTTCCTTTATCTTACAACCCCCCCCCTTCTACTGTCTGATGTTTGCTTTCAATGATTTTTTTTTCATTCTGCACCCTCAAATGGCGAACGATTATCACCCTTAAATGGTACTTTACACACACAATGAAATCCCTGGCCCAGGCATTGTATAGAATTGGAACGGCAAAAAGTACTTCGTATCCAAACTTGAAACAAAGTATACATACATACAAACACACTTGAGTGTATGTGTGTGTGTGTGTATGTGTGTGTGTGTGTGTGAACTGGGTGTGTTTATCCTTTGGATTAGTATGCAATGTTTGTTTAACTTCTGGTCGTGATTTGTTAGCAATGAAAAAGGAAGAAGCAGTTAAAAGGAAATTAATTACTTCAGTGAGATTGGAAAATAAAAAGTAAACCAAACGAATATTTCGAATTTCAATTTTTAAAATGGGAGACTTTTGATTTTTGTTTGAAGATTATTATCAACCAAATAAGGAATAAGAGAGAATAATATTTGGAATTTCTACAAATTACATGCCTTGTACAGGGTGCGCAATTCGGTCGATCGATTGGGGTATATTGTGGATCGGTCTACATATTTAATTAATTTAAATTATTTGAAGCATACTTTTGAGGGTCATGAATTACCATATGTATAATTGGTTTTAATATTTTTATTTATTATCTTAAGATTATTACAATTATTATTGGTTAGAGTTCAAATTTATATATTTGAGAATTCAACATTTTAAACAAGGAAAGCTAAAAAATAAATTAATAAATTAAGCGAGAATGAAATCAAAAAAGAGTAACGAAATCATCTATAATCATCTATTCATTATATATACATACATACTTCTAACTGAACCGTAATTTCCCTTTGGTTTTACATCTTCATACAATATACGTAAGTTTATAAATTCCGCCCATTGTTGAAACTTTGGAGTAACCTATTCTTAATGAGTTTCCATTTTAGTGAGCTATCCCTATATGAAAATCTACTTCTTAACAGCCTGTCATTTCGTATTTGTGCCGGGAGGAGAAACTTTTTGATGCCATTAAATGGTAAAGTAACTCACTCGTCTCACTTTGTCTGTATGTCACTGCCTCAGCTCTTTGGTGTCGATTAAATGAACTCAGTCCAATCAAGCAGCCACTCACTCCATATAAGCAACATGCATTGGATCGTCCTTCCTCCTACTTGAACCACCTTTACCCCTGCTTCGCATCAGCAGCAGCAGGCACAATTACATGCCACAGTCCTTAATACACAGTACACAAACACTGAAGCCAAATCATGAGGATAGGCAAGGAGAGAAGAGAAGGGTGGGGAAGAGAGCAAAGTTAACACACAAAATTGTGCCTGATGGCCATACAGAGATGGATGAGAAAGAACCGAAAAGGGGAAACGAAATAAAAACAAAGAAGAGGGAAAAAAATCTCTCCCCTGCTGTCAGTGCTTACAGTTACTTGAGGGGGTTCTCGTAAAGAGCACATAATTGGTCTGTAATCTATTTTTGACAGATTGAATTTCGCTTTTATCTTGATTTTGTTTTGACTGACTTGGTTGCTGCTTTCCTGTAGCCGTAATTGGGTTGTATGTACGACACCAGCCACCACCCCATTTATCCCCCTCCCCCTCCCCCCTCCACCCACTAGCCACTACCCTAAACGTAGCCCATCCCAAACGACCCATTTACAGGTTACTGGGGGTTGCTCGGTTGTTTGGTTTGGTTGTCTGGTTGGTTGTTTGGTTGATTCTTTTCGGTTCATGGCATTGAAGTGAAGATTTGCTAAATGGTTGCTGGTTTTGTCTATAGTTTAATATGATAAGTGGGTTGCTCTCTCCTCTCAGGTTCGGTTTGCGCTTTGGGACACTGGAGATACACGAGATACACAAGATTGGGATGGATGGATGTTTAGCAATTGGTTAAATGCCAATTTATGCTTTGAAAATTGGTAATTCTAAACCGCAAAAGATTTTCACATTCAGATAGGCTGGAAAGAGGAAAAAAAATTGGAAAATTGGAAACCTTTGTCAAAAGCTTTCGAAAAAAGTGTTGGCATCTTGTCATTTGCCTTTACAAAATCTGTTTTCTTTTTTACATTTATCATTTCCTCAGTTCAAGTGGTTTTTGCATAAACTTTCATTTGTTTATTTTTGGTGTGGTGATGGTTATAAATTATGTTTATTTTTCTTTTAAAGAGGTCTCTAGGGATTTAAATATCTAACCATTTTGTTGCTATTGTTGAGGTAAAGTAGATTAGCCAAAGTTATTAGATTTCGTTCGGTTTAATTTCACACTTGAACGCGTTTTAGTTGAATAACCGATTTGAGTTTTCCTGTAGGTGCCCAAATAGGGATGGACTCTTCTCTATAGTAATTGCATTCGAATTTAACATCCATCCCCTTTCGATATTTACTCCTCTCTTTTTTTTAACCCTTACAAAAGTCAATTATTGAAAATTGTTTGACATGTTGCATAACGTGTAATTTTCACACCCATTTAATGTTTTTTTTTTTTTATTTCTTTATACATGTCGCTTATTCATTTGCAATTCCATTCACAGCTTTTACTGGGCGTGACCTGAAACGTGCGCTTGCGGCAATTTTATATAAATATGTTTTTCTTATTTTAATTTTATCCTCTTTTTTTTTTTTATTTTGTCCATTGCCATCATGGGGTCGACCATTACCATCTAGCCATGATACCCACTTGCCGTTAACCATAGACCAGCACAATCAAGAAGAGAAGTGAAGAGAAGAGACCAACCAACCAACCAAACAAACGAACAAACAAACAAACAAACAGACGTCAACTGGGCAACTGCTGCGGCACACAACTTTGTTCAATTTTTTGCAATTAAAATGATTCTGTTCACATGGCATCCAGCCAAGGGAAAGGATCTTGACTACAATAGACTCAGCTGTAAAGGCAACATTGTTAGAGAGAATATTTATATGGGGTGGCAAATTCCATAAAGGTACATTCGATTATAATTCTTTGATCAGTAGGTTTCCATTGCATTGCAATCGAAAGTTTGGCTAAATAAATTTTGTAGTTTTTTTAAGGCATTTATTAATCACTTTGAAGAATTTCTTAGTCCATCTTTCTTATATATTTCTGAATGGATTATATTTTAAAATTAAAAACTTTAAATTAGTTGGTTCATGTATTTTAATAAATTCATTTAATTATTTTGTTTAAATCAATATTAATTTATTACTTTATAATTTATAATTAACATAATAAAAATTATAAATTTTCATTATAGAACTACTCGACAGATTAAAGTCGAGGCACTTCTACCATTCATTAACATTTAAAATAAATAAAATAATAAAATTTAATAACTCACAATATAATTAAGAGTATTAAAATGAAAGTATTAAATCTTGAATCCTTTGGTTTAATTGAAGATAAAAGTATTATAATGACTATCCGGATTAGATAAAATCGTACTACTTTACAATGTTGCGAAAAATTATATAGGATTTGAGTAAATAAAAAACATTTTCCTTTTGTTGTATATATATATATATATTTATATATATATATATACACAGGAGCAACAACAGCAACAACAGAAGCTATTCACATGGGCAACTACCATAGCAACATGGAACATTTGTCCCAATGTTTCTTTGGCCGCAGGCTAAATGACATAAAATTATAAATAAAATAGCGTTGATTCAGAAACAGGAGGAGGGAAAAAACACACACAAATAAATAATCAGAGTGTGTGTGTGTGTGTACGTGTGTGAGTGGTTGTGTAAGCAACAAACAATAATCAGTCGACAGAGTGCCTAGCTGCAGTTTGTATATCTGTGCGCGTTCTAGCAAAGCGTTTAAAAGCATTTACACTTTGTATCCTGTACACATCCTGCAGAGTGCAGTGCAGTAACTCGTTGTTTGGTTCAGCCCATTGTTGACTTCCTGTTATGTAACTCAGCACTACGGAGAATTGCCATAGCCTACATAATTTGTAGGTACACACACACACCCGTTTATATATATATATATATGTATATATATACACTTACACACAGAGAAGCGGGAAACACGGTGACGACGACGAGCAACAACAATGACGCTGGCATCAAATAACATTTGCCAGGATCAAAAGCAGAAGCCAGAACCAGGAACCAAAACCAGGAGCCGGAGCCAAGGCAAGACTTTCTCAACTGTCGACAGTTGAGTGCAAATTTTTATTGTTATTCAATTGGATTCGAATTTAGTTAACGAGAGGCCAAGGGTCTGGTCTATGGGTGTATATATAAATGTGTCTGCGCGTGTGTGTGTGTGTGTGTGTGTGTGTGTGTGTGTGTGTGTGTGTGTGGGTATGTGACAATTGACGCCTCACAAACAGGAAGCTTCCGGTTAGGCGTTGAAATTTGATCAACAAATGAATGCATTTAATTAGCCAGCGATGATTCATGAATGTGTATTTGAGTCCTTTTATCGTCAAATGGATTACAACTGTAAGTATGCAATGTGTGTGCCCTTTATTATTGCCAATGTGTGTGTGTGTATGCACATCTCAAAATGTTCTGTAATTCGAGTTTGCTGTTTTGTGTACATTGTTTGTGTTATTGCATTAATTTATAACAATATGTCGCGTAATGAGATGGAATTTGATTATACCATTATTTGTGAGTGTTTGTATGTGTGTGTGTGTGTGTGTGGGTCTAAACCAACAATTGTGAACTAATGGAAAATGGCATAATTATGCATGTATATTATGTACATATATGCTAAGTATCTATTGAAGTTCATGTTACAGGTTAAGCGACTTAGTTTCATTTTACAAATGGATAAACAATGAAAAAAAAACAATTTTAAAAAGGTCTTAATATCAGATTAATATTACTTATTTGTTTTACAACTATTAGAGTATATTTAAGAAAGATCGTCTTTCATTAATAGATGTTAATAACTCCTCTGATTATTGACTCGAACTTATTAAAGATCATCTAAGAGAAAATGATGACTAGTTTCATTATTTTCTATTGCCAGTGGGTAATACAACCACCATCATACATATATATATACCAGAGTTGTGATAAACTCATGTAACAAGTCATAAAAAAAAACTGGACCTGGTCCAACCATTTGAAGTGGACTGACAATAAATGTCGTTTGATTAATGTACCTAATAACAACCGCAAAAAAAAAAAACAATAAATGAAAACGCTGATGAGCCCATTATGAGCAATTCTAAGGATCATCACAATCTGAAGTACAACCACTAACCACCAAGCAACCACCAACAATTCCCCATCCCTCCCATCCTCTTAACTAAACCACGGTATAAGAATGGCTTGTCATAAACATAAAAAAAAACCGCAACTGCTACAAAAAAAAGACCCAAAAAACTAAAGTGCACAAAATAAAAAAAAAAAAACAAACAGACATCGAAATATAAATAAAGGACAAAGGCAAAAAATTGCCAACATTTTCGGTTGACCAACATACATACATCGGTCTGTGCCGCAATGAGACAAGAGAGTGAAATAAAAATAAATGTGCTAAATGGATAATGAAATACAAAAAGCGACAGGCATAATGGCCAATCTGACACCAGAAAATAAAAAATAGTCAGGCAGGCCGATCTTTCTTTCTTACTTCTTTTTTTTTTTTAAGTGTAATTTAACTGCCATGGCTATTGTACTTAATTGAACTGTCAGCCCAAAAGAGATAGACATTATATGACAATATATTTTTTGGGGAGCATAAAGTGATTTTGTATGTTAAAGAATAATGCAGGGCAAAGAGATAGTTTGTTTAAATATTCAAAAGGATAGCCAAAGGGACCAACTAAATTTATACATACTGAATACTAAATAAACTTAATGGTACTTATGTGAAAGGTAATATATTAACTTAGTATATAGTTATTTCAAATGTCTGATATTCCTTCCATAAGATTGATGAAAGAAAAAGTCTTTAATTTAAACATGCCCGTTTAAGTTAATGTATATACTTATATATGTACATACATATGTATTTATATGTAACTTTATGTATGTATGTATATTAAAAGCTAACTTTGTGATAAGCTGCTGCACTTCAGATCCCAAAAAGCTTGCAATTAAAATAAGTACCCCGCCGTTTTGGCTTACAAATATACACACTATATATATATATATATATATATGTATATAAAAAGAAAAAAGTTGGCAAACTGTGCTCAAACACACACACACACACACACGAAGCAAGCTATTTAAGTATATATAAGCACATTGCACATCGCGAGCTAATTAAGAAATTACTGCAGGCGAAACAACATCTCCATAGCCACCGAACCCAAAAACCCAACTCGGTACCCAACAAATTGGGCATGTTAAGAGGCGAGCCCCAAAGTAGACTCCAGAAAGCCATTTCATATATGGTTACAGAAAATAAAATTAACCAAAAAGAACAAAAATATACATATTTGGTGAACATTTGAACAGTGACGACTTTAAGATACTCTATACTAAAAACCTTTTATTGAATTTGAAATTTATACCTTTAAGTGTAGTAAATATTTGTTTGCTTTTTGAATCATTCTTAATTAGTTTCTTTTGCTGCTTATAATTATATATATTTATTATAAAACGATTGATATTATATACATATATGAAATTTTAATATGATGATGTATGTATTAAGATATGCATCATAAAAAGGAATGCATAAAAGGATTTTACAAGAAATCTAATAAAAACTGATATATTTATGAAATTTAAAAAAAATAAACATTAGAAGAAATCTAATCTATCGATCTCACTTTTCATTTCATATTGAGAGGATATAAACCCACTTAAGGTGATTCCATTCTACCGAAGTTCATATACTCTTGCGTTGTTCAGTTACATTTAGGATTGAGTGGCTTGTTGAAACTGAAATAGTCTTTCTAAATGTTACCCTTCCAAATCGGGCTCTTTCAATTCGTCAGCAACTATACATACACCCTGACACACACACCTATGTATATACATACGTAGCATATAAATACTCAACCCCAACCAGAACCGCCCAAAACAATTCACTTTACATATGGGCAAACGTGGCCCAAAAGGAGCAAAAAAAGCGAAAATTCTGAAAAGCAGCCAAAAAAGGGTTTTTTTTTTGAATGAAGCCACCCAAAGTGCTCGTCATCTGACAGACAATTTTTTTGTATAATTTCGCTACAATTTTCAAGCATTTTACAAAATGAATTGAAATACTTTTTGCCAAGGATTTTCTTTTCTTTTTTTTTTTTTTGGGACCCCATTTCCTCTTCTGGCCAAAAAAGACAAAATAAAAATAAAAATAAAAAGGGATGGCAAGAAAAACCATTAAATCCATTCATACGCTTAAATAAAATGCTCAAGCACTTGACTGCATCCATACAAAAAATGTTGGCAAAAACGAGAAAAGAACCGAAAAAAGTGAAAGAAATGAAAATGAAATACTATAATATGCCGGCATAAGCAACGGGATTGTTGGGGATGAGGCAAGGAGAGGGGGAGGGATGGTATGCCACATAAAAGGCAGCCTAATTTGTTCAGTTAGCTTATGCCACAACCCCTCCCTCGCATTTCCCCGTTTACCAGGACCGATGAGATTGCTTTTACTCTATTGTTAATAAAATTCATTCTCAAATGCTGCACAAAAAAAAAAGGATGAAGAAAAGAAAAAAATACAGAAAAATATTCTCTTGCAAGCTGATTTAAATACATACATATATTAAATACTTAAAATTTGGTTTATCTCAACAATCCTTAAAATTGTTGCAAATAATAGCCTGCAGTTAAATTAATTTATAAATAAAAAATTACACAAAGTACGATAAAATAAAAGATTAATTTTTACTAAGTTAATATTAAAATACCCTTTATAGTAGCTATTTAATGAAAATCTATAAACCAGTTATGCAAGAAGTTTGTTTACACTAACTATAGCAATCATTTAAGTTAATCTGATCTAATAACATTTATATTATTCTTTTTGTCCTGATTCTCTACTCATAGTCTCAAAATCCAACTTGCAACATTAAATAGTCTAATCAAATTACCAGTATACCTTTTATGTAAGGGTATTACAAATAGCCATCAAACAATTAAATACAGAAATCACATCGATTTGAAAGACTGTGATTATATGCAAACGTGTGAAATGCAACACTCCAATCAATCGTTCATAACTTTATACATATATGCCACACAATACACAAAAGTGAACATATATAAACCTATACATATATGAACATATATATATACCAACATTTTTATATACATACGTGTATATAGTAAACATGTAATTATTGTATTTGGTAATTCAAAACCAACAATTGTACATTTTTGCATAACTGAAAGCACTTTACCAGTTTTTTTTAAACCATTTTATTGCCATTACTTGCTGAATGCGCACAATTCGCAATTTATTTTTGCAATTTAACACGCGATAGGAAAAGTCGGCCTAAAGGATGAGATATCTACACATGTACATGTGGGAGCATAAATGTATGTATGTATATATATACATATTGTATGCCACACAATAAAGTGTAGAAGCAAAAATAATATATATGTTTGTACATCGGCATTCAACGTGCCATCCAATGTGGCTAAATTGCAACAAACTGCACAATAAAATGTGCAACTTAAAACGCCTGTGCCAGGCAACAATAATAACAGGCAATTGGCATTGTTTGCTGCGAATGCCAACATTTTACAGTTTTATTTGTACGAGCACTCAGTTGCATACATATATATACATATATCCATATACATATATGCATATATATATATATATATATATATAAGTATTTGTATTTCGCGTTGGCAATTAAACCTAAACAAGTGTTTCTGCCACTTTGAAAGCCTTTCGTCGTCATCGCGAACCGCCTCCATCCACCCATTAACTTTCCCAATGTCAATTAGAAAACTCGTTGAAATAATCGCAACTAAAATTAATTTTAAGTACATACGATTATTTCTAAGCTTCAGTATCTGTGTCTGTAACAAATAACTCTTCACAAGCACCTTAAAGATATAAATGAAATATTTCAAAAACTATTTTCAATCAAAACCTGTAGACAATTTAATTTGTTTGAAATACAAACTTTTATTATGTTTAATTTCTCAATAGAAAACTTCTTTTATATTTTAAAATTTAAATGGATCATCTCAAAAGAAAGTGTTTCCTATATACATATATAGAGTAAAGAATTTTAACCACTTACCCCTCTCCACCTATGTGCCCTCTCATGCAAAAGTAGTTAAAAATTTTACTTACCTATTTGCCTATTACATCAATCAATAATATCAAAATGAATCATTCTCACATAGATCTTATAGTTTTTCTCCTTTGTATAATATGTATATATATATATATATATATATATATATTTTTATTAATAAGTATTTTTATTATATTTTCTCATATTTTTCATTTTTCTTATGCATTTCATTTGTTTGGTTTAGTTCGATAATGATATCGATTTAGTTTGGATTATGTCAACATTGAATTTATTTGTTAGAAATAATTTAACTAATTATTTGGTAATTGCTTTGACTTATGCCATTATTCTGTTTGTTTTCTGTTCTTATTTGTGTTACTGTGTTTTTTGTGTTTTTTTTCTCTTTCTTGGCTTATTAATTAATTTAAGCTTAATATTAAAATTGAATTTTACTTGCTTTACATGTGTGTGTATGTATGTGTGTGTTTGGAAGAGGAAACTTAAAGTACGAGTACGAGTAAATCCAAAAAGAAAAACTCAAAATCTTGACCAGCAATTAAACAATTTTAAAGCAAATGTTCATGTACATATGTTGTGAGAAAATGTTAAGCGCATTATACATAGAACATGTCCATCAAATATATATACATATATACATCTGAATAAATGTATATATGGGATAGAAATATAACTGATTGAGCAATTTGCCCACCCATCACTGGGCAGAGAAGTTAATTTTTATATAGATATATATTTACAAAAGCTTTAGGAACAAACTATGTATTAAAAACACTGTTCTTTGTGAGTGGGGGAGGGGTGGTGATGGGGGGTGGAGGTGTTAGCATTGAAACCAATTGATGTGCACTACTTTGGCCAGTGAAACGTTTCAATTGAGATTTACAATTCAAACGGGAATGGGTAGTAGTACCAACATTAGACGGTTTATCGATTTATCCGCCCCCACAACCTACGCTCTCTTTGCGTTCCAGGCAATTATTGTGGTTTGTGCGCAGCTCTGGAGGCTCCATAGGCGTTTGCTCAACATCTGGCTCCTCATCAGCTTCTACATCGATAGCCGAATCGTCCTCATCCTCCACACCATTGCGGAGTATGGCCCGTTCTTGCTCTGCATCCGAATCTCCATCTCCATCTGTTCTATCCATTGGAGAGCTTCCCAACGGCGGACGTTGTGACGAAGGGAGCGGCGGGGGCAACGACGTAATCATTGATGTTGGCGTTGGCGGCTTCAGTAGCGACATGGGTGCCGCCAGGCACCCCACGCCCTATACAAGCGAAGACAGCGGCGGTCGCGGTGGGCTGGTGTTACGTGCCGCTGCCGCTGCATAATATTGCATATGATGATGAGGTGGTGGCGGTGGAACAAATCCAGCCGTTGTACCATCATGATAAAGTACCGGAACACGTACCAATCGCTGAGCCGCATGCGCCATATTGGCCATATTTGCAGCCTCCAGTTCAGCGGCTAACTGACGTTTCCATTTATTGCGACGATTCTGAAACCAAATCTTCACTTGTGTCTCGGTCAAGCGCAGGGATGCAGCCAGGCCAGCTCGTTCCGAAGAGCTGAGATAACGCTTTAGATCAAAAGTCGATTCCAACTGAAAGACTTGGGCACGAGAGAAAACTGTACGTGTTTTCTTTTTGCGTTTTGATCCATTGCCATCGCCATGCGGTGAGGAACTATCGGAAGGGCCATCTGTGCCATCATCTTCCTCAATTATTTCTTCGCCATCATCGTCGGACTCATTGGAGCTAGTGGGCAGTAAATAACTGGCATGAGAATGATGTGAACCGGACAGATGATGTGCATGGACAACAGGAATGCCACCAACGCCGCCGCCGCCGCTACCGCCTCCATTGCTGCTTGTGCTACTTGTGGGTGTGCTGGGCTGTAGTGGATGCTGTGGAAGCTGTTGAACGTGTGGATGCTGTTGCTGGGGCTGGTATAACGAATGATGTGGGGGTGATTTGTTTGTGTTGTTGGCATTGGCAGTGCTGCTACTGTTATTATTATTGTTGTTGTTGTTGTTGTTGTTGCTACTACTGTTGTTGGGACTCAACGATGTGGGTGATGGTGGATTCTCCGTTGTGTTTGTCGAGGAACTGTCTGCAAACGAGAGAGAATAACAGAGAATAAGAGAGAGTGAGAAAGAGAAGCAATTTTATTAGTTGATTTGTCAGTTTCTGTGCGAGGCTAAATGGGTGTGTGTGTGTGAGTGAGTGTGTCGGTGTTTCTGAGTCTGTGTGTATGTATGCATGTGTCTGTGTGGGTGGGTGGTTGGTCGGTTGATGTGTCTCCATCAGGGGTTGCTACATGCACAGATTTAAGCTGCAACACTTAACCTCACACTTGTCTTCGTCTTTCGTCGTTTGTTGCCTTTTTTTTACTCATCTTTTCTTTTTCTTTTTTTTTTCTAGTTTACTGTTGTGTCCTTGTCCTCCTAAGAAGCTTACAGCGCAAACTCGGAGAGCGTCCAACGTTTATATATGTATATATATGTATATGTATATATATGTAAGAGCATGTATAGGTATATGTATGTGTATGTGTGCGTATATCTTTCCTTTTGTATGTGCCTATGTGCGTGTATTGATGCACGTTAAATTACCATTTAAAATGGCTGTCAGTCAGTGTTGGTCGATTTTATTTTTATCGGGCTTTTAGTATTGATCTCATTTTAAAAAGTTTAAATTGCCGTAATTTGCCTGAAAAGCATTTGATGTGGCATATAAAAAGCTTTTTTAAGTTTATCAAATTGCCCCACAATGGAGTTGTTGGAATGGGAGTGCAAAACTTAAGGGCAATTTACATGAACAAATGCAATTGCAATGGCCGTTAATGCCGATAGGGCCAATTAAATAGGATTAGAGTGCCAATTCTAGTATATACATACGTACATACATACGTACATGCATATATACATACATATATATATAAAGGGCAACAGTAAAAGCGAACATGTTGAACGCTTTAGGCGTAACTCAACACTCGATTACAAATTGCAATTAATTGAAAATTGCTATTAATGCAACGGTATATATGTATGTATGTATATATGTACATATGTATGTATGGCATTGTCTCTGTATTTAATTAAGGAGGGGAAAGGTAACAGAAAAATTCTTTGAAGCATTAGACACGGGTATAGACATTCAAAGAATGTCTAATCTTTAACTAAGCAGAGACAAAGACAAATAAGAAAAGATATATATACGCAGTGAGAGAGACAGAGAGAGAGAGAGAGAGAGAGAGGGATGCAGAGAGAGGTTAATCTGCAAATGGAATGTGGCAATTGGACACTCTGCATTCCACCAACGATTTAAAATGGGTATGTAATTCAATTAGTTTAACTATTTGGTTAATTGTAAGAAAGGAGTATCAGAGAGTTAGTGTAAATCAATTTAACTTACCATGTGTCGGGCTATGGAATGGGTTACGTTGTGGCGCCCATGGCCAACCGGGCGGACATAGGGCAGCATATCGTCCAGCTAGTGCTCCCCATTGTGAAATGAAACCCAATCTAAAATGAATCATAGAACAATTTTCCAATTAAATTATAAATTATGCAACAGCATTACAATTATGTAAAGTCAAGAAATCGTTACATACATATATATATACTTAATGGTATAAATCAGGCCAAATCTTAGACCTAAAACAAAAGCAACCCCTCAAACCTAGCGCCATAACTGACAACAGCTGCTGTGAATTACCAATAGCCCCACTCCCCTCCTCTGTCCAGCCACAAACCCTCCAAAGCAACCCCTTTATATATATATACATAAGAGTGTGTGTGTGGGTGTGGGTGTGTATAACCTTGTTAAGTTGCTAGCTTAAAAGCATCTTTATAAATACATTTTATTTATTTATGTAGATAGAGGCAAAGTTTTATTTGCAAGACGAAACACTTTTTGTTCGCCTTTTTCCATTATAATGTGCCCCATATAAATGTATATGTAAGTATGTACATACATACATATATACATATATATACTTTTGTATTTCTATAACAAAGTTGAAGTATGCGCCTTGTGTTTTATGGGGTAATTTTGGATGGGTGTTGTGCCATTCTTCTTTTGGAGTTTACTGGGCTGAATCAAAGTTTACAAATCAAATCACTTAGCCAGGCAAAAATAAATTACTTAAATAAGGCAATTTAAAGATACTTTTATGGCTATAAAAATTATTAATCATTTTGGATAGCAATTAAAGAGATATACATATATGTATTGAAAAACAAAATTAATAATGCAAAATATTGCATTGTTACATTATGAAAAGCTAATTTTGCTGATTAAGACAAAAGTTTAAATTAAAAAACTATTATGAATAGTCATATCAGATCGGTAAGCACGATATTTTATCAAAATTGATTTATTATTAAATCATTCCCAAAATTTGTATAGCTTATATACCTAATCTTATACATTTGCCATTCAATTTGAATTGAGAATTATACAAGTTTCGAATATAATTTTTCCTTGAAACTTATTTGGCAGCAAAATCAATGCTTTGGTATTCAATGGATTACGTTTTGGCCAATAATACAGTGGGTGAAATTTGTGCTTCCCACGCACCCAATGAACTTTGTTGCTTAAGCAAGTTGAACGAAGTTAAAATGCATTTCTCACCGGTCTAGAATACCAATGTCAGGTATTAAGAACCACCCCATTGAATTGGCTTTTGGGCCTCGTTTTGCTTCTCATTTCGTTTTGTTTAGTGTTGTTAACCCCCATTTTGACCCTTGACCAGAATGAGACACACATGGATATAACCAAAGATAGACAGAGACAGAAATACAATTGTTGTGGACTGTGATTTTTTGCACCACCCACCATAAGCAGACAGTCAGACATTGCAATGCAACTTGGCCATGTGCGTTTGTGTGTGTGTATTTGTGTGTATGACATTAACATTTAGCTGACCTCTTTAGTTGCGGCCAAGGTACAGGTGTGGAAATCAATAGCCAACTGTTTTTTCTTTTTCTTTTTCCCTATTTCCCCCTCTCAGTAATGCTTTTCGATTAGTTTTACTTGCAGTCAAGTAAATTATGAGTCGCCCTACACAGAGAAAACTGTTCAAAGGCTTCCCCAAACGTGTAGCTAAAATCACTTCTAATGGGCTTCATGTTTACAGCGTCAATTGAGAGAAAGCCGCTTTGGGCTTTTGGCTAGTTTGGCTGAAGCCAGCTAAGAAATAAAAACAAAAAAAAAAAAAAAATACAAAAATCAAAACAGCAAACAAAGATGCCAAAAGGCATAAAACTCAGCTCAGTTCGACTCAGGTTACGATGGGACAAGAAACAAAAGAAATTACCTCAATTACTACGCTAATTTTTCCGCTGTCAGAATGGGGGGAATTTTGCAAAACAGCTTGTAGCTATTTGCTCAACTAATTATTCAAATCAAACATAAAAAAAAAAAAGAAAATAAAAAAAAAGAGAGAAAAAGGTCCTAGAACCGTCGGTCCGTCCACTAATGAAATAAATACGAAATTACTTTGCCTAAGGCCTAGATCCGCAATCGCGGCCAGCCACCACAACGACTGTGTATTCATTTACATTGGTGTCATTTTGTGGCGGAAGTGGATGGCCATGTTTAAAACTGAGTAGCGTGGGTGCGGCCCCTCATCAACGTACCACTGCTCCCATCTTCTATCCCTTTTCCATTCCTCTGGCCCATCTCCAGCAGTAGAACTGTCAGAAGTCAACAAAACGGATGGAAAGGGCGGTCATTTGGGTGAGGCATTCCTTGCCAAGTTTTGATGCATGGCTGTTATTTTCCTTTAATGAATTGTTTTGCGAATCCTCGTGTCCTTCGCTTTTCATTCATTTTTCCTTTTCTCCTTTTTTTTTTGCTTTTTTTTCCTTGGTTGCCCCCATGCTATGCCGGTTGTCATAATTTGTCTTCGGGGGTCCTTTTGTGCTAGGATAAAAGTGTGCTATGCAATTGAGTTGTTTAACATGGCGTTCAACATGGGTTTGTTTTGCTTTTGGTTTGTCAAGACGCTTTGAAGTCCCAAATTCTAACGCATTCCACAGACTAAAAGCCAAATTGATTTCTGTATAAGGTTGCTATTCAAAATGAAGATCTAAGTGAAAGTGAAATTCAAATCAGAAAGGGCAAATCTTTCAAGTGGTTCAAGTAATTGACAAAAAGGGAGCCCCAATTAAATTTGTCATAAGCTTAAATATTTATAAATTATAATGATAGAAAATTCTGCATTTTTTTAAATTAATTAATTAATTGGTCCTACACTATATAGTTTTATTAAATATATAAGCGATAATAACTCGCTAACAAAATTAAAAATGAGTATCTTTTAATGCAAATTTCCTCAACTAAATTAAATGATCAGTCAAAATTCTTCAATTGCTTGACGGAGTTGATGAGCCCGCACATTTATTTACCCAATGGCAGCTGCTTTTAATATCAAATGCAAAGCAACAATTCTCAATTCACAAAATGAATTACAAAAATTATTAATTTAAATAATAGAATTTAAATAGAATTGAACCAAAAGCAGAAAATTTTCATATACTTATATGCCCTCTAGGCTTAAACCGCTTAGAAATCGTTCATGTATAAAAGATTTGCACACACTAATTGGCCTGAACTCTCTCCCCTAGCTTAGCATAAAATATATATAATTTTGGTGACACTATGAACGGGTAGTGCCCGCACTATATAATATCCACTCGACTCAGGCCACAAAGTAGCCAAAATATTGAACATTGTGTAAATGGCATACACTTCAATAAGCAGGAACAGAGAGCCATAGAGTTTAGACGATGGGATTAACGTACAAATATTGCATATAATCGTATTCATAGAGAGGGGGGGGAGAGAGAGAGGGATAGAGAGCTAGATAGAGAGGCTTAGTCAGTACAATAGTACTTGAAAAATTGTGACATTTGTGTGGTACAACAATATTAGTTTCTGCTACTCCACAGGAAGCCGAGCAAATGACACACGTTCAAGTCAAACCTGAGATTTAGATTTCAGATTTTTCGAATGCCACTGGAATATGGTTGATATTAAATGGGGAAATAACACACACACAAACACACTGAACACACCCAATCATCTAGATAAGAGTGGTATGATTGATATGAATCAAAGTCTGGAATCATCAACCACTAAATGCCGCAACAAGCTAATTCCCTTTGTGATAGATAAGATTCATTATCCTTAGCCCCGACGTATTGCAATGGGACTGCAATTGTATTGTAATTATAGTAGTATATAATAATTATAATGTCAGTCACATATACGAAACCGATGTACTTTTGCGTCATCCTTGCAGGAAGAAAAAAGAAAAGAGAACAATAAGCTCACAATATCCTGAACTAGTCAGGAGCGGGAGGAGCACCCTTTTCTTTTATTTTTTTTTTTAATTTTTTGTTGCTTTTGTTAAACATTTCACTCACAAGCGTATCGAGTTACAACACTAAAGAATAGAGAATAAAAACAACGGCGACCATAATTAAGGAACCACATTTGCAATAGAGAAAGGGAGACAGAAGAATGAGAGAAGGAGAGAGAGAGAAAGAGAGAGAGAGTGGCTAATTAAAAATGCAATGATATTGTCAAAATAAGTTAGTTAAGTGGCAGAAGCCCAGGTGAAAGTCGTTGACTACTCTCTAGAAAATATTAAACGATCAGTCAGCATTTTCAATGCTTAAACATTTGAATTAAACTGGGTTGGGTCCAATGCTGATGATTAACCGATAAGCCAGCCACTCAGTCACTCAGTTAGTCAGTCAGTCAGACAGTCACACGTCAGCTGTAAGCGCCAAAACAGCAGGAGTCAACACTTGGTCGAGGGCGATCCGTTTTTGGCTTGTGCTACCCTCAACTTGCCGCTTTTCTTATCGCCAACGATCAGCGGTGCGAGCACGCGTAAATGAAATGAAAATGATCATTATTTAACATAAGAAAAAAAACCAACAACAAGAACCTAAGGGAGTCCTTCCACTCCTGCATAAAACAAAAGTGCAACATTGTTCTGTTTTTTTTTTCTTTTCTTTTTTTGATTCATCGAACACATGCGTTAATCGACCAATTTGAAATTTGATCTCTTTTATTTCATTAAATGTCGACTAAGTTGGTTGCCTTTATTTTATTATTAATCAACTGCCGTACGTCATCTATATATATATATATATATGTATGTATATAAGTGTATACGTTTATGTAGGTCAGTTTTGTACATTGAAGAGGGTTCTGCCAGTCATTGAAAGCCAGAATTCAGCATTGGCAGTTAGCTTCATTTCCATTCATACAGAAATTGCATTGAATTTCATAAGCAAATGTTATGTAATATGATATTACAGGCCAAAGTTGAGGGCCATTTCGTCTTGTCCTTTTTACAGTGGATTAAATTATAATTTTGATGAGTAAAATAAATATAAATTTAAAAAAACAGAATTAAAAAAATCAATAACAGCTACTATATACTCATGCTAAAACAAAATTTCTTTCAATATATTACATTTAATATTAAGATCAAAATATTTTCCCAACTACTATTTCCAAAGATTTTTTACGTTATCCTGATAAATTAGGATTATTGAGGACTGCCTATAAATTGCTTAATTGATGTAATAATTCTCAAACAAAACTATTCTCCTCCAATATCAAATTACATTTTTCTGTTCTGAATATGAGAACATTACTTAACCGAAAAATACTTTTAGCGTATCCTATTTATGATTATCTTAAGTTCTTCCATTAAAGGACCAAACATTATCAACTGCTCGAATATTCCATATTTCCTGCGAAGGGATTTGTGTCACCTAAACTCGTAGAAAACCTTTTAGTCTTTCCATTGTTTTATTTTTTTCGAATACCCTAAAAATGGATTATATCAAAATATCGCTCAAAACTATCGAAACAAGTGAAATTGTAGAGGCTTGACTTTTTGGTTTCAGGTTGTTGGTATCTTAATCTGGCCTGGCGATCACGGGATTTACATATATAAGTGCATAATACATACCTTGAAAGCATTGCAGCATCTTGAGGCCCACCCGGACCAGGATGTGGCAGTTGTGGAATGGGTGTTATCAGTGTTGTAGCGCCATTCTTTTTGGGAGGTTCACTGCGACTCAATATGCTGGAGATTGAGAAGCTGGTGAAGCCATTGGATCCTGTAGTAGCCTTATTACCATTACTGCTGCCATTGCTATCATTATCATTGCTATTTTGGCCAACAGAAGCGGCTGCTGCTGCCACTGCGACTGCCGCCGCTGCTGCAGCTGCCGCTGCGGATGGGCTGGTATTATTGTGATTCAATGTCTTGGAATTGTTGTTATTGAGACTGTGACCGCTTAACTCATCGCTGTCTGTGCGTTCGGGTGATTTTGCTGCCAAGGCTGGCACCGGACTCAGCCGGTCAACATGTTGTTGCTGTTGTTGCTGGTGTTGCTGGTGTTGCTGTTGTGTGGGTACCATGGCGTGTTGCAGCAATGTTGCTGGATGCGGCGCTCCATGGGCTCCAGCATGATGCAGATGACCAAAACTGTGCAAGGCATGATGCAAGGCCACTGGATGTCCGCCCAACGAACTTAAATGGTGCTGCAGATGATGATGCAATACAGCCGGTGGCACAGCACCAGTCGGACTATGATGATACTGCGTTCCTGCTGTCAAATTTGCCACTGTTGAGGAGGATAATGTTGGTGTACCTGCGTTTGTGTTGGGTGTGGAGCGATGTGTTGGCGTTGCCGGTGGCGTACTGCCGTCGGCAGAGCGAGCTGGTGAACGTGCAGCCAGTAAAGGACTATCGCGGCCATTGGTTATAGTTATTCCGACGGCGCCTAGGGGACTTGGTTCTGGACTAGATACCACACTAATATCAACTTCAGCTTCGGAGGAAGACATTGCACTTGTCTATATATATAGATATATATGTGTATATGTTCTGATTGAATATAGAAATCTTTATGCACTAGTTATTCGTTGCCGTCGCAATTAAATTGCAAAAATTCACAATTTCCGTAAACAATTTTCCGTATTCGTTTCACCGCGAGACGTCTGCACCGTTTGATCAACGTTTCGCATTTAAATTCAAATGTTTCTGTTAACAGACGCAAAGGTCCTGCTTCTGGTTCTGGTCCTTGCCGGCAAACCAACCTCGTTTCTCTTTGCTTATATGCTTCTGAGTATGAGTGTGAGGGTGCCGGGTGTATATGTGTGTGTGTGTGTGTGTACGTGTATTTGTGAAAACGATCGTTAAGTATTTTTATTGTTTCAGTCTCAAGATTTTTAACCCCCGGTCGTGTCCGGAGAGCGTTCGTTCTAGCCTGCTACCTCATGCGGCGCTCAACTGAAACTGAAACCAACTGAGGTGGTTGGTTGGTTAGTTGGTTGGTTGGTGGCCGTTGAAATTCTTTTGGTCTTTGGCACTAAATGGTTTTTGCACACACACACACACACACGCACTTAAACCAGAAGAGCATTATACCTGGCCACCCCTTGTTCCTTGTACTGCTGGGAGGGTGTTGTGTATGTCTCTCATTCTCTCACACTGACTCGTTCGCTCTCTTTCTAAGAGGGTTGGCTTGTGCTCAGTTTGCTTTCCCACTTCCATTTCATTTGCAGTTGAATTCCTTTTCGTTTATTTCGACAATTGCGCTGCAACCGCATCGACAGACACTTTCTTGTGTCGCAGCCTGAACGGAAGCGACGACACACAAACAAACAAACAAATATCGAAAGGAAAAAACAGAAAAAAACGCATCGTCTAAATTGTGCGAAAAAACCAAGTTTTAAGCTGAGAGCCAGGGAAACACTTGGCATTTGGAACATGTCTCAAGTGGGGGCGATAACGGTATGTCTGTCTGCTACTGCTCCTAACGTTTCTGTTACCGTTTCTCTGTTGCTGTGCTTGTGTGCTTGGGCAAAGTCTATTGAAATGCCAATATAAAATCAATCAATTGCCACCTACCAGAGGTCAAGTGTTGCTCTGTGAGCTATACAAATATTCCTTCTGCTTGAACTGTTGTTGTTGTTGTTGTTTTTGTTATTGGTATTGCACATTGCTGTTGTTGCAGCTAATATCTTAACTTAGATAGAAAGTTTTTTGGCCAAAAGTGTTTGGAATATATTTTAATTGATTTGTAGTTGTGTGTAAATGTTCCGAACACGGGTCAATCAATTTAAAAGAGGATTAACTTAAATGTGTGCATGTGATATTTTGATTGAGCATAAAGGTTTAAACACCAACAGAGTCAGGAGAGCAATTAATAATGCAAGCAAACAATAAGAAATAAAAGCTTTAATAAAATTAAAAGTTACTGAAATTCATAATATTGTATCTCTAAAAGGTATTCAAATAAGGTATGGTCAAAGAAATCAAGTTTAACAATTTCTTTACATTAAAAATACCTAACAAATGTCTAAATAAATCGTTTATAAAATATCTGTTGTTTTTGTAGGGCCTGTATTAGATTTTAGATGATACATAATTATATTACATACATAAATTATATCATTTTGTCGTATTACTCATACGGCATGTTGTACAACGGTTTAAATTCACAAACCGTTCTAAAAAACGTTATTATTTTTAAGTAAGAACCGCATATGTACGTATAACCCACAGATTCTATACGTATCCCTATAGAGTGTTCCTTTCCATTACGTTTCAAATAAACCTCCCTCATGCGCAATAGTGTCGGCCATTTTTACAATTGAGTTCTGCAAAGCAGCTAAAGAACTTCTGCAGACAAGCAGAGACAAAGGGAAAGGGGGAGAGAGAGAGAGAGAGAGAGACAAAGAGTATTTGAGAGAGAGAGAGAGCTACTGATAAAGAGAGTTTGCACATTGGAGTGCGAAAGAGTGAGAGCATCAGTACCGGGCAAAATTGAATTCTTAAATGCTTTTGCTTTTTGTGAGATGAGACAACAACCACGAAGCATTCAAAGAGTGTTGCAAACAATTTGCTCAAAACAAAACAGCCGTTATGGGAGTCAATTAGACCCACATACACAACCACACACACACACTTACAGAGAGCGAGAGAATCTGTTGGTTCTCTCCCTCTTGTTGACTAAACGGGGCGTGTCCCAATCTTCATGATGAGCCAATCCGATGTCTGGCCCCACAATTGACCGCTAAAATGCTGCAAGTCTCTCTCACCGACGGTAAAAACGGTAAAAAGCAAACAAAAAAATCACCGAAAATAAAATCTTTTCAAATACAGACGGCGACGACAACGAAATATGCGTAGAAATTCATGCGCAATTACATTTATCCTGTTTAGAAGATTGCTTTGGCCAAAGTGCGTCTCAAAGTGCTGACAGCCACCGCAACATTTGAAGTGAAGCTCCCTCCAAAAGGGTGGGCGAGATGAGATTTCGCCGTATTAGATGTACATACATACACATACACATAAGTTTATCTGTATGGGAGTCTTTCACCTGTACGTAGCACATTTTCTATAATTTCCCTATGCACATTACTTGTTTTTGATTCGTTCTCATGTAAGATGTTTTCACAGTCCTCCACTGGGAGTAACAACAAAGGGAAGAGGGAGATCGGCACTCAATGGTAACTGGGTTTAAAAAGACCTGACACTTTGATGTTGCCCCACTTTAATTTGAAACAGAACGCACACACAAATGGAAATTGCATTACGAATGGGGTTTGTCGTGAAGAAAACCAAATTATGCCGACTCCTTTGCATTGTTCCACTTGTTTGACTGCATTTATTCATTTTGCAAATTGAAACTGCATAGACAAAAGACCTGCTAAAACCCCCCCATTTCGATCCATCCCCAGACAGACACCCAAACAAGATAGAGATTGTCTCTGCCTACCTATCTATACACACATATATATATGTATATTTACCTAACGCTTTCTATCTCTCATATCGTGCTCTTTCTCTCTTGTGTACTTTGACCGTTGCCCAGCACAGAAAATTCCGAAAGCTCTTACTTGGAACATTTAAAAGAAATAACAAACTGTTCAACTGTCGGACAAAACGATTTCTACAACAAATTGCACTGCAATAAAAAGGCTACGTATGTATGTATGTATATATGTGGGTATACATGTGTATGCGAGAAAGAAAGGGAGAGAGAAAGAGAGAGAGAGAGGGAGGGCGAGTGCGGCAGGAAGAGAGAACGCAAGCAATGCAGACAACTTTTGTAGCATAGTGCGGGGGGCACATTGTGAAGGCAGTGTGGTTGAGCAGAAACCGTTACCTAATTGACGTACGAGCAAAGTGGGAGTTGCAATTTTCATTGACTCCACTTTAGCAAGCTGAGCGACGCCAGCCTGAAGTCAGATACACTTATGTATATATACATACATACACATATATACATACATATACATATATACATACAGATAGAGAAATACCAATGCATGTGTGTGTGTGAAGACATGAAGTGGGAAACCAAGTGGAACTGGATCAGAAATTTCGCTTGACTTGCCTGCAATTAATTCATCAATTGAAGTTTCTTAAAATAAATAGATTGACTACAAATACATCTTTAAGCATGCAATACCAAACAAGTGCTAAACGGAACTGTAATTTTCTTTGACAATTAAAGTTAATCTATAATCTGATTGCGACCATACAACTATCTTTTATAAGATACTTAGAACATAAAAATATCAACAAAGTTTTTAATTATTAAATTATCTCAAATATGTATATCAAATACGATTTCTAATTACAAAAAGTTGAATTCTAGTTATTGATTAAAAATGTAATTTGCTAAACTATTTAATATGCATATTTAGGAATTGGATCCATAAAGTACATTTATATTGTATTTATGACACATGTTCATGGCACTTCATATCAATTTCAATTTGAAATATATACACACACACACACTCATATATGCACATTATAAACAAATGACCATTGTTTGTTTGTTTTTGTTTATTAGAATTTTCATAATAGGCTAAAAGCATGCTAAACAATAAACGTGAATGAAGGAACATTAAAAACCAAAATGGAGTTGTACCACAATAGTTCTAGCCTTCTATTCCTGCTTTTTGGCTATTTTATGTCTATTAGTCAGCGAAATGTTTTGACGCGAGTCTTCTACCCTCCCCCTTTCTCTACCAACTTGCTTGATTTTTTTTGTATTCTCTTTTTTTAGGGCTTGGCTTTTGTATTCTTTTCAAATGCAAAATTCACAATGGCAAGAATGAAAATATGGCAAGGGACACAAGGCACGCAATCCCTTGTTTTTTCTCCACCCCCTCTATCACCCAACCCCAATTTTCCCCATTTTATTCGCTATACATATACACATACACATACACACATGCACAGGCACACACGGTGAACATAAATAACGCTTTAGACTTTGATTTAAATAAATTGTATATTGAGAATGGCCATATATTATGATTTTCGATTTCCTTTTCCATATTCAAGCAGATTGACTCTATGCCCATAAATTTCCTTAGTTTAACTCGTTTAAATTGCATTCTTTTGAAACATTTACTGCTTTTAACTGTGTTTGAAATTTATTTCAATTTCAACAGTTTTTAATCAAAAAAAAAAGAAGAAAAAAATCAACACAGACAATAGCAAAACATTTACGGTTTTTATTTTTAACAATTATTTTTGTATTCCAACAATTTGGTCAGCAACAACAACAAAAGGTAGTAAATAACACCGCCAACAGTATAAAATTACCAATTTACAACCCAAAAATCTAAGAACAATTTGGAAGGGGGAAATGCGAAAAGATAACTAAAAATAACAAAAAAAGGAGCAGAATAGCTAAAATATAGTATATACATATGTATATGAAGGGTAGCACAATCATACAGTGATTTCATTCGTTAAATCAAATTCTTTTCGTTCAAGAAAAAGTAAGCAAAGAGAGATATATATATCTATGTATATATGCTTCTAAATGGGGAGACAGACTGGCCAAAATTGAAAATTCGATATGGCTGTGTGTGCAGCGCAGCGTTAACAAAAATCTGACAGTAATAATTTTTTTTTTTTTTGGGTTCCAGGGTTAATGGACGGTTAGGTGGGATAGTTTTAATATTCGTTCATGTTTTATTTAAATTTTGCTTAGTTTCTCTTTTTGAAATTGTGCTAGAATAGATACTTTTGCATAAATAGATATTTTCCAAAATATTGCCTATGATTCTAATATAAAAATATTGTAGTAATATGTAAAACTATTCAAATTCATAAAACTATTAACTTCCAAATTATACTAGAGCTTAAAATCAAGACTAACACCAAAAGAGAAACAATAAATTTTGCATTTTGCAAATTAAACCTTTTCTCAAAAACTATTTCATCCATATCCTTAACTAATATTAAGCACAATTTTCTTAGTTAGTTCTCAGTATAAATATGTATGGGTTCACATTTCCATTTCCAAATGAATAGTAGCAGATATTTGCAATGTGAAACCTCACCCTTGTCTATCCAATATACGGGGTAATTTTACAATTGAATTCATTGCAGGAAAAGGTTTGTTGGGAGTCCACTTGAAAAGTGATCGTGGATTAATGGGATTAACTTACAGTTGATTTCAATCCAAAAGGGGATCATCAAAGAGAAAGAAAAAAGGAAAAACTAAAATTTGTAAATTTCATCAAGCGGAGCTCATAGATACATAAATAGATTCCTTGGATCCTTGCCGTGTCAATGGCAAACAAAGGAAGCCGCTACGAAAGCGAAAATCGCGCTAAAGTCCTTAATACCGCTAGGATGCGCACGCACAAGAAGAGATAACAATGAAACAGCAACAACAAGAAAACAAGAAAACAAACAAACAAAACGAGCCGACAACAGGAGGCACCAAAAGCAACTTGGACTTAATTATTTTATAAGGCGACCCCGACAATAAGAGCTCAGCAGGAGTCGAAGGCAAAGGCGACCGCCCAGTGTGATTGGTATATCCTGCCGCTTGCGGTTTACTTCTGTGAGTGTAAATTGCCTTTGCCCCCGCTTTGCCTGGAAATATCAATTTGTCGCCACATCATAAAAAGCAGTGCAATAAAATTACCCAACACACCCAAACCCTCCCTCCCCCCATACCACCCTATCACCACTCCCACTTATCCCCACCAAACACAATTTGGCCTCGTACTCATAGTCTATCTTCTGTACCAAATCCCACATTCAATTTCGCACTGCTTTGTGCGCAAAATCCCCAAAGGAATCAGCTGAAATCCGCCTTCTGTCTTCTCTATTCCCCTCTCCCCTCTCATATAACAACAAAGAGAAAAGAGAATCACATCGTAAATGGCAAATGCAATTCGCGTATTTTATGACGCGTCGTTTTGATGGCACAAAAGTGCTTTCCCCATCCACAAATATACAGACACACATACATACACATACATATATATATACATAGATACAGTTGCAGAGGGGGAGGGAAGGATGGTAGAACCAGGCCCACTCCATGAATCTAGAGACTCATGTCAGTCTGGTTCTGTGATAAAAACAATGGCGCATAGAGCAGTCTCATTGGGTTTTCTCCCAGACTGGCCTTCTTTTTTTGGGGATAATAGTTGGATGACGCAAAGTAAGTTGGACAATAATAAGAGACAAGCAAAATAATAAAATAAATAATGAAAAACAATTCAATTATATTTTGCGGCGAATGTTAAAAGCTATATAATCATAGCCTAATGTCAAGAGAATAGCCAAGTGGATTATTGTAGATATATTTTTATATTTTCATTATCATTTCAAGTTCAAGCAGTATTTGGAATAATTTTTAAAGCACTTATTGAGATTAAATCATTAACTAACAAATTTCAGCTTAAATAATGCTCAGTATATTAATTTAGATTTATTTATATATACATATGTATATATATATACAGAAACAAACCAGATAAACATGTAAAAAGTTCCAAATTTATTTATAAACACATTTATTTGGAATTTGAACAATTAGTTGTCAATACTTTGATTTCAAATTAATACATAATTTAATATAAATTATTGTTGAACTAATTTTAATAAATATATATACAAATATTATTCAAAATTAACTTGACGATCATCTAACTTGTTTATTGCTCAAATTATAGAGAGAAAACAAAGTCAATAAGTAATCGAAATGAAGGATATTAATAATTAATAAAATTAATAATTAATAATTTTGTTTACATTGCAATGTTTGTTGATGCCTTTCATTTTATATGTTCAGATTTCTATGAGAAAAATAAAAATATTTACATAATCACTACAAAGGAAGCAACATTTCATTCTTTTTAAACAGTTCCATTTTCCAACTCACATCCTTGTAACTTATTTGATACCTTAGAAACATTATTTCCCTTTTTATATTTCAACAACTGCCATACATAATTATGTATGTAACAAATCTCAAATGGACTCAGCGGGATATCCAATGGATGAGTACGGTTCATATCAAAATTGAAAATGTGCTGGCAAATTTTAATTGAGGGCCAACAAATGAATAAAGATAGAGAGATAGAGAGAGAGAGAGAGAGAGACAGACTTCAAGATAACAATGGGAAAGGCGGTATATTTGTATATATGTATATCTATATGTAAATGAAATTTAATTGTAATCCAATTTGTTGCCAACACAACGAACAGCGATTGAAAGAAACAGTAGCCCGCGATACCTGGTCTCTGGATTGGCATTAGATCGGCTTAAGATATGCGCGCACACCCTTTATATACCCGTTGCACACACAGACACACAATATTTGCATGGCAAACGGCCAAAAGGGATGTTAAGATGATGTACCGAGGCAAGAGGCAACCAGCAAGCGGCAAGCCAAGAAAATTATTTATTTAAAATGGTCAAGAATCAGGGGAGTCTGAGCAGACTGGCGCCAGGTCTAAGCCAAGATCAGAATCATGAACCAGACACTGCAATTATGTGCTCAATTTTTAGTAAGATATATGCTACCGATATTGAACTTGTACTCGTATATCCATAGTTTGCTGAGTATACCTTAAGTGAGCAGTTGATATAAGCTACTGATATAGTTCTATATATACTTAGTTTACCAGTTATATAGTTACTCTCAAGTGAGCAATTGTTGGCTAAATGCACTTGGCCTGAAACGTTTTCAGTAAATTCAATTAGAGAAATATTTTAAAAGTGCAGCAGCAGCAGCTAGAAGAGGAGGAGAATCACCTTCCAATGCCAACCGTGAGATTATTATCAATCAGTGTTTTTAATCAGGCGTAAAATTAACGGCAAACAAGGCAAATTCATCAAAGTGGTTGAAAGCCTGCGTCACGTGCGCGCACTCCTAATGTCAAGGATACAAGCTACATACTTACATACACATACACACATACATTTGTATGTATAGACAACTAGAATAACAACAACAACCAAAAAGGACGAGAACGACAAAGAGTACTCTGGTCTCTGTGTAAGGGTAAATATAGTTGATACATCGTATTTATACACTTTATGGTTTCTGACATGACGTGATTCCATTCCCGATCCCTCAATGCAAATGCCCACATTATTCTCCCCCTTTTCCTGCTCTCGCTCTCTATTAAAATGAACCTTCGCCTGATGCTAGTTTCAATGTGTGTTTGTTGCCACTACCTCCGCCCTTCCCCCCTCTCCTTCCTTAACCATTGCCTCATTGTGGTAATAAAATTGTTCAAGTGTGTTTAAGAGGCATATGCTTGAATCAGGTCTTGGGAATGGTAATAGGAATGGTTCTGATTGTGAGAGAGGGCTAAAGCTTCTAAATGTGTGCGTGTCTGGCTTTTGTTATATCACACAGGATTTGGCATAATGAAGTGTTTTAATGCGTTTAGGCTCACACACAGACACACACACACCTGCCCACACAAAAAAGAATTTGTACAAACTTTGCGTTAACTATAACCGACTCAAAGTTAATTAAAATGTAAACATTTCACGCCTTTCAAAGATTTCATCTTAATTAATCCGAATTGTTATACTAAATATTAAATTTAAATGAATACATAGAGAAAAACATTAACTTGATTAGCTGCCGAAACAATTTTCCACAACAATTTGATCCGAATTATGTAGGGAAGAGTCAATACTCAACAAAATGAATGACGAAGTATGAATGAATGTTTCAAGCTTAGAATATGATTCTAAGATTCTAATCTTGAAACGTTCATTCATATATATGTATTTTATGTAATATGTATTTTAATGGTTGACAAAAATTTATTTAATTTTAACTTGAGTGAATTGGTTAAAAATGATCCAGCAAAGAAAAGGATTTGAACTTAATTTACTTAAGTCGATTATATTGAAAGATTTCAGTATGAAGTTTCCTGTTGCCAAACTAAAATAGGGCTAGAATTGTAAAGGGCAAACAAAAATATAAACTAAAATATAAAATACTAAAATATAAAAACTTTTACAAATTATCAAATTTTGGCCTCGATTTTCGCCAATTTTAACGATTACACTGCAAAAATTCACGAAAATCCTTTGTTCAATATTTTTTTTCCAACTCTTTTCAATCTTTTAATGTAGTATTTTAATACGGAAATTATCCAGAAAATTGATGTAAGTTCTTTTCAAAATCGGCCAAAAGATGGCCAACTTAGAGCCTATATAAACCATTGGTAAAATCCTTAAAAAGAAGGACAAATCCTTCAAATGAAGGAACCTCTAACTTTAGAAGGCTCCAATTCAGTCAAATCTCATCTGATTTTGGAAAAAACTATGTCTTTATGTTTTTTGTTGATTTTTAGAATCGATGTTGTTCTTTAATTAGCATAAAAATCTGGGAAAAGGAATTTTATCAACTCGATTTTCAGCCAATTTTAACGATTTACACTGCAAAAATTCACGAAAATCCGTTCAAAATTTTTTTTTCCAACTTTTTTTCAACTTTTAATGTAGTTTTTTAATACGGAAATTATCCAGAAGATTGATGTAAAACTTTCCAAAATCGGTCAACTTAGAGCCTATAAACCATTGGTAAAATCCTTCAAAAGAAGGACAAATCCTTCGAAGGTACCTCTACTTCAGAGGGCTCCAATTTAGTCAAATTTCTTCTGATTTTGAAAAACTATGTCTTTATTTGATTTTTAGAATCGCCGTTTTTAATTAGCATAAAAATCTGGAAAAGTAATTTTCAACTCGATTTTCGCCAATTTTAACGAGGTTACACTGCGAAAATTCACGAAAATCCGTTCAAAATTTTTTTTCCAACTTTTTTCAACTTTTAATGTAGTTTTTTAATACGGAAATTATCCAGAAAATTGATGTAAGTCTTTTCAAAATCGGCCAAAAGATGGCCAACTTAGAGCCTATAAACCATTGGTAAAATCCTTCAAAAGAAGGACAAATCCTTCGAAGGAACCTCTACTTTAGAAGGCTCCAATTCAGTCAAATCTCGTCTTTTTTGGAAAACTATGTCTTTATTTGATTTTTAGAATCGCCTTTTTTAATTAATTTTTAATTTTTTTATTTTTAATTTTAATTATTTAAATATAAGAAAATTTATTTAATATGAAGAAAATATTATGTAATATAAGTAAAATTTATATTCAATTAATGAGGATTTCGTTGGAGTCTGATTTTATGAAATATCTCTTATTGGTACAGGGTATACTCCAAGTCGGCAGGGACGACTTGCTTACTTCATTTTTATTCTTTACGTTAAGTATTTTAAAGTTGATTTATATGAAATTTATTATATTAGTAAAATTTTAAGCAGATTTAAGCAGGTTAAGCCACATAAGTAACTTTTTCTTGTGGTGAAAATTCTGTGGAAATGGCGTGAAAATTAAATGAATTGAATCACACAGTTGTTTCTGTTGTTGTTGTTGTTATTATTGTTATTGTTGTTGTTGTTGTTCTACTTTGGTTTGGTTTTAAAAGGTTTCGGATTGCATTTTAACAGCTTCGTACAATTTGCAGCAATTTGAATACATTTATAAAAAGCGCTTTCGCCCATTAATAATAATTGCTCTGATTTAAATTTTAATGGCAATTGTTGGTAAACAAATGCGCCACACCAGACGCAATTGATGGGGTGGAGCGGAGGGTGGAGACAAATCTGTCTGGTTGTATGCGTGTGTCTGTGAATGCATAAAAGGAGTTTAATTTAAATTTACTTGCGGTCGATATTGCAACATAACAACAACAGCAATAACAATGCAAAAATGCATCTGTTATGGGAGGAGGTGACACTGACCAGTCGAATGGCTCCAAGTGTTTTAGTCTGCACAATTGAAGCAAATAATGGAGAACCAACTTGCAACACTAACATTGCCACTGCCACACTTTCCCTTACTAACAGCACTTTTTAATTTAATTTATATATGTTTGTATGTAGAAATTTTGCTTTCATAAAATCTGTACCACCCAACCCCCCCTTATTGCCACACCCATTAGGGAAACCCTATTTGCCTCTGATTTTTCAAAAGCAATCGCAACAACTCAATCACTTTGATGTTACTACCCACAAAACAAGCGCCTGGCTGCATGCCACGCCCCCTCAGATAGAGCCCTAAAAGACCATTTAAGTGATGTAGTCATTGCTTTTGACACCCTTTGCAGAGAGATTATTATGCAACATTCTGTTATCTGTCACATCATATACACATACATATGTAAATAACAATATATGTATATATTCATCTTTATGCTTATATATTCTTGATCAGCTTAATGATTTCTGCTTGTCAGTGGACAAGTGAACAGTGAAACGAATGATACACATTTGTCTATATTATATTTGATATACATATATATTGTCATATTGGATTTGTTTTAGGAATTACATCCAAATAACTGTATGGATGAAGTAATATTCTTATATATAAAATATTCCAAAAATTGTGAATAATTTTCTTAATATTTATTTAATATTAAAAATATATTTTTATCATCAAAACTAAATTAAATATTACATAAATTCTTCCTAAAATTTAATGTAATCGGAAGGAAACTAAAGATTACTAGAAGAGTATACAAAATTCGTCTCAATAAATAGAGATTGCACTTAGCCAACCTACTAACCGACACCCCCAAACAAACTGAATCTGCGGGTAGCAACAACATGTAATTTCTTTAATGGTTTTCCCTGCGCCCCAAAAAACGAATGTCCTACAAATAAAATATAAAAAAGAAAAACGAATCAAAAGGGGCATGCCGCTTGCAAATATCCAATTGTGAATAAAGTAAGGTGTAAAAAAGTGGCACCAAAAATATATTGAAATTTTGGCAATTAAACTGAAATTGTTAAAGTTATATATATATACAAAATAAATTAAAACAATGCTTCAAAAGGAATGAAATCGATGGATATCCCTTTAGATAAAAGTAAAAATGAACTAATGCTTTAACTTAGTTAAAATTTAAATAAATTAAATTTAATTTAAATAAATTATTATGAAGAATACCAAAAGAGAAATTCGTACAATTAGAAGTTAATATACATAAATGCCATATTTATTGTATATGTGCGATATTTAAATATATATATAAGACCAAATAGTTTTCATAATCCTAAATATTTAATTATATATTTATTTTCATGTATATGCTTTTTTATATATTTCTATTCCTACATCTTATTAGTTTTTAATCAATTCTAGATAGAATTTTCATATAGATTATGATATCACACCTGCCTTTCGCCTGGGACATTTTCTCACAAACATCTTAAAGATATAATCAAAAGATATTTAAAAAGGAAAAGCGAACTGAACTGAAATATATACCACACACACTTTTTTAATTAACTCTCCTTCTCGAATTTCAACTTAAAAGTGTTAAAAGTACAAGGAAAAGAAAAATGAACAACGGAACTGAAAAACGAATAATGGAAGGGGGGAAAGAAAAGGCTACTTTTCAAATTTTCGATATGAATCACATTAGCAAGATTTTGCATCAGGATTACATTTGGCCCTCATTTGGCTCACACCATCACCTCAGTTCACCTCATAGATACCAATACCAATGCCTATGCTGAACCTTGCCCTAAGCCGCTGTGCCTATTGTGACAATTGTGACAATTCCATAATCTGGGCCAATCATTTGGGCATTATTCTTGCACTTGAGAAGCAAAAACAGAAAAAGGTAAGCAGATTTGTTCTAATATGACGGCATCTGTTTGACAATGAATCAAAATGCGGCACCTGAAAAGGGACAATGCAACAAAATGCGTGTGAATAGCGGCAACGCCTCTTTCAAGAGTATCCCAGACCAACAAGAATAAATGCATTCATCCATACACACACACATATATATATTCGAGTATGTTCTTAAGGCATTCCATTCCATTCCATTCCGATCCCTATTCGCAAGATAAACACACACTTTAAGCAGAGATTCAAGTGCTCTGTTTGTTTAAATTATGTAAATCTGTACAAATCCTGCGGGCGGGTCCAGCTCTCGATTATTTGAATGTAAACGATACCTACCGGGCCAAAGCAGACAAATCGACGAACATTTTAATTGGTAAAAGTAGTCCAGCAGTCTGGCACTGGTTTGGAATTAGTGCAATGCTGCAATGATGGATTTACCACTAGTGCGCGTGCATCAGCAAATTCCAGGAATACGATTATTCTTTGAATTTACGAATAAATTAAAAGGTACTCAATATGCTCTGTTTCAAATTAAATTTTCGTATTTCCAAAGTAACACAATACGAAAATGATCTAAAATTGCAGGACAGCAAACTTTATGGACTTTGATAACGAAAACCTCAAATGCATTTAACTACTACTGTTACTGTTTTAAGGGTCAGTATAATTGAAATACTTTCCATATCAGGAATTTATACATATGTATGTATATAGTAGAACACATGTATGAAATATCAATAAAAGAAATAAAGTTTCTTGACTCCTGGTTTCATAATGATCAATTATCATAAGTATCAACAAAAAAATTAATACATATATATTTTTTGTTAAGATTTAAATAAACTACAAAATAATATAACTTATTGAATTTTACATTATTTCACCATCGAAATATAATATAATTATTATTATAATTACTATATATTTTTTATTTTGTACATGAGGTAAAAGGGTATGTTAAAATTACCACAAAAAAAGGAGAAAAAAATTTGTATATATGTGTGTGTTTTTTCGTTCCAAAGTGTATTGTATTCGTTCACCTGGGTTGGATGCCACAAAAGTTGAACATAATTACTTAGGGCTGCCTTTTAACGCACTTCATGGCGCCCCAAACCAAGCATCCTGCCCATACCCATCAAAAATGGCGTTCATTCGCACATAAACAAAGTTAACGGTGTGGTAAATGGTAAGAGAGTTGGGGAGATGGACAGACAGACAGACAGACACTTGGAGTGCGCGTAATTTGCGCCAAATTACAGATGAAAAGCAGCGAAAATTGTAAAAAGCCGGTAAATGAGCACACAGGGAGCAAAAGAACACTGGGCGCAAAGATAGGAAAAGGAAGCTGCAATGACTGCCGTTCCTCATCCAATGCCATACCACACACACACACACACTCTTATAAAAGGAGGGGGAGCAACTGTGAAACGTAATTGCAAACATGGGAATTGACTAATTGCGGGAAAGGAAAGTGCCTATGCTTCCCCCCATTTATTGGCCTCGGCTCATACCATTTTTGAAGCTCGGGCATTGAAATAGATCCAGGATGAATTGTGTTTTCATATGCAAAAATAGAAGTCCATTGTTCTCGTTATGGATCTTTTACATAGAGTCTGTACAACACACAAAGGAGAAATGTGTATCAAGATCGGATACGGATATGTTGTTTGTGCCGCCGCAAACCAAGAAAAATGTTCCTTTGTGTTCCTTCATATGTGCATTCATCTCTTCTATGGCCATGTGAGGACGAGCCCAAGATGAGCCGCTTTTGAGCATTACTAGATTAGGTATAAGAAAACAAAGGGCATATGCAGTAGGTGCACATGTAAGTAGCTCATTACCATTGCAGTGTGTGCTAAATATATATAAATATTTTGCTACACTTTCCCTTAATCTTCTTGGGTGGATTACAGAAGAGTCTGACAAGAAACTACATAAACACACACGACGAAAAAGAACAATTTGGTTTATCAAAATGAATAAGCAAAAAACGGACAGCAAAAAAACCATCTTGAATTTGATTAGATAAAGAAATTTAAAAAAGGAATAAAAACAAAATAATCTAAACAAAGATATTTTAACTTTATGGACTATTGAACATTCAAATTGTGTACTTAACTGTGTTCAAAAGCGCTTCTAAAAAAAATTTTATTCATTATTAAAGCAACTCATCAGATGTATTTGAAAAAGTTTTTACTTAATAAATTTTAAAAACAAGTGATAGTGCCAACGGTCAATTCACTGTGAACTAGTTACTTTTAACAGCAACAATTCGGAGCTGAGACGTAACAGCTACTTTTACAGTAGAGATGCGTTCGTGACGTTTGGATTGTATGAGTATAATTTCAGTAAATAATAATTTAGACAAATTTTTAATTGAGATATGTCCTAAGCTTAAACAGCTTGCATTATATTAAAGCTTCAACACGCTCAATTACTTTGTATCTCCAAATCGATCAATGGGGTGGACATCTTGTCTGGATGTTGTGGGTTTTGTGTCACAACATATCAGACAACACGCGCTCATCACTAATTGACATATTGTTTGTGCCGGTTCACAAATAGAAATAAATTGTTAAAATATTGGGTTTTGTTAGCTGTATAATAACCAAAGAACCATGTCTTTTATTGGACGCGCATTGCTACGCAAAGTAAGTTAAAGCCAATAAAGCAATCAGATAAGCAGGAATCATTTTATCTTGCATATACGTATGCAAATCATTGCGATTACGTAATTCGCGGATCGGAAATTATATTAATTGTATTAATATTTTTTAAGGTGCCATTGTTGGGCAAAAACATTGTTGGTCAGTCAAAGCAACTTGGACGCCTGCTGCACCAGAGTAAGTCACTTTATAAAATTTTGCACTTGATGGCTATAAGTTTCTATTATCCTTTTAGCGGCACCTGTTTGCGCCGTCCGTGTCCAGCACCCAGCTCCAGACTTTAAAGGTCTTGCCGTATTGGGCAACAATTTTCAGGAGATTAAACTTGAAGACTATAGGGGCAAATACTTAGTTCTTTTTTTCTACCCATTGGATTTGTAAGTGCAGCGATTTCTTGCATTTTCCAGTTATTCATCTGGTTTTTCTTCGTTGCAGCACATTTGTTTGCCCAACAGAAATTGTTGCATTTAGCGATCGTATTAAGGAGTTCCATGACATCAATACCGAGGTAGTTGGCGTGTCTGTCGATTCGCATTTCAGTCACTTGACTTGGTGCAATGTAGACCGCAAAAATGGAGGAGTTGGACAACTCAATTATCCTCTACTTTCCGATCTAACTAAAAAAATTGCATCCGATTATGATGTTCTACTGGATAAGGAGGGCATCTCATTGCGTGGCACATTTATCATTGATCCGAATGGTATTCTACGACAATACTCTATCAATGATTTGCCAGTTGGCCGATCTGTTGATGAAGTTTTACGTTTAATCAAGGCTTTCCAATTTGTTGAGCAGCACGGCGAAGTATGCCCAGCCAATTGGAATCCGAAATCCAATCCGGCCACCATTAAACCGGACGTGGATGAATCTAAGCAATACTTTGCTAAGCATGGTTAAAAATATAATTTTTAACTAGAACACAATTACACATTTGAAAGAACCTAAACATTCTCACCCAAATCCTCAAGAATATGTACATACAAAAAGACACAAATAAACAGATGGCGCCCGGGAAATACATTTATGTGAATTTCTTATATCAATCGAGAATGATTAATGATTCTGAATGTTTCTCAATAATGCAACACAAATCATTTTCTCTCCTAAATATATTATAAAACAATATTTTCACTCTTTACGAAAAAACTATTCACTATCTCGATCTAATGCTTAAGATTCTCGAGAACCAGAACATTGATGACTCTATTGCAAATGCATGGATAGCCACTTAATTCCCTTTAAGATTCCAGTCATGGATAAAGTGCAAACAAATAAATTTGATTATATGGTAATAGCATTTTAGTTTACTGAAGCAGTATATAGAATACCAATTAGTTTCTTTTTGTTTAGATTACATTGTATTAAGCGAATAGTCAAAGATTACTAGATTGATTGCAGGGCAGTCGCATGTGATTGAGCTTTATGGTCATAGCAAAATGATGCATCATTAATTGGATGGAGGTGGTGGTGGTGGCGGCTGTGTTAGGGTTAAGGATGGCGGCGGCGGTCCACAGGGCGGTGGAGGTGGCGGTGCATATCCTCCATTAAAGGCGCCATAGCCACCACTCCACGGTGGCATTGGTGGTGCACTGGTGCCAGGTGGTGGTGGTATCAGAGGCGGCAATGTGCCTGGTATAGGTGGATTCATTGGCTCTGTGGCCGGTGGCGGAGGAAGAGGTGCAGTCATCCACGGCATCAGTGGTGGTGGCATTGGCGGTGGGGCCTGACCCATTGGCGGCGGTGCTGGTACAAATGCCGACATGCTATGTTCCATACCCATGCCCATGCCGTGATCCATACCTAAACTATGCTGATCCATGCCCATGCTATGCTCCATTCCCATACCATGTTCCACACCCATCGTACCGGGTGCTCCCCAGCTGTTCATATCTCGTTGATGCTCCCGCGTTGAATTTCCTGGTGGAGATTGTATGGATTGCATTTGCGTGGGTTTTTTGTCAAAAATGCTATAGCTGGCCCGATGCAATTGTGGAGCAGCAGGAGGTGCTTCTGGTTTGGGTGCAGCTGGTGGTGGTCCCTCACCCAGTTCAGCCATCAAACTCAAATACTCCTCATCGATCTTAGCCTGTGAATCTTCACTGGTCATGCCAGGCACTCCCGATCCGGGACGCTTATTCCGGCAATCTTTGGTCAAGTGGCCAGTGCCGCCACACGAGGTGCATACAATTGTATTGGTGATAATGGGTTTATCGGGGCACTGCCATGATTTGTGATCCGTTGATCCACAGGTGCAACGTTGTATATCATTCTCACGAAGTGTTCCATTCAATTGGGCCAACTCTCGCAATTGCATACGACGAAGATCATTATGACCCTCCGGTACCTCGATGCCTTGACGTATGACATCCTTAATCTTGTCTACAGCTTTCCTCACGGCCTCCGGATTTGGTGCAGTGATAAAGGCATGCAATGGCTCATCCTCTCCCGGCAATGGTTGTCCATCCTTACGTCCGACTTTACCCTCTTTTACGGAACCTTTGCCACGTATTATAATCTTTGCTCCAGTATCTTTTTCCATAGCTTTCAACGTATTGCCGCGTGGTCCAATCAGTAAACCAACAAAATTAATATCCGGATGCTGTTCCTGGGGTATCAAGACCTTATCGCTAACACGCGTAACTGGAGGCCTAAAATTAAAGATCACACACAGTAAGTCAATAATAAAAAGGACTTTATAACTTTACTCACTTATAATCCGCCGGAGGCTTAAATTCTGGATTCACTGTCTGCATCTTGACAATCAATTGATGACGCTGCTCTTCCAGGCGTTTACGGTAGCGAAATTCTCGTGTATTCAAACGTTTACCATCAGAACTATAGATAGGCTCCGGCGATGGGGATCTGGGGGAGAGCAGAGCAAAATAAAGGGACATCTATTTGTGAATCTATTTTTAATTAACTCAATATTTGTGCCTCTCTTCATTGAGACATTTGTTTTCTTCCTCTTATTCTTTTATTTTTTTGTTTTGTCATTTGTTTCTATATATTTTTTTTCGCTAGACTTAATGGACTTATCTTCTATATAGAGATACTACAATAATGTAAATCGTATGCTGTAAGTTGCAAATCAAATTCATTAATCAAGTTCATTAGCAAAAGTATTTATGGATTAGCAAAGAGAAAAACAAAAACCAACACATGATTCGCTGGGGAATTGAAAAAAAGAAGAATTTTGATTAATTCGTTCGATTTGTTTTTCTGTTTTCTTGTTGTTTCTGTGTTTATATGTATGTGTCTGCAGTTGTGGAACTTGGTCTGGAGCTTGGGACACGTTCCTCTGTAAAAGTATCTCAAATACCGATAATCTTTTCTTGTTTGGAAGAGAGAAGAAATTGCCATTATTAAATAATGTTGAATCGGAATTTACGATTATTTATGTCACAAGGCGCTTACATTTTCATTTTCATTTTCTTTTTCTTTTTTTTGTTTCTTTGTGCTGGTAGTAAATAAATTAATTAAAACGTTGCCTTGGAAAGTGATACAAAAATTTAGTATAAATTAATTCAAAAATTGAATTAGTAAAGCGCAGCCCCAGTACCCAGGCCGTTGAAAATGATTCCATTAAATTAGGACCAACTGTGCCTTCACCCGGAAAAAAAAATGTATAATATTATTTGAGCTAGTTTAAAAATTAGGTTTTACATGGGTTTTCCCCTCATTAAAAATAGATTGCGAGCGGTTTTAAATGTACTTTGCATCCAGTTTTAACGTGAATTCTTTTTCTCCTTTTTAAATTGGTCAAAAACCCACGTAACCCCTTGACAAGAAGGAAATTCACAAATCGAAAAGATCAATGATAACGGTATTGTGAACGCCCCTAAAATGAAATATATATATATATTTGTTACTATTCGCTCATGCCAAAATATAACCTGTACAAATCAGATATATTATGTATATGCATTAGTATATCCATTGTTCCGTCCATCGGTTTATGATATCGAGCTGTGATTGTTGTTGTAATTTGAGGTAGATATATATATATATATATATAAATATAGAGATAAGGGATAAGGATGTATGAGGGATATAGGATTCGGGTGGATGGTTTCGTGTATCGGAACTGTTTTCAAACCTTTCTTCCGGATTCTGTGTGATGCCCAAATCACCAGTACGCAGCTTGCGGCTAATCTCCTCGATTTGAAATTGAACTGCAATTAGAAGGCATTAGAAAAGAAGGAAGAAAATCGAGAGCAATCTCGACATTAGTAAACGTTAATTGCTGATTTAAGATCTAGAAAAGAAAAGGAACATTCAAAAATTATGTGAAGAAATTTGTTTCTGTGTGTTCTCATTCCATTGCCTACCCTAACTGAAAATGATTATTGATTGAATTGAATTTAATTGGATAAGTTGAAGTTGGTACGTTAAAATTGGAAGGTATTGGAATTATGTTAGGACCGTTATTATTTTTGGAACTCGTGTCTTGGTATCGTGTCATGTCACGCACGCCGGAATCCCTTCAAAAAGAGAACGAGAGATTATAATTATAGTTGGCTCAATGTAATTTTTTTTTTTTTTTTTTTTTTTTTTGTCTTTTTGTTGTTTTACGCTCTTGCTTCTGCTCTGTCTGCTGTGCTGTTCCGACATCTGGACTGACCACGACTATTTGTGCTATATGGCTAATTAGTTAGACTTACGACTAAGAATCACTTACAAATTAAAAAAAAAATAACACTTAGCTGCCAACTTAATCTAAAACAAAAGGTATTGGGTAAACTATGAGAATAATATTATTACCTAAATAAGCTTCCTGTTGGGCTGGATCCAATGTGGAGGGCAATATGGTGGGCATACCAGGTATAAATGTTTTGTCATTTTCGCTGCCGCCCCAACGTGATTTACGTTTCCGTTTCCTTTCAGCTGCGCTGTCCACTAAAAAAAAATTTTTTTTAAAAATATATTTATGTTTACTTATTAATTTTGTCAAAGTTCTCACTTACTTGAATTATCTGATGGTCCATTACTTGTGGAATCATTACTATTTTGACTACTAAAGAATGAAGCGAATCCTTTGGCTACTCCAGGGTTGCCCATTAGCTCCTGTATGGTTTGCGAGAGATCGAAACGAGATTCGCGGGGCTCCTCTCGAATGGTTTCTAATGTCGCCGGCATTTGAGCCTGACGGTCAAACAGTGAGGGCAATCGTATTTCCTGATCAAGCAGAGAAATACGATTATTGGATGACGTATCGAAGGGATTCACGTGAGAACGCTCCGTAGTTCGGTCTCTGTCCCGGCTGCTCCTATCGCGGTCACTACGATGTCGTTCGTAGCTCCGGCTGCGGGATCTACGCCTTCTACTTCGGTCATAGTCGCCGCCCCGTGAGTTGCTACGACGAGAGCGTGAGTCACGATCACGTTTGCGATCCCGATCCCGATCCCGATCTCTACTGCGAGACCGCTTGGAGCGCCGTCTATCATAATCATCATGATTGCGCGAACGGCTGCGATTTGATCTTGAATCACGATCGCGATCCCGCTCGCGATCGCGGTCTCGATCGCGCTCCCTCTCCCGGCTATCACGGTCCCGGTCACGCCGGCGACTACTACCACCATCCCTGTCCCTGCTATCACGATCCCGATCTCTACAAAACGAAAAACAAAGGTAATTGTTGCATAACAATTTGGTTAAGTCAAACCGTAAAACAAAAAATAATGCTCACCTTCTCTTTTTGTCACGCTCCTTATCCTTTTCTCTATCCCCACGACTGCGGTCTTTCGAACGTGAGCGTTCCTTATCCTTGCCGCCTCCATTGCTGGTCGATAGCATGTCTGGGGGCGTTGCACTCATTACAGCGAACGAAGAACAAATACTCGGCACTTAGTTTTACAGCAGTTAACACAAATTCCAAACAATTTCAATCGCAAATTGAAATACCAAAGCAAATACGTTTTCCTCACGAAAAATGGCGACACGACGTCGCTTCGGTCTGTACCAATGTTGCCAGATAAACCTTGTTATCGAAAATTATCGAGAAGTGGTGAACCACTTCCTTGGAAAACTATTATTAATAATTACAAAACTGTGACAACAAAAGCACTGCAACAAAAATTTTAATTTTCAATATTTGACCTGTACCTAAAGGCAATTAAATATGGATTTATATTAGATTTAGATCTATTCCATGAATACTTTTTAAGCATTTTTTTTAAGAGTTAACGTACTGAAAACTATTGTATTAAATTTGGCATCTTGTTCTTATTATAATTAATCATATTAATTAATATAATTAATCCTATTAATAAATTCAAATTTCCATTAAGCAAAACAGAATTAATCTATTGCTACTAGATATACATATTAGTTATGTATATCTGTGATGCATGTCACGATATTTCATTTCACGGAAGTCACAGTAATCAATTTGACATCTCCAACAACATAATGGTTGAGTTAATTGGTCACACTGAACCGAAGTCGCACGTGTAACCGAACCGATTGTGTTAAATGCATTTTTAAGACAATTGTTAAAACAAAAAAAAACAATTAACTTTAATATGGGAGCAAAGAACAAGCGGGCTAAGTCTGATGCAGTGTATGCGAAAAAGGCTGTTTCCGCTAGCCATAATCCGTTTGATACAACTAAAGCTCAGACAGCAACAAAACGCCAAAATCCCTTTGATATCCATGTCAACAAAGAGAAGTTCCAGATATTGGGACGGATTTGTAAGCATGATCGCGGTATGCCAGGAGTGTCACGTGCCAAGGCTTTGGAAAAACGCGCTCAGACCATCGGCAAGCAATATGCTGTAAAGCACAAGACAAACAAATTTATAGATCATCGAATTGGAAGACATCTCAGTGGCGACCAACTGACTGAATCCGTAATGAATGCTCGATTCCTTGCAGAGAAAATGTCGCAGGTGCGTGCCTCCCACAAAGCTGAGAGATACAATCTCAACGATGATGAACTATTAACACATCGCGGGCAAACGCTGGAGGAAATCGAACAATATAAGGACGAGCGTTCGGATGATGAAGAACAGGATGACGAAGGGTTGGATGGTAAATAGAAGGCTTCTACATCCATTACAAATTAATGCTACATTTATAATTTTTTTCCAGCCGACTTTACATCTGCTGCAAATTTTGGAGGTGGTGATGATTCATCTGCCCAGGATAGACAAACAGCCATTGAGAAAATGATATTAGAGCAAAAACGACGCAAGAATGAGATTGCCAAGGAGAAGGATGAAGTTTATGATCTTACGGAGAAATTGGATGCTAACTATAAGTTGTTATTGCCTTTAGTGGCTAAGGTCACGAAAGATGAGCAGGCAGCCAAGCCACCACCAGATGCCTATGACAAACTGCTGAAAGAGATGATATTCGAACCACGAGGCAGTGTCTCCGATAAACTGATAAATGTAGAAGAGCTGGCCAAACAGGAGGCAGAGCGTCTAGAAAAAATGGAAAATGAACGTTTGCGTCGAATGAAGGCCGATGGAGAAGAAGATGAACAGGAAGCTAATGCAAAGCCAAAACATCGTTCTGCAGATGATTTAGATGATGGTTATCTAGTGGCTTTAGACGAAGACGAAGCAGATGATACCCTAGCTTATGATTTAGATGGCAATCTTGGTACTCATCTTAATGGCAAGGTGGATTCAAAAAAAAGCGAGAATAAAAACGAAGATTCTGATGACGATGAAGGTGAATCTGGCGAAGAAGACGACGAGGAAGAAGAGGAGGATAGTGATGACGAATCTGAGGAGGATAATTTAAGTGATCTTAAGGAGTCTGATAGTGAATCGGAAGTAGACCAGAAATCGGAACAAACTTTAGTTAATTTACCCAAGAAAAAGCCCGCTAGTTTAACGTCTTTGGGTGTGGAAACCAGTGCCATACCTTTTACTCTTAAAATGCCAAAAGCCTATGAAGATTTCACAGATCTTTTCGCCAAATATCCTCAGCCTGTCCAGCAGGCGGTCATTGTTGAGCGCCTTATCAAATGTCATCATCCCAAACTTGAAGGTGTCAATCGGGAGCATGTTGTCAAACTCTTCTCCTATCTGTTGCAGTATATAAAGGATCGCTTCGAAGATGCTAGCGAACAGGATATTGGTCAAAATTTCAAATTGATTTCCTGCCTTATGCCTCATCTATATGACCTCGTTCAATTAAATCCGTTGCGCATGTCCAACACTCTCCTAGATGTGATCAAAGAGAAGTATGCCAGTTATCGAAAAAATCACAAAATCTATCCCACTTTGGACACATTAATTTATTTTAAATTGGTGGCCAATATATATTCAACTTCCGATTTTCGACATCCATTGGCTACGCCCACTTATATCTTTATGCAGCATATTTTGGGAAGAGCAAGAGTGCGAACGCGACAGGACATTGGAATGGGGTTATTCCTAGTTACCATTGCACTGGAATTTGGATCATTGTCGAAACGTTTGTTGCCAGGCACATTTAATTTCTTGCAAGGAATTGTCCACATGGCTATACCCAAACGTGATGTGGAACAAGTGGAGATTCCACCACCTTTTGAGACTAATGGACCGCTTAGTAAACTCTTGGCTATACCGTCTTCAACAGCAAAAGAGAGTACAAGTCTGGGTGTGCAAAAACTTCAACCCGAGGATCTAGTCACTCACACATTTACGCTAGATTTTAAGGTGCGGTCCCTGGACACAGCACTGTGCTTAATTAAAGAAGCCATACAGTTAGTAGCAGATCATCCTGGTGCCTGCTATTTGGCCACACCTTTGTTGCCACTTCTCAACCGACTTCCACTGAAACTCTATCCCGAACATGTCCATCGACACCACAATGAGACCAAGGCTCTCCTATTGCAAGTGGCAGAGCAGAAACAGAAACGTCTAGCTCCCGCCGAAAGAAAACCCAAGGCCTTGCGTCTGCTGGAGCCTCGTTTTGAAGTTGTTTACGATGATAAGCGTAGACCCAAGATGTCAAAGGCTAAGGAGGAGCGTGCCAAGTTAGTGCACAAGATTAGGCGTGAGAAAAAAGGCGCCATTCGGGAGATACGTCGCGATACGGCCTTTGTGCAAGACCTTAAACTTAAACAGCAGCTTCAAAGGTAAGTCTTAATTAAACATGAACTTAATGAAAGTTCTAACAAATTTATTTTATTACAGTGATAGGGAAAGGCACGAAAAGGTGAAACGCATCTACCAGGAGGCTTCCATGCAACAGGGCGAGCTCAATGAACTGGCACGTGCTAAAAAGCGTAAAAAGTTTTAATTCTTTACATACGAATGTATATGTTAGTTATTCTATAAATATAGATAAAGTTAAAAATGAAACAATCTTATTTTGCAATCCGATTCTAGGCAGAAAAAAACATAAATATTTTAAATAATACAGTCTCCCGTTCAAATTTGAATATTGCGAAAGATTTAGTCTAAACTGTTATCGGTTATCGGTGTTCATCCCTAGTATGTCGTTACGTCACGTCAATCAGCTGTTGGACAGAGCGATTCTTGCTCCAGTAGAAAAATGAATTTTTTAACAAAGGTATATTAAATTAACAAATTATTAATAATATAAACAAAAATGCAAATCAAATCTTTCAGTTGGCACCACAATTGGCCCTGGCCCAGTCACAGGTCAGCAAAGCGACAATACACACCAGCGCCGTGTGCTGTCGCGTGCAATCGGGCCGCTATCGCATAACCACAAAGCGAGATAGGCCGCTTACTTACGAAATGGCAAATCCTCCTCATTTCATTGGGCATCGCAAGTCCTGGAACTCTTGGAATACGTGTAGGCTGTATGAACTTCATTTCTTTTACAAAAAAATAATTGGCATATTAATTTTAAAGCCACACTTAAGGATGGGTTGCGGCCTTCCCAAACAGCAATTGAAGATGTTTTCATACGGAAATTCATGACTGGCACCTGGCATGCCTTGTTCTGCTCCGAAGTTATTATCAAACGACAACACAACACAATACGCATTGCGGGTATCATACGTAGGGCAATAAGTCCGCGCAAGGTTTATTTTTTGATTGGCTACACGGAGGAATTGCTTTCCTACTGGCTGCAATGTCCGGTCACGCTGGAGCTTCAAACAGTGGCCGACAAGAAGGATGTGGTTTTCAAATACATTTAGTTGTTTATAATCTTAATTGCATAATATATGTACATTTTTAAATGATAATTTTCAATGAGCGTACTCCACTTCGCTATTATTGCTTTGTAGAGATTTAATTGCCTTGTTCACAATGACTCCGTCGAGATCCTTCACCTGGCAAACGAAATTAAGTTCAATTTACAAATTTTTCAAATAAGAAAATATCCACCTACAGTTTCGATTAGGGTCTTGAGCTCTGCCAGTGAGTTGAGATCAAAAATCAACGATTTGATATTCTTAACCAGTTCAAGAAATAGGAAAACCACAATTTTTCGCGATCCACCGCAAACTTTATCCCAGATTTTAACCAGCACCGTTTCACAAATGACACCTGCAAAGCAAGTGATGTACCAATTGTCCAGCAGCTTTGCATTGTCTTCAAACAGTCCCAGTTCCTCCAATCGATAAAACAGAGCGATGTCTTCGCGTTTTAAAATTGTCTGAGTCATCTCTTTAAGCTTGCCGATATCTCGTTTTAACTCCCGTGTGTATTGATAAAATCCCTTAGCTATCCAATACGTCATATCCAGTTCGTCATTGAATATCTGAAGTAAAGTACGAACAATTTCTATAAACTGTGTGTCTTCCTCTAGGGTACCGGCACTCGTACTGCCTGTCTGCAAACGATTCGTTTCTACGAGCCACATGGTGTGCATCACCAACTCCTTTGGTTTTGACTGGTCGACAGATCGCATAACTGTCACGGCTCGTAGTAAGTCCTCATAGACCTCTCGTCTTTGATCCCGTATGAACGATGTGGAGGACTTATGAAGTGGCATTATTTCCATTACAAGAGACCATAGCAAACATCTTTGGGCGTTGGGAACTGTGTAATTCATACAGAATTGCTTGAGTTTGCTACGATTTCGTACGTCATCTTGGAGCAACTTGTTTAGGGATTTCTTTTCCTCGACGCTGTTTATTAAACATTTATCATAATAACTAGATCGAAAATTGCGCAAATCTGGCGTAAAACTACTCATATCGGCTTACGGGAAAATCTTGTTTTCATTGCTTAGTTAATAAACTTAAAACTTATCAACAACAGCTGTTCAAATGCAGGGTTGGAACATTAAGGTAACAGCTATTACGATAAAAATTTGAAAATCACTGTCAGAATATACATATAATTGAGTTCGTTGAATTTTTATCCAAAAGATCGAACATCCAAATCGTATGTTTAACTGATTACTTTTAAAAAATATGTGGCCATGAACTGAAATCTACAAGTAGTAATATCAGAAAAATGTGATTTCTCGTTCGCGATTACAGTTTCCTTTCGTTAACGTATCTGTGACAAATCACAGATTCTTTTTCTTATTCACCAACACAGTCACTCGGCAAAACGAAATAAGTAATATAAATAATATATATAAATATATAATAATAATATATTTTGTTATAACTTAACAACATTTTAAAAAGGCGCGAATTTGAGGCAAGCTCATTGTGACAATGCCAGCCAAGCTCTATGAGGATGGAGACGGTGATTTCCTTTGTACGCAGTGTCACAATATAAGATGCAATGTCATGCACATGTCGTCCAACTGCAGGTCTTTAATGCTTCACTATGCCCTTTAGGCGGTGTGGAATATAAGACGTAGTTAAAGAGGCGTAGCTATATAAGCATGCCCCATCATTTTGATAAGAGTGACCACTTCAATAAGCGACAATTAGACGAATATCGATATCAGTGTACGCATTATCCAGATAGAATGTGTAGGTTCAACGCTTCCTCCATCAGCCCTATTATTCGTACCTCAAGCGTTTGATTTCTAGCATCTGCTGCAATCAATCATAATATTCAGACTCATCTTCGGGTATACCATGGTCAAATTAATAGGTGTGTGGAAGCAGTTACGCATTAACCCATCAAAGGACACTTATAAACGCTTAAAAAAATTATAATTATTAGTAATTATAAGTTTAGCTTGTTTTGAATTCTCAAAAGTACTTATTTCAATAGAAGTGTAAAGTTTAAATATAAAATCCTTCAAAAAATAGAATCTTTTAATTATTTGATGATATCTGTTCAATATACATATTTTATCTTAACCTCACAATATTTAAATTTAACTGATTGGTGAAGTTACTATTTTGTGACTTATAATCTGTGTTGTGATCACAGTTCAGTAAATACTGTGATAAATCACGGACACATTTTAACGCTCATCAACACGGTAAATCGCCGCAAACAAAAAAAATGGCATTTGTGCAGACTTTTTTTTAGTTGATTTAATTTTATTTTAATTGGCATCGATAGAAAATGAGTGAAACAAAATTGCAATTGAACCAAATGCAGCTAAGAGTGCCGTAAAGATGAAGCAAGAGAAGAGCCATACCAAGGACATACCTTAGAAAATATTATAAACGCTGTGCGTAGGATAAAAACTAGTTCTCCAAATCTTGTCTTCTTCTTCTTTGTGTTAAACCTTGAAGCACACTCACACACAAACATTACACACACACACACAGACACACACAGAGCCACATAAGCGAGAGCAGGTCAAAAATGGAAGGCATGGACCTGTGGACGTCAATGTTCTCTAATGATTTTGAGGAGGGGGAGGAGGGTGAGGAAAGCGAACAATATGTCAATGGTACGGGAACGGGTGGCGATGACAAGCCACCGGCGGACACAGACGACACTATCGCTGAGGGCTATGATGACGATGATGATGCTGCTGATGAGGAACTTATGGAAATGGATGATAATGGAGATGATGGTGTCGAAACCGAAAAATCTGGCAAAAAAAAGGGACCTGAACCTGATGATGATGCCATATTTGATTTCGAATTGGAACCGATAGTTAGCTTCGCCGATCCACCATCAACGCCTTTGGCCCCGGCCGGCCCAACTGCACCTCCAGTTCGTCCCATGCAGCGACATTCATTGCCCGCCGGCGGCTCTATATTGGGCCGACCCAAAGAAATACGTTTATCCGGCGTCCAGATGCGTGCAACCACCTCACAAATCAATGCCACCGATGAGCATGGTGTGCCCATTAACTACGAGCTGGGTGTAATTTATATATGCCCCGCCTGCGGTTCGGAATTTCGACAACAGGACCAATGGAAGCGTCACATGAATCAAATGCATCAGTTCAACACACGACGGGGTCTCAACTTCGTGGGCATGGATAAATTATACCAGCGCTGTTTGGAGTGCAATAAACGCATTGCCATGCACAGCCGTGAGAATCTCCTAAAGCACAAGTTTACCCATCTGCCATATCGGTGCACAAAGTGCTACATATGCAAAAGGGAATACAAATATAGGTATGATAATCTTACATTAAAATATATACGAGTATTTCCAATATACATATATGTACCTTATATAGTTTGAAAATTAGTTTACTAGTCAAAAGTAATTGGAAATCTTTAATTATTTAATTTCCATTTGATTATACAAATAATTCAAGATTTTTGCCTTGTATTTCGAACAATAGTTTCTATGGGATCTATCCATACAAACCGTTTCTGATCAAACTGTATTCATTAAATTGAATTATTATAAACCAATATCTAAATTTTTTCCATCTTTGTATCAATTTGATGGAAATAAAATTTCTAGATAAGAAAAGTTCTTTTTCTATCGTACAGGCAAGATTTAATGGTTCATCTCCGAATGGTCCATTGCGAGGAGATTGTAAACATGATGCGAGGCGGTTACTCTTCGGCAGGGCGGAAAACCCGTGTCCGTGAGCCACGCACTGAGCAAATGTATCGTAAGGAGTTCTGTCCGGATGATGACGATGATAATATTGAAGTAAGAAACGAAGTGCTGGAACCTGATATCGATGATGCCAGTTTTGGTGTGACATCCACCTCATTTATGGATGATGAGCAGACACAGAATACAACGCCACATACAGTGTCAGGCAAGCGTAAGCGTAGTAATCCAATTGGAAGTAATGGAGGCGCTACTGAACTCTGTGAAGATTATATACATTATATGTGTCCAGATTGTGGAACGGAATGCGATAATCATGCCCAATGGAGCCAGCATATTGAGTTTGTTCATGATTACGTGAGTCGTCGGGGCCTGAACTTTAGAAGTGTGGACATGCAGATGCAATGTTTGGAATGTAAACAGGTGAGTAGTAATTAACCACATAAAATTTATGGGCTATCGATTACCATATGCGCTCTTTTATCAATTTAGATTGTTACACCCAATACAATTAAGACGTTGAGAGCTCACAAATTTAGCCATCTTCCGCAACCCGAATGGTTGCGTTGTAAGCTGTGCTACAAGAGCTACACGGAACACCATGAGTTGGTCTCTCATTTGTTAAAGCATCACAATTTGGAGACATTAATACCAGAAGGTGATGAACAGTTGACAAATTCTGCCGGAGATGACGACGATGGCAATACTACTAGCATTGGAAACGATATCTATGATGATAGCGATGATGTTCGTAAACGGGGTGGTCGGATAAGCAACGATGATATGTATGAGCCGCACATTGATTATCTTTGTCCGCAGTGCGGCAAAGAGTTTAAGGAAAAGAAACATTGGCGTACCCATGTTGTACAAGTCCATGGCATGAATGATATTGTTAAGTTAAATTTTGAGATTATATCTGATCGGCAGCTAAAATGCACAGAGTGTGAGAAGATCATTACGAATGCATATGGCATACAGAATGCCCAGCAGCACAGAATAACACATTTACCATTCAAGGCGTATGCCAGATGCCGCAAGTGCCACAAGACGTATACGGATCGTAAGGGCCTGGTTAAGCATTTGGCCACTTATCATCGTGTTGGCTGGGAAAATTGTAAATCGGATTCCATCTGTGATGGAGGACCAGGCCAATTACCGATAAAACAGCCACGTAAACAAATTGTTACCGTGGCCAATGAAACATATGAGATTATTTATCTGGATGAGGAGCCGAGCAATGTTGAGGAGAATGATTTTGGTGAGCAAATGCAAGCAGATGATGATGAATATGTGCCTCCACCATCTCTTCCTGTTCCTTCTGCTGCTACCAGCAGCCGGTACAAGTGTGTGGATTGTGGTTCGCTGTATGGGACTCAAGTTGCCCTTAAAATGCATATTAAAGAGGAGCATAGCTTAAGGGAAACCAAACATCCAGCCAAAAAGTACGGCATCGCTCAGCCAACGGAAGAGAGCAAAAAGACTCCATCAGCAATGGCATCAACAGCTGCATCTTCTTCCTCTACACCAACCACTTCCATGCGGTCTACAGGTACGACAATTGAGCAAAATTATATATTCCTTTGCCCCTCTTGCGGTGAGGAGTACAAAACCCAATTCGAATGGCGTCGCCATATCAACGAATCCCACAATTTTGATAAGCGGGAGTATTTGAATATGAGACAACTGGACAAGTATCGATATCAATGCTCCCAGTGCAAGGATATTGTCTGCAATTCAAAACTGAAAGGTCTTCAGGATCATCATTTCCGCCATTTGCCCTATCGCTTGTATTTAAAATGTTTAGTCTGTGGCACTTGCTATAATCATAAACCCAACATAGCAGCTCATCTTCGGACCCGCCATAATATATTTGAACGGGAAACACCATGGCGGGAGCAGCGTAATAAACCACAATACGCATATGTCCAATCGAAGGACACCGATAAAGTCAAAAGTAGACCGGAATCACCAGTTGCTGGCTCCTCAACATCATCGTCAGCAGTCTCTGCTATGGGTAGCAGTCGAACGCTTAAGCCTCAACCAGGTGGATTGCCCACACGGCCTGCAGGTCTGAATACTCTGGAAGATAGCATCTCCTATCACAATGCCGTAGATCTGGACTTTATCACATACTTTTGCCCGAAATGCAATCAGAACTTTGATTCGCATGCATTCTGGCGTAAACATATTGTGGAGCAACATAATTACAATTGTCGAGAGGGTCTTAACTTTCGACAGATGGATAATCATCACTACTTGTGCCTAGAGTGCTATAAACGCGTCACGGTCACCCACACCAAGGGCGCCATTGGTCAGTTGCAATCGCACAAATTTCGACATCTACCCTATCGCTCCTTTAAATGCTTGACCTGCAATGGCGAATTCGTACGAAAGCAAATGTTCTTTAAACATTTGAACAGGGATACCAATAGATGCGATAATCGCCCCAGCGGCGATGGACCAATCATTGACGATGATGAACAGGACGTGGCACAAGTCACAAGCGAAGTAGTGACCGTAGATGATGAGGAAGTGCATCCTGCCACCTATCGTTTAATATGCCCGCAGTGTGGTGTCAATATCGACCCAAGCACCAAAGCCGTTTGGCGTGAGCACATCAATATCTATCATGGCCTCGGGAAAAAGGAACTTTTACATATGCGAAAAGTTGGTGACGATCTCTATCGTTGCTATGACTGCGATGAGGAGCTGCAGACTAAGAAGTTGCGTGTACTTCAGCAGCATCGTTTCCGTCATTTGCCCTATGCCGCCTACATACGGTGCATGATATGTGAGCACCAGCAACATGACGAAGACGATGGTGTCGCCGCTGCAGTTGGTATGTATAATATGCGGGAATTGCAGCAACATATACGTGAACATCATCCCGCCGTTGGTGAGAGCAAAGAGCAAATGCAAAGCCTACGTCAGCAGGCCGCCGAAGAGGAGGTTGATGAGGATAGTAATTTGGAAAACGAGACCGTAGCCAGTTCGGGATCTGGTAATGGTCCATATATGCCGGTCCCACCACATTTGCTGGAGGATACCGAAGATTTTGAGGAGCAATATTTACTTGGATAAATTAGTTATCGTGGACAACAGAATCTTAAAGTCTCTCTTTTTTTGACAATGGACAAAAACTCTTAATTAAAATTAATTATTTATGTATAATGGTTTATCTATCTCCCAAAATAGACATCACTCGAGCTCGACGCATAATCCTAATTTACCTATAGAACTGACTTTTTATAATAGTTTTAAGATGAAACTCTCAGACTATTTATTTCCACATTGGACACGCTCCCCTCCTCCCCCACACACACATCATTACAATTCTCAGCCCTTAACCCAATTCCCAGTTTATAAAAATAAGATTTTTGAAATTGTAATCATAATTATAAGTATAAAGTATATGTAGTTAATAAATTAAGATGATTTATTTGAGATTTAGATTTATACTCTTTAATTTGATCTAAACAAACGTGTTTTCAACCCGATGACCGATTTTTGATCATATATAAATTAAATAAAAAACAATTCAACTAAATTCTGAACGAATATCTTTTAATATTTCCATATCACATCTGATGTTATATAATTTAAGCCAGGTGGACTTTATTATAAAGGTTTTAATTTTTCCCTTATATAAATTTTCAAAATAATTTCTATGCCAATTCAAATGTACATCCCTGGAATGAAATGAAACTTGATAACATGTACATATGTATATAGATATTGAAATTCTATAGAGATGATATACTCATATGATCGTATCCCAATACTTTTGGCAACACAAAGATTTCTTTTTGATATTCAAGAAGAATTCAGCAATTTTCCACAACAAAAGCAAATAACAACACAATTAACATAATTCATTTGTATTTCATATTTAATCATAATAAATTTACGTAATAATCTTTTTCCATTTCTTTATATTTTGTCTAAAAACAAACATGAAAAAAAACTTCATCAGAAGCTGCCAAATGATTTCAGTTATTTATATGTATACATATGTAACTATGTATGTATATAACGACATTATATATGTATATATATATATATATATATATATATATATATATGTACGTGTTTGTTATATTTCTTTAATCGCATTGCATTTAATTGCTTTACACGAATAAATCAATTTACAAGTTGAAAACAAAAAATATATTAATTTAATCTGGAAACAGACAAAAAATTCAGTTTTCATAAACAAATACTTGATTTGAGCTTGGCGTTAATTTTATAAAACATATGTCAGTTGCGCCCATGAAAATGTCGGTTCATAATACGATAATAATACGATATGTACGATATAATCCACACAATGTCTAATGCTAAAATGTTTTTACTGTAAATATAATAAATATGCTATAAATAAATACTTTTGAAAAGCATAAACAATTGCACGCACATTGAAATCGAACATACAAAAGAAACAAAATTGAATATGTTTAACAAAAGTTTAAAACTTGAAATAAATTAAATTTGATAGCATGGAATGGAATGAAAGGAAGTTTATGTTTTTTTGTTTAAAACAGGTAATTATATATATATTTCCTGATTATTGCAATTTCCCTTTTTGTATGCAGACTTTAAAAAATGGTAACATTGGCTGGGCCAAAGTCTGTTATACCCTTGCAAGTACCCATTATAGGTTTATCCGAGTGATCAAATGAACGAATTTTTTGCAGAAAAAACAGAAATCCGATAATGATCTCATAAACTGCAAATCCGTCAACAATGAACTGCCAGTTATATGATATTAGTTGTCGGATCCAACATATGTATATACAAAAAGAAGGGGCACATAGTAACTACGTCGTAGACGGCCAATTCAAAACGATCTCATCACACTGATCAAGAATGCGTATATATAGCTTCTTGAATTGGATATGCTGTATCATTCCGGTCAGGGTGAATATACCCAGTTTTGCGTGGGTATAAATACATACAGTTAAACAGTTTCTTTTAGTTAATTGACTGTTTTACTGAATGAGTTTTAGTCACTTTTCTCCATTTTGTGCACGTCGCTTTCTATTCCAATTTACGTACAAAAATCGTGTGTATGGGTGTGTGTATGCATAATAACAATTTGTTGTTGCCTGTTGTAGATGTAGTTTAGTTATAGTTAGTTTAATATTATTAATATAATTGCTGAAGGCTGGCCTCACAGCGTGGGAATATTGCGACGCCCATTACTAGAACTCGATTCGCCTGGACCTGCGTCTAGTTGTGCTTTTTGCTTGGCCCGACGCACTTTCTGACGTGTATGCTCAATTTGAAAGTCTTCGACACGCAGATTCAGGCGCATCATATTGTTTATTATGAACTCCTCCTCTAATATATGTTCGGGTGGGGATCGTAGCACTGCCAAAGTTTCGCAGAGGCCGGTACAGGTTTTACGCACCTTATGCCGGCTTAGTGAGGCACCGATTATGACCAAGGCTACTTTGAAAATGACCCGTATACCCTCGGCTAGGAAGCAATCCCATATACGCAGCAATGTCTCCCAGGGTAATGTACGGGTCATGGCACAAAGGAACCAATCGGTCATATAAAGCAGCGGCTCTACTTTATGCTTTTGCAGATGTCGGTAGACCGGCGGGCACGTTTTCTTTAACAGACCCTCCAATATGCCAGCATCGTTTTGTATCACTTCGAGACCAGGTATAAAATAGTCTTGCAAATATCTGCAATATATCCAATTATTGTTTATAAGTTTTTAAAATAAATTATTTGTTGTATTTGTATAGGCACTTACACATCACAGACGCTAACAAATACCCAGAAGGCGTCCTCGGCGGGCAGATGCATCAATAGAAATGCAGCTATTGGTGCCTGCGCCTGACAGAAGCCTACCTTGGGGTTATATATTGAATAGGCCTTTAGCACATTAAACAATTCGATTTGGCCCACTTTCTGTTCGTCAAGAAACATTTCGTGAAACGGAAACTGACGATGTTTATCCTTTTTGATTTCTTCAATTGTAGCTGGATTACCAGGCTTCTCCAACAGTTCACTATATACATTTGGATTCTTCTTTTTAAGCAGATAAGCACCAGAGAGATAGAACCAAGCTTTAGGCCGCACAGATTTGGGTATTCCTTTGCGGCAGCGATCCCGTATCTATATAAAAGTTTTTTTTTGTTAGATTAGACCTGATGTATATAGGATAAGGAGTTTTCCCCTACCTTTTTATAGTTCTTGGACATGTATATTGACCAGTTTTCAATCATGTAAAGCCATTTCTTTTCACGTGCTATTATCTGGGCCTTGGATAAGGGCTCTTTGGGTTTATCTGTTCGCTGAAATCCACCATAGAAACCATTGCGATCGGGACAGCTGGAGACGGTGGAACAAAGTGAGATGGTGTCCAGGGCACGCGGTGCTGTGGCCATCGCCAACTGTGCTGGCAATACGACAATAAACTAAATTCGCAAATTATTTTACATGAGAAACGCCCACAAAAATAGAGAGAGAAAAAGAAAGAGTGAAAGAGAAAAAGGCAATTTGCATTAATAATATTATGCATATGAGCCTATATAGATAATCAAAAGTGCGCAATTTAAGTGGATTACGTTTTTGTGCTATAATTGGCAGCATTCGGTAATTTCTCCTATTTCTTTTATTTGCGTTATTTTTTTTTTTTTTGGCATAATTACAATAACAAAAATCAAAATAACTAAAAAATTTATAAATTAATACCCTTTACGTAAGTGGGCATATTAAATGCATAAATATTCTCAATCTGTCTATATCAATCACTAATAGATAATGTGATCAAACAACTTAACTCTCTTTTAATAAAATATATATATAGTGGTGGAATGAATATATGAATTTATATCTGAAACAGATTTATGTATATACCTTAGGAAGTTTATTTAAATGTTTCTTCTACAGCAATGTAATTAAATTAACCAAATAAGAAATATTTCACTAAAAGATTCAGTAAGCCAAAAGAAACTTTAATATATTTTAAACTTTTCAAATAGTTACGTTAAGTAATTTTTATTCTTCCCTTGTTTTCTATACAAGGTACTTTTAAGTCGATGCCACTTTTGAAGTATAAAACTCTTATGTATTTATTATCATGTCCGTGTCCGTAGGCTTTATCATTTAATACATTTTAAGAATGTCACAAAGATAACTATGTATTTTTTGTTTGTTTTTTTTTTTTTTTAACTTAATTTAGCCTTGATGATTTACTATGTAGGTAGGTAATGACTGTCCCCTTTTTTTGTACAGCACTCAATCCTTGGGAAATTCCCACCTTCTCATTTATATGTAGTAAATGCAACAAACTGTCGCTACTGCTGCTGCGGCGAGCGTTTTTAATCAACTGCGAGAAAACCATGGAAAACAACTAAATCGAAATTTGTTGGCACACTTGGTATATACCAATTTGTACGTAATCCTCGAGAAACAACTGTTTTTTGATCATTGTTAGGAAAAATTAGTCAGCCAATAGCGATAGAAATAAAGAACTTTTGTTAAAATAAATACTTAGAGTATGGCATGCGAGGTTATTTTCAACTTGTTTGATCGATCGCCAAGATTGATAGTGAACAGACTTTAGTGTGCCTTCAGGTGAGGTAGGTCTCTGGGGGCCTTACAACTAGGCCGGATGTTCAACTTGAATTAATGGACGGTCCACTCGGACAAGTAATTTAACGAACTATTTGTGTCTTTGTGTTTTAATAAGCATGTATGTATGTATATATGTATGTATGTATATGTACATACAAACATGCAGCCAAATAAATAACTAATTGCAACACAGAGGAACAGGGGTAACTTCATATGTGCCCTATTTTGTTTATTTGTAAATAACAGAATTTGTTCGAACTGACATTTTAGTCGGAAATGCTCCCTTATTCGTAGGGTATGGTAGCTATAAGAGCAAAAAATAAAAAATAGATAGAAGAGAAAAGTATAATTGCAATCTGGGCTGAAGAAAGTCATGCAGTAGGTGTTACTGGAGGCGGTACAATAATGAGAAAACTTGTAAGGGTATTGAGCTCTATGATCTTCACGTTCTGCTCACCAGTTTTAGGTTAATCCAATATTTTTTTTTTGTAAATAGTTTCTTCTTATCGGTGTTGCAATTCACATAAATTGAATTATTGCTTCAATTATGAACATTTTAATCAAAGAGATTCCATTGAGTAATAACGAAAACACGTCACGGTTTACCTTAGGCAAGGTGGGTGCTCGAACTGTGTGGAAAGGGAACCGAAGGCGGAGGCGGCCACCCACCAAAGTGCTAACGTTTCTTAATTTTCGACTGCCATTTTGCCTACGCGCTCCAAAAACAAGTTAACTGCTTTGATTCTCTTTTTACATCCATACATGCATACATACAAACATACTATATGGGCTGTTTGTAATTGTGTGTGTGTGTACAATTGTTATTATTAACAGCGCCAGCGCCGCCCGCCCCCACATTCGTCATGTAAACTTTTTTTTTTGTCTCACCTTTGCTATGTTCTCTTCTCCTGGGTTGACTGTTGCTGCTGCCGTGGAATGCGCAATAACCGTTTTCACGTATATTTCTAATGATTATCTATTAGTTTGATTGCGAATCGCGTTCTGGCTATTCAACTTACACTTTGCGCCCGCACAAATGTGTAAAATTTGAGCTTTTTTTTGTTTATTTTTACAAAAGGGAAAGGGAGGCCAGTATTGCCAGACTAACTATAATTCCTACATAAATTTTAAGTGCGCTGCCAGATCGCTGAATACAAGACATAAAACTAACATTATTGGTAGCTGATAAGTTAACATTAATCATTTGAGAGCCGGAATTTTTAAAAGTGTAATTTAAGATTATGTTTTTTTTTTACAAATATATTTATTTCTCTGGCATTTAATTATAAGCTAATGAGTCAGATATTGAAACTAATTGGAGGTTAACCCAAGCTATTTAGGGGGCTACCAGTGCCTGTCTGCATTGACTGGCCATTTACAATTACACATTTCATTACATTATTTTCTTTGTTAGGTTGTCTATATAAAAATATTACAAAATTAGCGAATCGATCTACTACTGTTAACTGCGACGGCTGCTGCGACGTGGTAGCCGGCGACAAAGCATCAATTGCCGGTAAAATAGCCGCATGAGTAAACTATTCTGTTTGGCTCTCTCCCGACATCAAGAACGCGTGGAACCCATGGATCCGCCACCACTGCCGGCCAATCGGCGCTTTTTTTTCTTCTTTGCCGTAAGACTCTCCTGGCCGCTGTCCGTATTAGAATCGCTTTCCGATGACGATGAGGAACTGCTGGATGATGATGAACTTGAATTGCTGGAGCTATCCGAGGCAAACCCGGTGCTTTCGGTGATATTAATACTGTCTGCCACTGCAGCCAGATCCGGGCGCTGCTCACGCAATACCCGTAGCCACTTGCGAGACAATTTGGGTCGCCCGCGCACCGTCTTGTGCCAAACACAAGGAAAGTTTGTTTGTGAGCTAAAGTTCTGGGTTATGGCCACAGTATCGTCCAGATTAAGAACGACATGCCACCAACCGCCGGGCACAAAGACAGTCTCACCTTCCCCCTGCAGCACCTCGATGGGTTTAAACTCCTCTGGCCAGGCGGGTAGTTTTGTGCGAGGATAGATGGTGCTAAACCAAGTAATGGCCTCATCTCGTTGTTTGCCACCCATAGCGCTGGTGACTTTGATCAGATCCTTAGGCGTCTGGGTAGGAAAGAGGCACCATCGCTTGTGGCCTCGTATTAATGTGTTCCAGGCACTTGTACCCAACGGATCAATGTGTATTCCCGTGCCTGAGCGACCAGGGCCCATCACAAACCACCGATACGGCGGTCTTCGGTTTTCTCCGCAAAACTTGAAGAGATCGTCGCGAAAATACTTCGGCACCGTGTAATCCTCCAGGAGCTTGCGTCGTCGGTGATGCTCACCAAAGCTGCTATCAAATATGTATAGGGGACTGTCGTCACGTGTTGACTGCATGTACTCCACATAATACTTCATTTTCATCTTCACGCTGTAGCCTTCGTTGTCTTCGCCGCACTTGAACTTCTGATTGCGGTACTTTTTGGACAGGCGCGGCATTGTCCACTTCTCCAAAGCCGACCAACCTTCAGTGCAACCCGTAATTACCACGGGCTTATAGGGGCGTTCGTAGAGCTCAATAAATTTTTCACAAGATACCTCTGCACAGTCGATTCGTTCCAGATTGTCTGCAAAGTCCCAAAATGTCTCGAAATTCTCATAGTACTTCATGGCCACCCACGCGTTCTCGCCGTCCAACTCGGGACGAGCTTTCCGCTTGACATCCCGTGTGCGCTTGCGAGAGCGTTTTGGTAGTTTAAATTCCTCGCTGACTTTCATCGTTGGTTGAATTAAATTATTAAGCTAAAATTCGTCTAATTTAAAGTTGTTAAAGCAGAAGCAGCAAGTTAATGGGAAATGTGACCGCACCAACAGTTGCAGATTATATGGTCACGCTGAGGCGAATCTAGCTATCTACCACATAATACATAGCCTTGTTAACTTAAAATAGTGAACACGTCTTTGATTATGCTATTGTATGTTGAAAAAAACTTATTTATAACAATTAAATATTTCCGAATTTAATAAAAAATGTAACAAGTTCTCTCGAAATTACTTATAAATTGGAAATTACTGTTCAAATTAAAGTTTATAAATATAGCTAGATGATTTGCACTTGGGTAACTGTTCATCACTGCTCATGTGATTTGCAATGACTGGTAGGAGTTGGAGGAGGAGTTTGTTGAAATGATAAGTCAAGTTGGAAGAGGTAGTAGCTGTGGAAAAAATTGCTCGAAAATTGTAAATAAATAATATTTCCAAATCTTTTCTTAGAGCTATACAAAGTGCCACTTCGCATTTTAGATCACCGTGCCTTTATTAACGGTGAAATCGAATCATTTCTTGACAATTTTGAAGTGAGACGCAACGATAGTGAAGTTGAGAAACTTTTCCAGGTCACCGAAATACTTGGATCACTGAAATACGATCTATCCGAGCGGGGCATAGCATTAGGTAATGAAAATCTAACAAAACTAGACACTGAAGTGAATAGTTTACTAAACGGCATTAGCTTGCTTCTCGATAAAGCAAAAGTTCAACGTAAAGTAAGTGGAAGAAATCTTCTAAATCTGGTCTGGTAAATACCCAGAAAACATACATACATACATATGTACGTACTTTTAGGTCAGCAATCAACTACAAGAAGCTAGACGTGCACGTGAGGAACGCAAAGCTGAATTTCTGGCCAATCTGCAGCACGACTATCAACGTATTGAGAATTCATTTGAGGAAAAGGAGGAGGAAATTGCGGAACTTTATTCCGATCTACAATTAAAGTTGAATATAACAAAGTGATTTAATTAAAATCATGCTCAAATCAACAATTATCGACAATCGGATACGTTTGCGCCCGTCCAAAAAGATGTTGGATTTTTTGGCTAATCAAAAAGAACACTTTACTCAAGTCCCTAACAATGTGGCCAAGTTGATGAAAGCGAATGGATACGATTTACCAAAAGACATTGTAATTGTGAAGGAACAAGATCAAATTATAGCTAGACCCACAATTGATCATGTTCTGTTAAATAAACTTATTGCCGATGTATCAGAATCCGTCGTTGAGAATCAGAAATCACCCCATAAGGATGAGTCGGATTCGGAGACTGATGACCCTGAACCGAAGCCAGTTGATGGACATTTACTTTATCTAAACGATTGCCATTGGTTAAACAATACTCTGATCGATTTACGTAAAAGGAAAATTTGTGAGATATTTCTACACGAGCTATTAGAAACATCTGAATTAGTTTTGCCCGAAAATGAAATAAAACCACGAAATCCGGAGCTTGAGGCTCGTTGCCAACGTCTTCGCGAGGAGCAGCATAATCGTGAATACCTTAAGATGACTAAAAATGTAGATGCCGGACTGAGGCACTATCCAGAGGATACCATAGCTTATCAAAGTAATTATACAATAATTATCTCTATTTTACATTTTCTATTTTAATTTTGTTTACGCAGTAAAAAGTCTAAATAAGCAAATAATTGCCGTGGTGCAATTCATATTCTCGGTGGCCGCTGGTTTTACATTTGGTTTCTTTGGCGTTAATCTGATGGTGGGTCCTTTGCCATTTGGCTTTAGGATTCTACTTGGTGTAATAGCAGCATTGGTTATTGCCCTGGCGGAGATGTACTTTTTGGCCAAGAAACTGCATGAATATGATGAAGTTTTGGATGCACCCAAGCGTAAAAAAGAAGAAAAAAGAAAACCTGCCGCCACTACTAGTCGAGTGGAATCACTTAAGCCACATGCTGATTAGTTACTATTAATGCTCTAATACTAATTGATTAATGGTAGATCGAAGCATAAGTTTTAATTGCTTATTAGTTTTTGTTTTTGACTCTGGATTTTTAAATGTTTTGCGAATCAGTATTCCTTAATTTGGCTCACCTTGATTGGAAAAAGATTAACGGATTCCAATTATTTGGATTGGCTGTTCCACTTTTCATATTATCCTTTAAATTATCTACCACTGAATTCCAAAAAAATATTCTTAATTGCAGTTGCAATCTTAATAGATATATTTATATAAATAACTGTAAAAAGTTTAATTTATTCTCAGAGGGTGAGGAAACTGAGGAGCAGGGGGTTACTAGCAAGGACTTTTTTCGAATATGTTCATCATTGTTACCACTGAACCGAATCTACTCATAGTGATTAGGTTGTGGATTTGGATTGTTCCAGGCATCATCAGTAGTATCGTTGGAGCCGCCACGTCCGAGCCAAGCCATTAAATAAATAAACATAATGAATGCCATAATGCCACTGACCACCAAAAACCAGGTGCGACGCCATGGGGGACGTGATGACGGTGCATAAAAGCGACGTGTCCAACGGGAGAACATTTCGGCTGGCGTCCGACGTTGGTATTTATTGTCATCGCGATCTGTTCCTCCAATTGGTGGCTGTCGTGGCAGCAAAGGTCGCCGGCTGCTGGCTGTTTGGGTATTGGAAATTGATGATAAATCAAGGATTATGATGATGGCAGCTCACCATTAAAATCACCCGAACTGGGAGGATTGAATGCATCCATCAAAAGCACGGAATGAGGACTGATTGTATCAACACCACCATTTGGCTTCGTACGTTCTCGCTCGCCTCCGGAATGGTGATGTACTTTGGTCATATTGCTAACAGAAGTCTGACTAACTGCTCTGACTGCCTTTATACTGCTATTCTGATCGTCGGAGAGCTGGAAATGGATATAATGAATAAAGGTATATTACTAGAACCGATAGGCTGTCAACTTACCAAAGCCAGACCGAGGCCATTGCGTCCCCAGTTTACTTGGGCCAGATAGTTCCTTAGTGCATCCGCTACAGGTGACACCAGATTGGAACTGGGAAATATTTCCTCGTTACAACTGGGACATTGATGGCCGCGTGGCGCTGTGTTGGCAGGCAAAGCAGCTTGACGAGCATTCAAGCAATCCCAGTGATATACATCTGAGAATATCGAAAGTCATTCGGATAGGACACGGTTATAGTCATGCATATATATATCGCTGCTTACGGTAGCAAACTAGGCGCACACATTCGCCCTGCTCCAATGTTGTCCCACACAGAGTGCAGTTTGAAATATAGTCGCTGTCGCGAAGCCATTGTAAATAGGACTGAACTATACACTTTGGATGGCTCTGAACCATGCAATGCTCACAAACATTTACCCGATGTTCGAAACAGAACTGATTGGTTACCAATCTTTTTGGACATTTGCACAGACCCATTATTTAAGGCGGTGACGACAATCAGAACCGGCTCTTGCTTAAGGGACGAGGGTCTTTGTTGAATATTGCACCTTGGCGCTTATTTTGGACTCCCACTAATACCTCGCTATTTGTATAAAATAAATAATTATTGCATCTTTAGTACGTATATAAAGAATCTAAAGTTAATGGAATTTTTCGTTCGCTTTTGACAACAGCCACGTATTTATTTCTAGTGTGACCGAAGCTAGTTGTAACAGTGCTGGCAAAAGCTAAAAAAAAAGTTTTCCGTTAAAATAAATTCAAAATTCCGCTAGATCGAGGTTTCCTAAAATTAATTTATAGTTCCCAAAAGAAATATATTAATTCCATCCATTAAATCCTTCTACATGTCAGCAAAATATATGTGTTATGCCGTATTATGGAAATACATTAGATCCACCAATATATATCTATATCAAATCCAATTGCCACGCAATCGTTATGAAAATATATATGTATACATCTATGAGAATACACTGCTTCGTTGTCTTTTCAACCTATCTTGTAGCTTTTCCTTCATTATAAAACATTGTAAAAGCCCAATAAACTATATTTTTGGATCCCTCGCAATGCAAAAAAAAAGTTGAGAATTCTTTATTTTACAAAATTACTTTTTCCTTTGTTTTATTTTAGAATCTTTTGCGAACAAAAAATGCGTTATAAATTTTTATCCCATCCTATTGTGTGTGTGTGTGTGTATATATTGGTATAAAAATCAAAGTACATTGATGACATGCAACTTAAAAAAGAAGTTTCTCTAATTTTTCTTTTTAGCTAAATTAAATCAAGATAAAACCATCAATCAGTTCTTGATGGGGTAGGCAAAGGATAGAGGTTGGTGGTGTTGTATGCAGCCAAAGTCAATTTTACAAAAAATTTCATGAAATAAAAATTAGAATTCACTTCAGAATTTTTAAAAATTTGTTTGAAATGTTTAAAATGAAAGGTAGATAGCTAAATTTTTATTTATAGAACAGTATCGTTTGTCCTTAAATAAATCACCTTTAATTTGCTACAATTTGTTATTCATAATAATAATTATTTAAAAAACGTTTTCCATCGCGCACTTTTTGAACCAAGTTTCTGTTTTACCCCCAATTTTTTTATGTTTTTAATTACAATTTTTTGTTTTTTGTTTTCATTTGCGACTTGAAGTTGATAGAAAAGTCTTTGTCTTTGCACTTTGTTGTTCTAGTTGTTGGGGGCGTAAATGTTGTCTTTGTTTTAATTACAAATTGGTTTTGTTGCAGCATTTTGTTTCCTCTGTACTTTCCTTTTCTTTTTTAATTTATTATTATTATTAAATATTCTTTTATTTTGTTGTAAATCTGTTTAAATTAGAAATTGCGCACGCAGCTTCGTTTTGCTTAACTGTTTTGTATGTGTGTATGTGTGTTTACGGGGGTGTAGGGAGGAATTCTATAGTCTGTTGTTGTTTTAATTTTTTTCTTTTGTTTTTTTTTTTTAGTTTGTAGCCAAGTTTTTGCAGTTTTGTGTTGAATTCTGAATTTATCTGTTTTCTGTTTAATTGTGATACTTAATCAATATACTGCGCTAACCAACGGAAACCCTCGCCATAACCCTGTCGCTTCAACACCGAGCACATGAACAATTCCAATGGGCGGCCAGGCAATTCGGCACGTGCAACTTTGCCCTGTAAAAAAAAAAAACAAAATGGAAAACAACGAGTTATTAGTATTAATTTAAAATTAGTTAATATTAGTGTGAATTATTTACCTTGCCGGTTGTTAACTGATACAGTCCAAACACATTCCTCAGCTCATCTTCACTGGCCGCACCGGGCTTATCAATTTTGTTGCCCAATATGAGCACGGGACAGTTGGAGAGTGCCTCATCTGTGAGCAGTGAATCCAGTTCGTTTTTGCTCTCCTGGAAACGGCCGCGATCCCAGGCATCTATTAAGAAAACAATGGCATCCACAGCTGGAAAGTAATCCTTCCAGACGCGACGTGCTGTAAGACACAAAATTCCATAACACACATTTTAAACAATTTGAACAATTTCATTGACAACTGTTTAAATAAAATAATATAGTTTACACAGCGCAAAACAGACCGAAATCCAAACTCTTATCACATAATTATTACTTGATATCTGTTTAAAACTGAGACGTATCAGAGAACGTGCTGTGACACTGCTATCCCACATTTCCCTCCCTCCCTTCTTTTTTCATCATGACTTTTAAATCTAGACGTAATGCTGACTGTATAGTATAATTGATATACATACATATGTATTGTAAAGACATATGTACATGTGTTTGCTTTATCAATACCTGCTGCTTCACGCTTAACATGCCCATTTATAATACCCTCACTAAAATGATTATCTAAGCTTTTGGCTGCAGAATATGGAAATGTTTTGACTATAAATACTATACGTATTCTACCTAAAACTGGCTCAGTTTGATCTTATTTCTCGATTGAAGTTTATTAGTTCTGTTCTGTTTATAATCCTTAAACCTTCAAGGACGTATCTGTTCAGAATCCATTCTAATTTATTAAACACAAGCTTTTATATACTATATATTTTTTTAAAATAGTTTGAAACATTTTCAAATTAGCTTTGAGAGGGTATATAAAGTATGACAGTCAAAAACTAGCATGATTTATATAAAATGCGTACATACATAAAGATCAAGTAACTAAAATTTGCTTATTTATTAGTAGGCAACTTATTATACAACCTCTAAGCTTATTGTTATACTTGTTGTGTTATCTTGTATATTACATTATTATTATTTTTCTTCTATATCTGTCTACACATTGGTGCTAGATTAATGCATTTAAATTATGCAATATATAAATTAAAATAAAAAAATAATGTTAAATTTTAAACTAATTTAAAAGCACAGAACAACAAGGATCCGGGTTCGAATCCCAGGCTAGTGCATGGATGTAGTTTACGTTTAAGCCGAAGGCCTTAGTTGCCAGTGCTTGTAAATTATAATTATGTTGATAGTTTACAACTATATCCTAATAATAATATTATATATAATTGGAAATCAGATTTCATTTTCACACTCACTATACAGTCGTATAAAGAGACAATACTACTAGTTTTTATTTTTGCACTATTTGTAGTAGTTGTATATGATATTCCAACCACTGTGCCGAGCTGTGTTGATTGAACGCAACAAATGTCAAAAAGTACAACGCTTTGTCTCTGTATGTGTGACCGCCTTATACTTGCATATATGTATGTACATCCATACATACATACAGATGTACATATGTGTGTATGCATCAATGTTTGTTGATTGTTGTTGTTCTATATATTTTATGTATGCTTCATGATTTATGCAATCTGTATTGCTATTTATAGATCATTGAGAGGAGCACGTTTAACCATGCAAAATATTTATGAATTTTGATTAAACAATTAATGATAAAGTCAATAAGCTTACCTTGAGTGTGGCCACCCAAGTCGAATGTAGTGAAACGCATATTGCCAATGGATAACTCTTCGGATGCTGGACAACAAAATGGTAATCAATTAGGATTTGCTTGTTTTCTAAAGAATAAAAGCCAATGGCATCATTTTAACTCACTTGGATGCAATGTGGGCACATGCTGCGCCAGCTTATCATCTTTGAGCATATGCAATAATGTGGTTTTACCAGCATTATCCAAACCAAGGAACAGTAATTTGCCCGATTTTTTCCATAGACCTGTTGAAAAGAGAAATATCGACCAATAAAGTATATACATATGTACATATTTATGTATTTATTATCAAATGAGTGGTGGGAAGGTCAACCACTGCCGACTTTGGCCCAGATCGTTAGTCATTATCTGAATATATAATTAAAACAACTGACTAAAACTTATATTTTGTCTCATCACGCACAGCTGTAAATTTGTTGGTTTCTTTTGTCTGTCTTTCATTTTTTTTTTTTTTTTTTTGGTTTTTGCTTTGTTGGCAAATGCTCAAGAAAATTCTTCCTAACCGAGAGCAATGTCAAATGGCAGTCCATTAATGAAGGTGCAGGAGGGTGGGGGAGATTGTTATGTGGTCAATATGGTCACTTACCTAAGTATCCTAAAACACCGGTAAACCAGTCCCAGATGAACATCTTGGCTTATATTTATTTTGTTGTCGGTTGCGGGAGTTAGTGGCAAAAGCTGTGTGTGTTAAGGGGGGAAGAAGTGCTGCTGCGCTAGACTGGACTGTAAGAAAGTTGAAATAAATAAAATTAATAAACAAATTAATGCGCAATTCTAACAAGTTCAATGTTCATAAATGCATTTCCACATCCAGATAGACCAACACGGCAGCAGCAGCAGCAACAACAACAATATCAACAATAATAACCCATGTCGCTTTAGGATTGAAAATCAATCAGCCCGCAGCATTTACTGCCCGCACTTCCGGGTTTTGGGGGCCTTGACACAAATAAATGTTTATGCGACACACATACATATACATAATGTACTATATTTAATGCATTTAATGTCGTTTTTAGCTGGCTCAACTAATTTTCAAAGTATTTATAATTAGGTTAAAAACCTGTTCTTTGTCAACTTTCAGCACTTTCTTTTCGTTGTGTTTCGTGTCTTTCTGTCTGCCTATCATCTACGTACGTACTGTATTATGTATGTATGTGTCGGTGTGTTTCTGTGTGTGCGTTGAACTACGTGGTAACACGCATTAAACTTGGTAATTTCATTCAAATTTTTTAGCATTTCATAATCTCGCACTTTGGAGTCAGGCACAATAACTGTATCACAACCCGCACAATTCTTATTGCCGCACCCTTAGCGTGGTCGCGCCACCATGGACATCGAACCGTTTAGGATGTTTAGAAAAACATCAGACATTTTTTGACATTTTGCACTACGTGGACGCCTTTTGTATTGCGGGCTCACGTTTTGTTGGTGGTCCCTGTGTTGCAGCTGCCGTGTTGTTCTCCTGGATTGCGTACGTTGGTTCACTGAACGATTTTAGGCAATGTACAAGTGCATTAAATGCATATTTTGTTTATTATTAATCGTTAATTCACTTTTTCTACCTCACGTTTAGTCGAGTCAGTTTGTGTGACCGTTCGCCGCGTAAATACCAAAACAAAGGAAAGATATCGATAATTCGCTGCTGCAGCCCTTGATATCGTTATCGAGCAATTATGTCGAATATCTTCGATAGCTAAATGTTATCGATATGTTGCGCATTAGACCGCCAAGAAAAAGAATTTCGAAGCGCCAATAATATTTTCACGAAATCGGTATAAAATAAATGTAAGAATGTTAAAAGTAGATCGTGAATATATCTTGTTAGTTGTAAAATTGTGTATAATAGCTACATTTTATATCGATCGCAATTTAATAACTGACAGTTGAACACAAATTTAATTCAGCTTACTTCTCTTTAAAAATTAAAGAAGTTTGTCATTTTATTTTTTCTTTTACAACTTTCGGAAGCATAATATTGTTCAGATTATATCATGGTACTAAAAATTCAAATATGTATTGTATATTTTACTTCAGTATGCATTGGCATTGGGGGATAATTGTAAATTCAATAAGTATTCGTTTTTTATGATTTTCATATACGTGAAGTTAGGTTAATCTTTAGCATTATTTTTTGTTGAGTACTTTAATCAATTTTTCGCATTTGCTGGAGAATTATATCCTCCACTTGAACTCCATCGGGCGTATCGAGTGCATACAAAACCGCCTTGGCCACATCCAAAGGCTGGAGTTTGGGCAATTCGGCCACCGCCTGTGAGTAAACATCCAGAAAATCCGTGTCCACCATTCCTGGACAGATGCTCTGTGAATGGAATGGGAAATTATCAGGTGGCAGCGTAGGTCTACAGGAATGCATGTATGCATTGCATTTAACTTACCGTTAATTTAATATTTAATTTGAGAAAATGTATTTCCTGACGAACCGTTTGGCAAAGTGCAGTAATTGCATGCTTCGTGGCTGGATAAACGCTGAATAAGGGTACCGGCACTTCCGGTATACGATGACCAAGTATACTGCATTGTCAAATGGAACAAGTACCAATGAAAGACAGAGGGAGAAGGAGAAACAGTGAGGTAGATAGGAGATATAAGTCTGGGGGTGTGTGTGTGTGTTTGTGAGTTTGTGTGTGAATGGGTAAATAAAGTCAACGCAACGGTTTTAAGTACTTAAAACAGCAACAACAATAAGAAAATTGGCAACGATGGCCGCGCCACTCACGAAAAATGACGGTCAACAGCTGCCACCCGCATCGGGCATCCGCAACTGTATCCGCAACTCCTCCACTTTGCATTCTTATTCCATTTTTTCTTCTTTTTTTAATATATTTTTTTGCATACATATGATAAAGAATGTCCTGTCGTTGTGCATTTTATGCAAACATTGCGTAAACTTCTTTTAATTTACCTGCCCATACGGTTGGGGGCATTAAGTGCAAACAGATGCAGACTTTCAGGCCAGGACAAGCATCAGAGCCTGCATTTCTTTTTTTTATTTTAAATTAATTACGTCTTAATATTATTGCATTGACAGTAAGCGAAATTCATATTGATGAATGTGCGCTGTCGCACCTCCGGCTTACCACATTTACCTTGACCAACGCCCACTTCACACACATTCATTAGCAAGGGGTATGGGCATTATATTCCAGAATTGAATATTTCAGTTTATCAAATAAATTTTCACATTAATTAACGTTTGGGGTGGTAAAACTGAAGTTTACTTTTGTTTCTTCAACGTTTCCGATTGCTCAATTGTATTTGGTTGCTGACAATATGCCAATATGTATTCGTTGCTCATTAAATGGTCCAATTATGGATATTAATTGAATATTTTTAAGCGCATCTGGAATACCAGATTGATTTTCGTAAGTGGAACACTCAAGTGGATTGAATGTTTTATTTCTCTGCCTTGAAGACAATATTAAGGTATTAACCATGTGTAATTATGGTTGAGACGTGAAGCAAGATAAATACCGTAATAAATAAACATATTAAAGATCCTTCCAATGATTGGCAACATCACATGCCAAAGTTTGGGCTTCGTTTTTCCAATTTTCCAATTACTAACTTTTTATATATTTTTTATATAATTTTTTATTTAGTTGCGTTAATGTATCCTAGGAAGAATCTCTTTGAAGTAAGTGTAAATAACTTTCGGTTTGCATATGTTCTTTTAATCAAATTTGCTATACAATTTGTTGTACAACGTGTATAGTGCGTATACGTAATTATTCAATTTGCATTTGCTCATGTGCAAACGGCAATAATTGGTACCTCTGTACATACATTTGTATGTATGTGCATACATATGTATATATTTATATAGATATGTACAAAAGTGCATATGTATCAGTATCTGTGGCACTCAAGTAAATTTCATTAAAATTAAATCAATGCAATTTGAAATTAAAGCCACAGCGCAAATCAAACATGCGGCTTAATGCGCAACATTTTTGATTTTAAATGCATCGCGCATTGGAATTCATGAAATAAAAATCAGCACACACAAACACACACAGAGATTGAGAATGGGAGGGAGAGAGAGAGAGAGAGAGAGAGAGAGAGACAGAGATGAGAAGAGTTATGTATATGTATATGCACATAGATATGTATGGAAAATGCAAATGCAATACGCATTCAACTTAATGCAAAATACTTAATTATGTTGAATAATAGAGTTGTTGTTGTTATTGGCCGCGGTTGTTGTTGTTGTTTGCGCAAACACATTGGTCATGCAAAGCTTTTAATGCACACCCACACCGCAAAACAACAGCAACGTCAGCAACAGCAACAACAGCAACAACAACAAGAGACAGAGGCAACATGATTGAACATGAAGAACAGTCGCCGCGACACTTTCAACATTTAAATATCAATAAATGTTTGTGTTGTTGTTTCTGTACGTTTGCCGCATGGCTTTTAATTTAATTTAAATAACGCGCAATCGTTTCAATCCCCCTACCTTATTTTTCCATTCCAGCCTACTATCTGTCCACTACACTCCCCCCATCACAATACCTTATGCAAAATGCATACATATGTATGTATGCATGTAGATACATTGACCAACACTGAAAATTCCTATAGACTGACCAAAGCCTTTCCTCTCTCTCTCTCTCGCTCTCCATTTATATGTTCGCAGTGTTTGCACTTTCATTAAGCCCCCAATCAACAATACATGTAAGAGATGGGCGTGTATTTACAATGTGAATTTGTATATGTATTAATACGTTTGTATGTAAGAATGTATGTGCGCTAAAATTCAACGACATACTTTGGCAAATATTTTAACACTCAAGGCAGTAAAATTTGGCCATTGGTTATGTCCATTGTAAGCAATATTACATATATAAAGCAACTATATAATTGGAAAGGGTAACTATAGAATACTGTAGTCGAATTAAATATTGAAAAGCTAACAAGACATTTATGGTCATAAATATTTGGGGAACTTTGCTGATGAAAGGATGTAGTATTATTGGGTCCGATTAAAGCTCATTCCAAATCAATTTTCCAAAGATAGTTTCTATGAAAGTTTTTTATACAAAGTCTTCGAGTAATTTAGTTAATATCTCTTAGTATCTATTTAAATACCTTTTGCGACAGAACGATTAAAAAAAGAACCTAAATAAGTAAAGTAAAAATAATACATATGCTGCTAATTTTTAACTAAAATGGATATACCCTTTGGGAAAAAATGAATGAATGTAGAATGAAGATTTTGGAATTCAATGTATATTTTTGTCATTTAGTATGTGAATCCTGCACTAATTTTAGCCCGTCATACATGATTTGGTAAATGCTAATAATTATTTTGCATATTTTAGATCGATTGAATGGTGATGGACACTATTTCAGTAGATGCAAAATTAAACATTATATAGATTGTTCTGCCTCAAAGTGTGGCAGAGTCTCTTAACAATTGTATTTATAAATTTATGGAAATCGAGAAGGAATTGAAACATGAAATTGAATATGTTTTCTTATATGAGGTTAAAAATATAGTAAATCACTTTCCAAACTAACCTTAGAACTTTAACTTTTTATAAAAATGATATTTTTATGTATGTATGTATTTACAATTTAAACATACCTATTCATAACGATGATATGTCCACGACTCTTAGTAGTCGCCATCAGTTTGAGGGCCTCTCGCAAGCAGCTGGCAGTTGCCACAACATTTATATCGAAAAGTTCCTTAATATCCTTAGTCGATGATTCTATAAAATATCAAAATTGTAAAGAAAGCTGTTTCATAATGTCAATATCCAAATTTCTGTAGGCATTACCCTTTAGAAAATTAGCTTTCAATATGCCAGCATTGCAGATAAGCACATGGATAGATTGGAAACTCTCGCGAATCCAACTAAATGTAGCGACCAAATCCTCATCATTACAGAGATCGCATTGTCGGCCAATAATTTTACCCTCGCCGGTCACTTTGGTATTAAGAGACTGGAAAAGCAACCCGCTAAAGCAAAGAAATATAACTAACTAATTCTCAATAATTACCTCAATTAGTTCCACACGTCTGGCCAGGCCAATCACAATCATTCCAGCATTGGCCAGAATAATTGCAGTGCTGGCGCCGATGCCCACCGAGGCGCCAGTAACTACAGCTATTTTATTACGCCAGTAAAATGATTCCATTGCAGAGATATATCTATATGTATATAGATAGGAAAACGACCATTGATAACCTCACAGCTCTGAGTGTCAGAAGCGACTGCCTCTGGAAGCTGGGCACGATCAATGTTGAAGCTACTGTCAGTTTGAGGGCTGCACTGTGGTTCAAACTATATATTAATTGCTTAAATATAAGTATAAAGACAATCGGCGGTGCCTTTCAGTATGGGCCACAATTCATAGGGTCATGTCTACATCGATTGAATGGCCATTTTTGCATAGTAAATCCCATTTAATTATTTGCAATTTACTTTCTGACATATTGTGACTGCATTTCCAGCTGCTGTCTAGTTGCACTTTGTTCCAAAGCTTCACCAAGTCCCCTGTTTGCCCCCCTTTTTCCCTATTCCCATTCTCGGTACATTGCACTTGTTACGCAGACTTTACATTTCACCGGGGTGACTCTACAATCTTTCTCTCCATCTCTCTTCTCTGTCTCCATCTCTCTTCTCTGTTTTGTTTTTTTATTTTCTTTAGTATTTTCACATTTTCTCATTGTTCGTTTCTTCGTTCGGATAGTTTTGCTAAACTTGGTTGTCATGGAAATTTGATATGAAATGAAAAATCTCATTCCGTTTTGCGGCTTTGGTTTGTTGTCACTAATCTTACGGGTTGGCACTTGCGGATTATTTTCATATTATATTCTTTTCTATAGTAGAGGAAAAAAATGGACAATACAAAAAAATAAAAAAAGGAAAGAAAGAAAAAAAACAACCAAAGAATATTTATTTACAAGGGCCACAGTGCACGGTGGCACACCGGAATACTAGCTTAAGGTTTTCTACTAACAATGGAAACATTTTTCAAAAAAGAAATCTTTCAATTGGTTTTTGCATTTACCTAAAAAGGATTTTGAAAAATCAATATCCAACTGCCAGTAACTAAATGGATAAATTAAACTTGAAAATGTAATACATAGTAGAAATAAATTCTGAGAATAATTAATAATATAAATTTATTTGTATCTCCGACTTAAAATTATCTTATTGTATTTTAGCAACTTTTATTACTTACATATAGAATGTTCATATCATAGATATTAATACTTTGATAGTTTTATTGATATATGCTCATATGTATACGTATGTATGTATTACCTTCCAACTGCCCCTCAGTGAGTCTTTTTATAGACCTATCCATTGATTTGGTCTTATCATAGTTTGTAATTACTTAACATCAGCTTTGATTTCAATTTCATTTCAATTGCCTAACACATTTCAAAGGTTTCTCCAACCAGCCATTATCGTCATAGCCACCACAACATGACCACAACTAGTTTCCATGCCTCGATGAGTTCATAGGTAAATCAAAAATGAAATTTATCTCAATGTGTACAAACATTCATACATAAATATATACATACATACATATATATATATATACATGTATGAAAAATGTTGCATGAAAACTGCAAAAGAAACTCAAGCGGCAAATGCAAAATGCAAATTTCTAAAGTGCAACTAAAAATGCACTCGACTACCTAATGTCAAACTACATAGTAGAAGAGTTTAGAGATTGCCCAGAACCAAACCAGACCAGGCCAGAGTCAGTGTTGCAGTTGACAGCCATAAAATGCAGGTTTCTGCACCGGCTTAGTTATCTAACTGAAGGTGAAAAGCGGAGAAGATGGTGTAATGGGAGATGGTGAGATGGATTCGGAAACAAGCTGGCATTTGTTTCGTTTCATTCAAAGGCAGTTAACTTTGTCAATTGGGTTTGAGTACAGTTATACTGCCTGTTAACTAACATCAGCTCAACAGGATAAGGCCAGCCAATATCAAATTCAATTTCAGAACAACTTTTATGCCTGATCCCAAAATAAAACAAAAAAAAAAAAAAAATAAATAAATAAATAAAAACTGGTATAAAGTGCGGCCAACAGATTTATAGCCAGGCGGCAATAAAGTCAAAATTGGCCAGTTCAGATCAAGTTCAGTCCAAGAATTGGCCACACAAAAGAAAAAATTGATAGAAAATTGGCAGGCAAAATGGTTTTTTAGTTTTGCAACAATTTATTTGCTTTTCTGTTGTTGGATTCTTTATTTATTTACCTTTTTTTTTGGTTGTGGGCATGGCTTATTGAGGGAGAGATGGGTCTATGTGAGGCAGCAATATAAATGAAAAGCGCGCGTCGTGGCGAAATTTATTGTTGCATACTTTTCAGCTCAGCGCGCACAAAAATAAAAATGTACAGTGCCAGAGTGCAACAAAAAACAATAAAAAAAAATGAACAAAACAAAAAAACAATACATGACAGCAGTGCAGGAGTGTGTGTTGCACAACCGACCACTACCAACTACCTACCGACTGCAGCAATGCCTTTGCCTTGTTTATTTTTCGGTTAAACCCAAATATGCATTTTTCATGGCCTCGCTGCGCTTTTTTCTCTTCTCTGCCATGTAGCTTTTCCTTTTAATTGTTATAACATTTGTTGGTGGATTGGTAGTGGGGTTTGTGGGCTTAAAACTTAAATTGCATTTATTGTGTTTTTGTTGGCAATTAGCGTGCGGGTCATGCATGTAAATATATATATATATATATACATATATATTGAGATATATTACTCATACCTCATAACATAGATTTTCAACAACTTGATTTCGTTTTCTAAATCGAATCAAAAACGGACTGCTGGTTCGACAAAGAATATTGAAATAATCCTTACACACACCCATCCACACACACGCACGTACACACACACACACAGACACATACAAATGCATATGCTGTTTGGCAAATACTCGCGGCATGTTCAAACAACAGTTAAATTAAATTAAAAACTTTTCTTTTAAGCAAAACATTTAATTGGATTGCCTTACAGATGGCTGAAATACAAAAATCAAAAAGGGAAAAGAAAACAAAAATATTTGCCAAAATTGTATACAATGGAAAACTAAAGTACAATGTAGATTTTCCTAAAATAATATTTCTAATCAAAAACCAACAAAAATATAAAATATTGTGGGTCAGAGGTTGGAGTAACTAATGGTAAACTATATACCCTAATTAATCGAAAATAAATATTTATTTGTTGGCTAGTTAAAAGTTGAAAACAGTTTGAATTTGTGCTAAATTTTTTTTTAAAACAAATTATTAGTTCTTTTTTAATAATTGAGTTTTTGTTAGTACATCCAATTCCTTGCCGTTAGTTGTTGTAATTTGCGTCTTTATTTGCGGCCAACTGGCCGACGCCAAATATTACTAGAAACTAAACATATACTAACTTATTAAAACACAAGAAACCCACAGATAATCCAAGAATTGCTGATTCAGCGCCTCGTGCCATCCAGTTGGTGGCCGAGGTCAATGCGCCTCAGCTGAAGGATCATATTTCGGTCGGCCGTGGAACCGTCTAATTGCTGACACTGACGCTGACGCGTTCACTTATTTATTTTGCTGGTCATAACTTACATATATCTAATTACACATTAATATATAAATAATATTTGATATAGTTCTTAATAGTTTTACTTTACTTTAAGTTTTAAATTTTAACATTAAACTTTCAAATTAGTGAAAAAAAGTTTTACAAGTTTTACACGTATGTAGTTACATTCCAAAATTCATTAAAATGCTACCTGAAATGATTTAATTAAGTGGTATGCTCATCTTTGACACCTGAACATCTGAATTTTTGGCTCTCTCTCTCGCTCTCAACAATGATAAATACTAAATGTATGTAATATGGTAAACTTTGACTTTGTTGGAATTTTAAAGCATGTGACAGTTGTTGCCAGGGCAACTTAAACGAAAGCCAGTCAAAAACTATGCCAACAATTTTAATGTAAAATTCCAAACGGTGTTAGTTGTTGTTGTTATTGTCATATACAAGCATTACAAAGTTTCACACGCACACACACACACACACATTTATTCACACAAAGGCAATTTTTGATTAAATTAAAATTTATTTTAATTAAACAAGCATCGCAAATGTCTCACTTACGCTTCAATGACATGACAACCAGATGAGCTAAAAGAGAGAAAAGTGACAGACAGATAAAGAGCGGGGGAAAGGGAGGGAGAAAAGGCATGGTCATAGCTGTAAATGGTGGTCGAGGGGATGGCGCAACTAATAGCAACAACATCGGCCACATGTTTTGTGGCACACTGGCAATTTGCGTTGTCTGTCTGACTGTCTGTCTGTCCCTTAATTTTAAAGTTGCCACCCTCGAAAATGTTTTGGTAAGAGTTTTTGTTTTTTTCTCCCTTTTTTCTTTATAACAACAACAACAACTGCAATTAAATACATTTAATGGTCGTTTGCCCGAAAGTATGCTAACCATTTTGTGGTTGCAAGACAAGCATTTGGTCAAGGGAGGCAACTATTTCACCTAGCATACACAACGGATTGTGTGTTGGTGTTGGTGTTGCTACTCCAAGCTCCATTAAGTGGCACACATAAGCCGCGCTTAAACCCAACTAATTAGCCTACATTTTCAAGCTAACTAAGCAGCCACCTGATAAGTATGCAACATTCAAAACTTTTGCTATATCCTCTACAAATAGGGTATACACACATTTCGGGTATATTCTAATACTTAACAAAATTTGTTAATGATAATAAAATGTGAATTTTTAACTTGTACTAGAGTCAAATGATTTATTCATTTACTTTAAATCGAATCAATTATTCTGTAGATGTTTTATTTTGTTCTTTTGATAACTGTTTAAAGGGTATCTAAGTGCACTCTAGCGAGTAATTTTGTTAGCTCTAGTTGTAACTATATACATATATCTAAACCGTTAACTATGCTGCATTTACCCGTAAGCAGGATGTAGGACGACACCGCAGCAACTTTTTTTGTTGGGCGCCAAATTTCAAAGTGCAGAGTTAAGTTTTGCCTTGTTGTTGTTGCTGTTGTTTAAGGCACTTTATTAGCAAGCGTTCTCTCGTGTTGGCTATTATTTTGATGTTATTTATGAATGGCAGACGTGTAACATAATTGTGTTTGCACTTGCACCTGTTTCACAGCCTGCATAAAGTGTGTGCAATGTAATGTAATTTTCATTTGAGCCGCCGCATTCGAAAAGTTGTAAGTGTGTGGCAATTAGGGTTTGAAAGTGTTAAGAATGTCGAAATTCATTAGAAACTTTTTATTGAGGGTGAACAACCAGAGAGACCCACTAGTTATATGGCCAAATATATTCTCACTCTCTCCTTTTCTACCTCTCTCTCTCTCTCTCTCTTTCTCTCTCGCTCTATCTGATGAGCTGCCATTAAAATTCGCCACGTTGAACGAAATCTAAATGTACATTAAGACCAACGAAGAAAATTGCAACTTTGTTGGATTTTTCTTTTTGGTTTTTTTTTTTCGTCTTTCAACAGTGTTATTTTTTGTTGCATTTTCTTTTGATTTTGTATTTAAGCTGGACCAAGTCAAGTTTTTACTACGATTCGCTCGTGCATGTCGCCGGCGATCCTCGTTTTCTATTTTTGCTTTGCTGTTTTTGTTGTTGCTTCTACATTTGATTCTCCTTCATCTTGGGTCCTGCTGCAGGCATAAATCACGTGCATGCCGCACAAGAAAGTTTTGATTTGTGAAATCAAAAGCTATTTGCTGTGCTGTGCAATCAGCACAAACATTGTATGCAACGGCAGCCAAGGAAAAACTTTTGCTTTTTGGCACTCGTCAGATATGGATGCCAACAGCAGCAGTAGTAGTAGTAGTAGCAGTAGCAGTAGCAGGAGCAGGACTAGAATCAGAAGCAATTCTTGGTCCTGCAAAACTTTTTCTTGTTGTAAAGTTTTTAATAGTTTGTTGGCGCTTTCGCTGATTTGCAGCAAAGTAAAGTTTCCATTTTTTCATTTTTTTTTTTTTATATTTCTTTCTTTAGCCTTTAGTCTCAAAGGAGAGAGAGAGTGGCCAGTCGGATGGTCTCTTTAAGTAATGCAATGCTAAATTTCAATGCAAGTACTAATGAAGAGAGCTGGTGTCTGCCCCCAATACCTAAGTAGTTTGCGTCAACATGTCTCAGTCCTTTGTGGGGAATATAGTTTTTTTTATTCTCTCTGCATTTTTTTTCTTCTTACCAGGTCTTTGTTTATTTCTTTTATTTTTTCTTTATCTACAAGTACATACGACGTGTTTGCCATAATTTGGCTGCACTGCGCTATCCTCTAAAACTATGCTAAAAAGAAATTAAATATGTGTCACGCGTGGCAAGAGGGGCACAAAGAGAGAGAGAGAGAGAAGTACATGCTGCTAAAGACTAGAATTTGTCACATTTCGTAGGCAGTTGCAACACGACAAAAAGAAAACTACAACAAAAAAGAGAATCAACTGCGACAAAGTGTGCACATCAAATGAAGAAAGTTTCCCCCTTGCTTTGTGTGTCCTTACATCCTTTTTCTACTCTTTACATTTCCTCAAAGAAAAAAAAAACGCAGAAAAAGTCGTAGAAAAGTAGTTAAACTTAAACTTTTAGCTGCTTTGCCTGACATAATTTCAGTGGGGCTACGCTAAATGATATATACAAGTTGAAGTAATAAATTTTCGCTGCCATTCCACTAAGTATGCAAAAAGTTCATCTATTTATTCTTTTTTTTTTTTTTTTTTTTTGGCCTACGCCCCTGGTAAGGGAGCACATATGCCAAAGACCAACTTGGTAAGGAGTTAAGGGAAAAGAGAAAGTTTTAGGGGAAGCAGCCAATGTGGCGTATGCGTATTAAAGTTATACTATATATACATATATGTATGTGCATTAGTATGTTAGTTTAAAATTTGTATAACTATTTACTTTTTAAATTAAAGCAGGCTAACAAGATTTAAAGTGTCTGTACATATGGCTAAGTAGATTATACATAAATATATGTTGGATGAACATAAAGAAATGAATAATATTTGGATTTACAAATCTAAAAGAATCCTTAGAGTCAGAATTATCCTCTTCTGGTCTTTATATTTTCAGATTAGACAGATAGATATATAAGATTTGCTTTTATTGACTACTGACCATACTTCTGCTTGACTTCTGTTCATATCTTAGAACAAGTTTGAAAAGGAAAATGCATTTCAATATATGCTATATACTGGTCTATAAGGGAACTGCCAAAACCCGTACCATTTAACCTAAACAGTTGATGAAACCAGACATAGAACACAGAAAACAACAACCCCTTGTAACTAGCTAAGGTTCAAGCTATCGTCTGGCAATGTTTCAGCACGTGTTGCCCAGATTCATCTCAGTCAGTGGCAGCAGAAGTTGGCTGCTCCGTCATTCATTCACTCGCTCACTCACTTACTCACTAACTCACAATTTCTTTCCATTTAAATGAGAAAAAATTGTGGAAAATTTGTAAGCGAGGCGTTTTGTTTGCTTGTGTTTGTTGGTCACGAGCAAGCTGGATTTTTCCAACCCGGCTTTGCCAGTCAAGTCAAGTAAACATGACGTGCGGTGTCTAATTTTTTTTTCTTTCTTTCATTTTGCTCCCCTCCCCTGTGTCTGCCCCCCCTCCCATTGTGGCACAGTCTGTCTCCCTGCCCCTCTCTCGGTCTGTGTCTCTATAGTATATATGGTTGCACAATATTTTACATTTTCATGCATGACGCGTTTAATCACGTGATGCATATGATTTTTAGCAGAGGAGAGTTGCTCTCAACTCTCCTACACATATACATATACATACATACATACATACATACATACATACATACATTCATGTACAATTCCATCAGCATGAATTATGTTTTGCATACTTTCAGGCGAGCTTCTGTCTGTGTGTGCATCAATAGATGCATATGTGTATGTATGTGTGTGTGTGTGTGTGTGTGTGACGAGTATATACATTTGCTTGTTTTGCGTTTAGGTCTTTGCCGCTGTCTGGCAAATTCTTGCAGCCCTTGAACAGCCCTAGGCTAGGCTTGCTAAAATGTCGCCTTTCATCTCATATGATGGGTTTGTTTTTTTTTTTTTCTTTCCTCTTTTCTATTTTTCGGCCCACTCAAAAGTTGTGGATTAGAGCGTGTAATTTTAGTAAAAAGCGCTGCCACTGTTACTGCTATTGCAAATGCAGATGCCTCTCCTCTGCTTCTAGTGCTGCCGATGCACTTCACACATTCGCATCCCCCATGCGAAAACGGTTGCCATATTTTAAGTGTTTTTTGGTTTTTTGGTTCGGGCAATGTGCTTTTAATTTCTCTAGCCGGAACCCAAAAATTTCCATGTAATTTATGTGCTTAACTTTTACACTCCGATGGTTGGCTGGATGGCTGGCTGGTTGGCTAGCTGCTCGTTTTGCTAGTCACCAAAAAATAGTCATAAAAATACTTAACATTTTCACACTTTTGCGCCTTTTGCCTAAAACTGAAAATGAAAGCGGCTAACAGTCGCACCCCTCAGCACCCTAATATATATATATACATATGTATGTATGTACATATATAAACATACATATGTACATATAAACAGAAGTGAATATTTATGAGGAACAAAAGTAGCATTTGTAGCTTTTGCATTTTGCCATTCAAAATGGCGTTTTCTCTTTTGCTATTATTGTTGTTTTTTCGTGTATGTTTGTGTGGGAATGCTATGAGCAACAGTCCTCGACCATCGTTAGCTTTGTTCATCCTTGTGTTGGCTTTTAGTTTTCGCCATCTTTGTTGTTGTCCTCTCCCGCTGTCAGCATTTCCGACGCTGATGAGTTTATGCTTTTGGGCCATATTACTTACTTTATACTCCAACCACTGAAAGTGATGTGTGTATATATGTGTGTGTGTTTGTGGGTATGTATGGGTGTATGCCTTCTAACTCTGCGGTTTTGTACCACACACACACACACATACACACACAATCGCCCATTCATGACTGTCATGAGTGTTCCGCAATTGATGGTCTAATTATGCCGCCAACACTAAATTTCATGACTTTGGTGGTCGAGCCAACACGCAGACAACAGATAAGTGCAAGAGCAGCAGAACACATTCAAAGCGAGAGGGAGAGAGAGAGAGAGAGAGAAAGAGTGAGATTGAGAGATAGAAAACGAAAATAAAGCGTGGACCGGCAATATAAGCAGAGCCATTACCTGAAAATCTAAATCTTTAATAATCACTTTAATGCCAATAATGTGTTAACTTTCCTTGACTTTCCATCTATCTAGCATTATTTCTATTTTGTTTCAATTCCAATTCAATTTTCACTGATCTGCCCGACCAGACAATACCCTCTAATAACTATTTGCTTATTTGTTTCACTTAGCAAATAAAATAAAATTGGTTTATATTAGCTTAAGATACATATGCTTAACTCAAAGAATGTATTATCTCTAATTAGTAGGTACGCAATTTGCTTTAATTAACAATAAAAATACATATAAAGGTATATAAAGTATAAAGGAAGTTAATGTATTATACAAACAAAAATTTACGAAAATAGCTGGAGTTTTTGAAGAAGAATTTTTTTTAATATCGATTAAGATTGCTATTATATTTAAACCCTCTAAATAAATTTAAGATGTCACAAGGTCAGATAAATTAAAAAAAGAAACAATAAAAAATTAAACAAGGAAAACTAACTCTCTAAAATAAAACGAGATGAAAAACTTATTCAACTAACCTCGATTTGGCTATAAAAGAATACCTTTATATGTACTATAGAAGTTTTATTGTTTTTAAGTTAAAGTTAAAATCGAATATTTTTAAATACGAGTATTTAGATGCGTAAATATTTGAAAACTAATTTGGAGTAAGGCAATTTTACATATTTATACAACTTATCATGAATATTCAAATGTTCACACTTCATAATATTTGCATAATTATATGAATATATAATTAACTAAAGCAATATTATAAAAATAAATTAAAAACAAAACAATAATTAAATATCCAAAACAGACAAACGTGAAATACACACAAATACACACACATACATAGACACAAAGACGTATGCATGTATACTAACTAATTAATTGGCAGTAAATAATCTTGACGTTTATGAATGACTTTCGAGAAGACGGTTTGGTGTGTTATTTTCTTTGATATTTCAGTTTATATTTGAAGTTCCTTGTAGACAGTTCTATCGCTAACTCATTTATAGACAAATATGTCTGTTGATTTGCAAAGTTTACTAAGTTTGATCTGGTTTGGTTTACTGTGTGTGGCTGAGGTTCAGTTGTTTGAACAGCCGTTGACAAAGTAGGTCGCTGGGGGACTAGTGGCAAGGAGGTCAATCTATTGAACAAACTATGCATATATTTACTTTTAGTTTGGTATACACAACCTATATACAAAGTGACAGAGGTCGAGATGGAAATACCAGGGCCAGGTTAAATGTTACGGCCATTCAACGGGCTCCAATACAAATTATTGAACCAGCTCAGTTGCAACAGGAGCTGAAACAAATCACAGGGAGTGACGCGTTGGCTCCATTGTTGAACGATTTGTTGAGGCGAACTGTGCCAAATTGGCAGACGCCGACAAATCAGCCACAGCCGCCGCTTCAACAGCAATTTCAACAACCTCAGCAACAGCGGCAGCAGCAACATCAGCAACACTTTTTTGTTTATGAAAGCCCACAGCCTGTAAGGTTGGCAAGTCAACAACCTCAAATATTGCCCGGGTTCAATGGCGTCAATGTGCAACAGCAACAACATCCACAGAGTTTGCCAAAGCCAATTCAGGCTTTACAAAAATATCAACAATCAGAGCCAAAAAACGTTAAGGCGCCGCCTGCAACAGTCTCCCCGGCGCCAACTATTGAATATTCTGCCTATGCTCCCGCAACTCAAGGCCCTCAGCAGATGGTGTAAGTAAACACTTGAAACTACCAACTATATAAATCCATACTATAATCCATTATTTGCATTAAACAATGCATTTTAATTAGCTCATCCCAAGTAATTCCAACGGAAGCATCAGGAGCACCAACAGCAGTAGCCTGCCTACCCTGTTGCAACAATCCATCGGATGCGGCAACCACCTCCTGCTCATGGGGCATTGGTTGTTGTGGAACTACACCACTGCTGAGTGCAACAGCTCTTAAGGCTGCTGTGGGTTAAGTTAAGTTTTTAATTAAACTGCTTGCATAATAATTAATAAAAGATGCTCATAGTCAGCAAAAAATATTAGCATACTTTTTGGCTGCTCGAACAGATGGTGCATAGATATGTACGTATACAAGATAGTAGGGATAGAGAGATTTGAAAATTCATATATTCAAGCATTTGACAAAAATTGCACAAATCCTTTAAAGAACAAAATGAAAATTATTATTTCAATAATTAAGTTTAAATTATTTTTTATCTTGCATTGTATTTTAAATAGTTTTTTATTAAAACTAAGATTCCCCCCCAAAAAAGCAAACTTATTTTCTAAACCTTCTTTTAGTGAGAAAATTTAGTTTGAATCACAAAATGTGTCTTATCTGTCATCGCCTGTCACAGCTTGGTCCTTTCATTTTTTATAGCAAAAATGCAAAAACCATGCAAACAACAAACAATATTCTAAAAAAATATATAAAACAACAATGCATAAAAAAAGAAACAAGAAACCGTTTTTGTTGAATGAGTGTGTTGACGATGCTGGCTATCCGTAAATTGTTTCATCGCAGATTTCTCTGTTTGGGACACAAAAAAAAACATATAAAGAAGACAATAAATAAAAAATCTACAAAATGTAGTATTTAGTATTCCGTGTATTACAGTATAGGTATATGTGAAATGCTGTGAGTGTGTGTAGTCTAAGGCTCTGAAGTGTTACCCATTGTTTGCGTCAACGATGAGATGATGCGACGACAACAACCATCCGCCGGCAGTTCCAGCAACAATTCTTAATCCAGTACCAGAGCAAACAGTAGCAGTATAATAAAAACCAAAAATGATTCCCTATCTCAGTTTTTATACCCTGTACCCGTAGGGTTCAAGGGTATATTAAAGTCGCCAAAATGTATGTAACAGGCAGAAGGAAAATTTTCCGACCCCATAAAGTATATATATTCTTGATCAGCATCAACAGCCGAGTCGATATAGCCATTTCCGTCTGTCCGTCCGTCCGTATGAACACCTAGATCTCAGAGACTATAAGAGCTAGAGCAACCAAACTTGGTGTCAACATGCGTCTAGTGTCTACGCAAATCAAGTTTGTTTCAAATTTTTGCCACGCAAAAATAGTATGAAAAACTATGTTTTTATTTGATTTTTAGAATCGCCGATTTTAATTAGCGTAAAAATCTGATAAGATGGCCAACTTAGAGCCTATAAACCATTGGTAAAATCCTTCAAAAGAAGGACAAATCCTTCGAAGGAACCTCTACTTCAGAGGGCTCCAATTCAGTCAAATCTCGTCTGATTTTGAAAAACTATGTCTTTATTTGATTTTTACAATCGCCGTTTTTAATTAGCATAAAAATCTGGTAAACTAATTTTCAACTCGATTTTCGCAAATTTTTACGATGCAAAAACTCACGAAAATCCGGTCAAAATTTTTTTTTCCAACTTTTTCCAACTTTTTATGCAGTTTTTTAATACAGAAAGTATCCAGAAAATTGATGTGAAACTTTTTCAAAATCGGCCAAAAGGTGGCCAACTTAGAGCCTATAGAAGAATGGTAAAATTCTTCAAAAGAAGGACAACGAACAAATCCTTCGAAGGAACCTCTACTTCAGAGGGCTCCAATTCAGTCAAATCTCATCTGATTTTGAAAAACTATGTCTTTATTTGATTTTTAGAATCGCCGTTTTTAATTAGCATAAAAATCTGGAAAACTAATTTTGAACTCGATTTTCGCAAATTTTTACGATGCAAAAACTCACGAAAATCCGTTCAAAATTTTTTTTCCAACTTTTTTCAACTTTTAATGTAGTTTTTTAATACGGAAATTATCCAGAAGATTGATGTAAAAGTTTTCAAAATCGGCCAAAAGATGGCCAACTTAGAGCCCATAAACCATTGGTAAAATCCTTTAAAAGAAGGACAAATCCTTCGAAGGAAGCTCTACTTCAGAGGGCTCCAATTCAGTCAAATCTTTTCTGATTTTGAAAAACTATGTCTTTATTTGATTTTTAGAATCTGGTAAACTTATTTAAATATAAGAAAATTCATTTAATATGAAGAAAATATTATGTAATATAAGTAAAATTTATATTCAAATAATGAGGATTTCGTCGGAGTCTGATTTTATGAAATATCTCTTATTGGTACAGGGTATACTCCAAGTCGGCAGGGGCGACTTGCTTACTTCATATAAATTACTTTCCATATTCTCGTATTTTATTTTTACATTTCAATTATATTCAATTTGACTTAACCAGGAATTTGTTGTGTTCAGGTTGTTTTTCACTTAATTTTAGCTTAGGAAGTATAAGAGCAAATCAATTGATCTGTGGCATCGAGAGCACGGTAAGTACATATATTTCTTGTACACCTTCTCTCTGGTTATATTGTATTGGGTTGTCATTTTATTGCAATTTTTATGGCCTTCAATTTAGCGTAAATGCCAACTCTAATTTCATGCACGATGGTTAAATTTTTGGTATAATCACAAAGCGTTCCTAATTAAATTTTAATTTTACCGTCAAATGTATAGAGAGAAAGAAAGAGAGAGGGAGAGTTTACCTTAATGTTTATAAATGGCGATCAAGAAGATGGTTTGGTCAGTTCTTTGTAAATAGTTCTATCGCTGCCTCATTCATAGTTTAATATGACTATTAAATTGCAAAGTTTATTATGTTTGATGTGGTTTGGTGCTCTGTGTATGGCTGAGGTTCAGTTATTTGAACAGTCGTTGACAAAGTAGGTCTCTGGAGGACTAAAGGCAAAGGGTTCAATCTAATAAACAAACCATTCATATATTTATTTTCAGTTTGGCATATACAACCCATATTGAAAGTGGCAATGGTCAAAGTGGAAATACCACTGCTAGTGCAAATCTTACGGCCATTCAACTGCCTCGAATGCAAATTATTGAACCAGCACAGGTGCAACAGGATCTCAAACAAATCACAGGAAGTGACGCAATGGCGACATTGCTCAACGATTTGTTAAGGCGAATTGTGCCCAATTGGCAGACTCCTCAACAACATAAACCAGGAACAGAGCCAAGAACACCACTGAGTGGAACAGCTCTTATGACTGCTGCGGGTTAAAATAAGTTTTTAATTAAACTGCTGGCATAATAATAATAAAAGTGCTCAAAGAATCCAAAAACAATAGTATGCTTTTTGGCTGCTCGATTACACTGCAAAAATTCACGAAAATCCGGTCAAAATTTTTTTCCAATTTTTTTTAACTTTTTATGCAGTTTTTTTAAATCCAACCCACACAGGCTAGATATCTTGGCATCACGCTAGATAAACGCCTTACCTTCGGTCAACACCTTAAAGCTACGGCGAAAAAATGTGGGCAGAGATTGCAGCAATTAAGGTGGCTGATCAACCGAAAAAGCACTATGTCGCTTAGGGCTAAAAGGGCAGTCTACGTACACTGCATCGCTCCGATCTGGCTATATGGTGTGCAGATCTGGGGAATTGCAGCTAAATCTAATTACTCAAGAATACAGGTGCTCCAAAACCGCGTTGTACGCCAAATAACTAACTGCCCTTGGTATGTGCGTGGCTCCACACTACACCGGGATCTGAATTTACATACAGTGGAGGAGCAGATTAATAGGCATACCAGTAGGTATAGTGACCGCCTTGATAGGCACTGTAGTGTCCTAGCAAGGCGACTACTCCCCGCCAGGCCCCTGAGACGGCTAAAAAGATTGGGCTTCGCCAAAAACATAAACACCATAAATACATAATTCTAATTCCCCTTAGTTACACTAAGGGGTTTGGCTCTCGTTAACTACACAATTGCGATGTTATGATTCTAGTTTTGAAAGAATGGATTCAGCGCTTAAATATAAAAAAAAAAAAAAAAAAAAAAAAAGTTTTTTAATACAGAAAGTATCCAGAAAATTGATGTGAAACTTTTTAAAATCGGCCAAAAGATGGCCAACTTAGAGCCTATAGAAGATTGGTAAAATTCTTCAAAAGAAGGACAACGAACAAATCCTTCGAAGGAACCTCTACTTCAGAGGGCTCCAATTCAGTCAAATCTCATCTGATTTTGAAAAACTATGTCTTTATTTAATTTTTAGAATCGCCGTTTTTAATTAGCATAAAAATCTGGAAAACTTATTTAAATATAAGAAAATTCATTTAATATGAAGAAAATATTATGTAATATAAGTAAAATTTATATTCAAATAATGAGGATTTCGTCGGAGTGTGATTTTATGAAATATCTATTATTGGTACAGGGTATACTCCAAGACGGCAGGGGCGACTTGCTTACTTCATTTAAATTACTTTCCATATTCTCGTATTTTATTTTTACATTTCAATTATATTCAATTTGACTTAACCAGGAATTTGTTGTGTTCAGGTTGTTTTTCACAAAATTTCAGTTTAGAAAGTATAAGAGCAAATCAGTTGATCTGTGGCATCGAGAGCACGGTAAGTACATATATTTCTTGTACACCTTCTCTCTGGTTATATTGTATTGTATTGTCATTTTATTGCAATTTTTATGGCCTTCAATTTGGCGTAAAGGCCAACTCTAATTTCATGCACGATGGTTAAATTTATTATATAATCACAAAGCGTTCCTAATTAAATTTTAATTTTACCGTCAAATGTATAGAGAAAAAGAAAGAGAGAGTTTACCTTAATGTTTATAAATGGCAATTAAGAAGATGGTTTGGTCAGTTCTTTGTAAATAGATCTATCGCTGCCGCATTTAATATGTCTATTAAATTGCAAAGTTTATTATGTTCGCTGTGGTTTGGTGCTCTGTGTATGGCTGAGGTTCAGTTATTTGAACAGTCGTTGACAAAGTAGGTCTCTGGGGTACTAAAGGCAAAGGGTTCAATCTAATAAACAAACCATTCATATATTTATTTTCAGTTTGGCATATACAACCCATATTGAAAGTGGCAATGGTCAAAGTGGAAATACCACTGCTAGTTCAAATCTTACGGCCATTCAACTGCCTCGAATGCAAATTATTGAACCAGCACAGGTGCAACAGGATCTCAAACAAATCACAGGAAGTGACGCAATGGCGACATTGCTCAACGATTTGTTAAGGCGAATTGTGCCCAATTGGCAGACTCCTCAACAACATATACCAGGAGCAGAGCCAAGAACACCGGTGACTGCAAAAGTTCTTAAGAGTCTTACGGGTTAAGTTAAGTTTTTAATTAAACTGCTGGCATAATAATTAATAAAAGTGCTCAAAGAATCCCAAAAACTATAGTATGCTTTTTGGCTGCTCGATAGCAGATGGGGCAGAAAAATATTATATAGTAGGAAGCATAGAGAAGATTCAAAAAATGAGACTAGGTGTGATGTATCCACTTTTATGTAGAAAATATGGGACAGATATACGAAATATATGAGCTTGTAAATGAAAAGAATGGTTGTCAATACATTTTTGAAGTTGTAATATCAAATTACAATTTACAATCAAATATTACATGACGATCTAGATTGTCCATAATCATTTATGTTAATATTTAATATTAATTGGTATGCGCCTCAAACATTTGATAAAATTTATTATACCCTCTGCAAGGTTATAAAAATCCACAAAAATAACTGTATAGTATATGTGTGTGCGTGTGTACTATAAGGGGTTGAAGTGTTGCCTATTGTTTGCGTCAACGAAAAGATTCTTATTCCAGTAACAGGATAACAGTAGCAAGTCAACTAAAAAGAAAAGAGATTTCTTACTTAAGCTTTTTAAATGTTTACATTTCAACTAGTTTCAATTTTAGTTTAGAATATATTAGAAATACTCAATTGGTCTGTAGTTGAAGAGCGCAATAGGTACATATAACCCTCTGGATATATTCTATCATTGTCACTTTGTTGCAAATTGAATGGCCTTCAATTTGATGAAAAGGTCAACTTTAATTTCATGCACGATGCTTCAAATGTTGGTATAATTAGACAGCGTTGCTAATTAAATTTTAAATAATTGCCGGAATACCAGCAAACGCGACTGTACGTACACAGGGAAAGAAAGAGACAGTAAGAGTTAATCTTAACGTTTATAAATGGCTGTCAAGAAAATAGTTTGCTCAGTTCCTTGTACATAGTTCTATCGCTGACTCATTTATAGTCCAATATGTCTATTAATTTGCAAAGTTTACTATGTTTGATGTGGTTTGGGGTTCTGTGTATGGCTGAGGTTCAGTTGTCTAAACAGTCGTTGACAAAGTAGGTCTAGGGGGGCTAGGGAGCTAGGCGGCTAGGAGGACCATCTGTTAAACAAACTATATTTATTTTCAGTTTGGCGTACAAAACCCATATAGAAAGTGGCAATGGACGAGATGAAAATACCAGTGCTAGTTCCAATGTAGCGGCCACTCAACGAGCTCCAAAACAAATTATTGAGCCAGCTCAGTTGCATAAGGAGCTGAAAGAAATCACAGGGAGTGATGCACTGGCGACATTGCTGAAGGAATTGTTGAGCCGAATTGTGCCAAATATGCAGACTGAACAACGACATCAACCAAGAACAGAGCCACAGCAACTGACTGGAAAAGTTCTTAAGAGTCTTAGTTAAGTTAAGTTTTTATTTAAACTGCTGGCAAAATAATTAATAAAAGTGCTCAAAGAATTCTAAAAACTATAGTATACACTTTCGCTGATCGATAACAGATGGTATATAAATATATTTGAAAATAGAAATAGAGAAGATTCGAAAAATGAGACAGGGTTCAATGTGTAAACTTTCATATAGATAAAGCGGAATTGATGTATGACATATATGTACTTTGTGCAATATATGAGAGCCAAGTTATCCCTTAATTGTTTATGTAAATGAAAAGAATGTATGTCAATACATTTTTAAAGTTGTAATATTTAATTATATTTTACAATCATATATTATACGATAATCCAGAATAACACGTCTCAAGTGACATTCCAGATTAACACCTTCTGTCTGGATTCTCCAGAATCATTTATGTAAATATTTAACTGCCAATTGATTGAACGTTAAAGCATCATATATACAAGCATTTGAATTAACAAATAAATAAATGTTAATTCAAGAAAAAATTTCGCCAAGCCTTTAAAGGACAAAATGGAAATTATTATTTCAATAAATAAGTTTCAATTATTTTTTACCTTGCATAATATTTAAGAAATTTTTTTTAGATAATTTCTAATTATGCAAAAAAGCAAACTTCATTTGATCTTAAGCTAAAAATCAGAAAAAAGTTGTCTTGTAATGTTATCTATAAACTATTGCTCATATAAAGGATTATTCAAAACCTTTTTAAATGAGAAAATTTAGTTTAAATCACAAAGCGTGTCTCACTTATATCAGCTGTGTAGGGGAGGAATAGAAAGAATAAAAGGAAAACAATAAATAAAAAATCCACAGAAAGTAGTATTAGGTGCTAAAGTGTTGCCTATTGTTTGTGTCAACAATGAGATGACGCGACCACAAAAAGCATCCGCCGCCAGTTCCAGAAATGGCAACAACTCTTAGTCCAGTACGATGACTAACAGTAGCAGGACAAGAAAAGCTAAAAATGCTTTCTTATTCAACACACAATCTCAGTTTTTTAAATCACTTGCCATATATATATATATATTTATTTTTTTTTTCATTTTACTAGTTTCAATTTGGTTTAAGCAGGAATTTTTTTCGTGTTCAGTTTGTTTTTGACTAAATTTCAGTTAAAAAATTATAAGAGAAACTCAATTGATCTGTTGGTTTGAGGGCGTGGTAAGTACATATATTTGTTGTATACCTATCCTCTGGTTATACTCTATCATTGTCATTTTGTTGCCATTTTTATGGCCTTCAATTTGGCGTAAAGGCCAACTCTAATTTCATGCACGATGCTTAAAATGTTGGTATAATCAGAGAGCGTTGCTAATTAAATTTTAAACAATTGCCAGAACACCAGCAAACGCGAATGTACGTACAAAAGCCATAAAAAATGTTTTATATGGCTAAAGAGAGATGGAGAGGCAGATGAGAAAGGGAGTCGAAGACAGACAATCTAGTATTAACCTACTCTCACTCCAGGCAAAAACAAAACATTGAAATAATTGTAGATCCCTGAAAGGAGGAATCCTATGCAAATGGTTGAAAAAGTGCCTTGCAGAAAGCTTACTACTCAACCGGCATCCTTTGCTTCTTCATTTCGCGTTGACGGCTTTTGAACTGCCTTCGTTTGTTGTGTGTCGCCTGTTGTCATAGTCTAAATTAACCGTTTCGTTATATCAGAGCTTGGCTGTCTTTGTGCGTTGACAGTTGCCTGTATCGCAACGTATCTAGCTGGTTGGCTGTTTTGCTGGCTGTACTCTTTCTGCCTGATATACTCTTGTTTAGTTTCAAGTTTGTATGAGGCAGTCGTGCGTGCTTGGGCGCTTGGCAATTGGAGCAATCAGGCAGCTCAAGCCCAGTCATCCAACAGTCACCACCCTATACAAGTTAAACTCAACCCAATTTAACCAGAAACTCGGATCTCAACTTGAGGCAATGTAGACAGTTGGCTTTGTCTTGTGAGTGTGTGTCTGTGTGTGTGTGTGTGTGTGTGTGTGTGTGTGGAGGAGTTGGTCCGGGCAACGCCCTGATTGGCATTTGCAATTAGCGTTCGGGTAAACAGAAAATCGCAAGGCCTCTCTGCCACCAGTAAAATGTGACTCTAATGAACATGCTGCCTTAAAGTATGCAATGACTTACAGATAGATTTGCAAACATACAACTAAATGTACATACATATGTATATACACATGCATATATTTTGAGTCTACATATATATTATATATATATATGTGTATGTATGCAAATCTGTGGAATTGGAATAATGTACTCTTAATTTGATATGCGTGTGATTAATGAGCCTTGTTAAACAATAACTTTGACTCATTACATTTGCTGATTTATCGCTGTCAACGGGCGGTCAGACACACACACACACACGCACACACATAATACTTCTACACACACACACATAACACACATGTATTTTGATTTTGAGAATTTTGCAATTTTCGCTTAATCATTTTGCAATTAGCTGGACTTCACTTTGATTTATTTTGGCTTCTGTTTTCCAAAAGATTTGCATGAAATATTTTCCATTACATCAGCTTAACAAACTGTCATCGGTATCTTCATTCCAATTGTTATTTTTACTTGGGTCATTTCAACGTCAGTAAATGTCAGCAATGACATCAAAGTGTTGCAAGCTCGATTGTAAAAATTTGCCATTAATTATGCTTCAGTGTTGCATGTACAATCATTGTTGTTGTTGCTGTTGCTGGCCTTCTTACTACTTGTTTTTATTGCCACACCTTTTGCAGTTCGTAGCAAGAAAGTGAAGATTAAAAGGCATCGATGAAATACAAGTAATTAACAACAATTAAATGGGCGTGGCAGCAACAACCCCCAATGCAACGCTCACTTGCACTAATGACCCATACAAGATGTATCTGTGAGCGTGAGTGTGTGTGTGTTATTATGTGAGCAATTGTGTGTTGCAAGGGCTTAAATGTAAAAACCAAGCTGGTAGATAGAAAATGAGGTGTATGACATTAACTGAAATTGCAATTCAATATACCAGTATATTTTTCTTTATCTTAAATGAAACAATATCACATTTTAAAATATAATTAAATTTTTTTTAGCATTATAGGAGGAACCATTCAAATTAATCCTTAAAACTTTACAATTTCATTCATAAATTTTTAATTTTTCTCCCTCTACCAACAGATGGCATTAACAGCTCGACATGGAATTGCAGGTGTAATACTTTATATAATTCTTGTGATGGCTTTGGTACGCCCTAAAATAAATGTTACTGTATCAGTGGATTCGTATTTTTTCCATGCTAATTATTCAGCCGCCATGATATTGAGTTATAAGATCCAAGGATATATGATATTATTTGCTTTACCAGTGACCGCCATAGTTGTAATTGCATTCAGTCGTTGGGATAATGAATCGGAAAATCAATTTATTGAGCGTATATTAATAAGTGGTCTAGTGGGACTTTATGCTGGAGTTATATTAACAAATATTATTGGTAATGGACTTGTTATTCAGCATGTTATGGATATGTTTAATCAAAGTCATGCAAGTGCATGGCGGATGTATGTCCAAATGGAATTTTCATTTTTAAAGGCAGTTGTGAAAAGTTTTCTAACCAGAAAACCGTTGCATATCAATAAAATAGTCTATCCGTTAATTTAAGATCAAAACGATGTATTAGAATGCTCATAGTAACAATGATTACATTTTACTAATTAATTTCAAGTTAATTTTGTATATTTTACACAAGCCAGTAATAAATTTCATCAATTGGCAAAATTCCATATTTGAGGTTTATTAGTTAAATATGGGCCCAGATTCTGATAATTTACCAGATGAGATTGTCAAATGATGCGTCTGGTTTATTGTGGTCAAAATGCATATTAAATTTGATGAGATTTGCATTTGTTATATATATATATATATATATGTATATATGTTGACTCGATAATAATGAACTTGTTTATGAGAAGGGTGCTGCTGCCATCTAGACAACCGCAGAGGAGTAGACATCCAGCTGCTCCTGTGGATATGTGTCTTGATGTGCAAGTAATGTTGCGGTTCAATTGTGAGGCACGTTGCTTTGAGGCTTTTTGGCCATAGCTTGGCAAATAGTTTTGCGAGCAAACAGTTTGAAACAGTTTGTTTATGAAAATCCATTGGAAAATATGTAAAATTACATTACCATGGAATTTTCCTTTTTTTCCTTTTTTACATTTTTTTGAGCTGAGCTTGTTCCGACGTAAATTCCCAGCAAAATGCTTTACACACAGAGTATCTATATATATATATGTATATATAAAAATATATGTATTATACATTTGTTTGCAAAAGCATGTCTTTGATCTCAAAAACATGCGCGTAATAATAAAAAAACAATAAAAACTTTTGCTCAAAAAAAAAAACAAACAAAACGGGGCAATTTACACAAAACAAAAACAACATGAGAAAAAAAAAAAATAAAAAAAAATACCATTACAAAAGGAAAAAACAAATTCTGAAAAATTATACAAATGAATTTGTAAGTGCTTAAAACAAAGCACAAATTCGAATAATCCTGGACTCTGTTCATATATATTTACTCCTATACGTAATTTTTTTTAAATATTCCACAAATAAAAAAAAAATGCAAGTAAATATTTACATTACATTGTATATACACATATGTATAACGAAAATTTTAAAATTTTTGTTTCGGGGTTCCTGAATACTGATAAAGTTATCAACAGGTGGAGGGGGGGTTTAAGGGTCAAGCAAGGGGTAAAGTGGCAATTGAATGACAACGGGTTTCCCAAGACAGTAAAACTTATTTATGCCTTTTAAATGCGTGTGTTGTTGATCGAACACATTTTTTGGACATGCAAATTTCTTCAATTTTTTATTTTTAAGGTGGGGAAAAACAAGGCGAAAGCAACATAAAAAAATTTTTAAATGTTCTACATAAGTTATTGAGAAATCCCCATTTGAAATGGCCATATAAAAGCTAACTAATTTCTGACATGATCAATTTACAAGTTTAATTGGGAATCTCCATTCGGAATGTTAGCGTCTATTGAAAATTCGATTAATTTTTATGGTTAAAATTTGAGGTATTAATGGATAAATTTTTGCTACTTTAGTGTTTAGTTTTTGAAGAAATAAAGTATTAAAGTAGCTTCAGTTGAGTTATGATAAATTTTCATTTAACTTGGCAATGGAACTGAAAGAATTTGTTTTTGAACTGTGCAATTTTTGATGGTATTATTTATGTATGTTCCAATGAGACTATAATATACATACATATGTTATATCTTTGACTTATAACCGAATTGTGAGAGTATAATATATATATATTTTTGCATTTATTTAAATAGCAGATGGCATATCAGATTAAGATCATTGGCTAATTAAATCAGCAAATTAAATTCATTTAATCATTACTGATAAGTATATACTTAGCTGCAATAATACCTGTATTAAGAACTTTTCAAGTTTGGCTGTTTTAAATTTAAATGTGTACTTTTATATAGATGATTATGTTCAATGACTTTAACGATTTTACAACTGGAGAATAGTCGAGCCCCCATAATTAAAATGATCTTTTCGAAAAAAGCTTCCTGTATTAATGAACATTAAGTAATTGAATTTTCACCAAAAAATTTTTGTAGATACTTTCTTATCTGTATCTTTCTTCAATTTAAGTGCCCATTAACACACATTCAGACACAACCGCACACGCACACATATACACAAAAGTTTTAATTAAAAAGTTCACCTTAATGTGTGCTCCAATTTAATTTAGCTTTTGGGTTTTTTTTTTCCAATTGCTTAAAAGTTGCTTTCAGTTCTCATCTTATATTTTTGTGTTTACAGAAAAAATATATATATGTGTATATTTCAAATATGCAAAATTAATTAAAAAACCATTTCTTTATTACGCAAAACAATATTTCAATTTCGTGTTTTGCTTGCCTTACTGAGATATCTCAAGTTTTTGTGGGATTTTCATGCAGTTAATAACTGATTTGCTATAGGCATTATCTTTTTAATGACATCTGCAATTTTAAAATGTTATTGAACCTATCAAACTAAAGGTGGCCACCACCACCACCAAGCATCACCACCACCCATGGCGACCAACTGACAAAAACAACAACTTTTGATTGATATACCAATTTCTGATTATATTTATTAACATGTCAGTGTCTTTCTCTCTCTCTCTCTCTCTCTCTCCCTTTCTATCTCTCTGGCTTTGTCTGGTTAATTATACAAAAGTTCAGTGGTACAAAGCGAGCTTGATTAATATTTTTATTAACATTTAATTTGGATTAATTGCCCAATAAAGAAATTGCACTGACTGCGTCACAGGCAAAACTCAATTAAATATGAAATGCAAATTCGCAAAGCGAAAAAACAAAATACGCCAAATACGAAGCCAAATCGGAATGCGAATGAATCGAAGTCGGATATTAAAAAAATGTGTGTCAAAATGTGTTTCATAGTTGAAAAGCAAAACAAATTGAGCAAAAATGTCAAATGATTTGCATTTCTTTTCACTGACATTTGACACAATGAACTTGATATTTGACTTGATGTTTGACTTTTCGGTTTCGGATTCGGTTTCATCTTCGTTCGGTTCAATCCTCAGCGATATTATGCCTGACCTGCACTGACGTTTGCTGCGTGTGTCACTCACTTCTTCTCAATTGTCAGTCAGTCAACGGCAGCACAACTGGCCAACAGCCCGCTTTTGCTTGGTTTGTTTTTCTTTTTTGTTTTTGTTGTTTTTATTATCATTTTTTTGTTGTTGTTCTTTTTGTAAACCGGATTTTCAAAATGAAATTCTTTCGGCTTTCGCTCTTGACGCTCTTGCTTTAAATATAAAATCGCAGTGTTCAGAACATTAGACAGGTTTAAGAGCTTGAATTAAACGCAACAATCAACAAGGCGCAATACAGAAGCACCCAAAAAGTGTGAAAAAAGTTAATATAGTTAAAAAAAAAAAGAAAGAGGAAAAAATAAGATCATTCATTGGCTATCTACAATCATCATTATCTAATTAAAATTAAATTTAAAAATCAAATAGAATGGCTGCCAAATATTATACAAAAGTGGTAAGTTTCAAATAAAAAGTTATATAAAGCAATTTTTTAATAATTTTTTTTTTTTTAGCTGCTGTTTACCTGCTATTTGGTCCTTAGTCAGGCTCTGCCCCGTTATAGCTACAGTCGTCCAATTGAATCATTAGATGGAGCTGCTAGCTTTTCCAGTTTCGCCTATGCACCCAGACCACAAGAACCAATGACTTTGACTGGAAACTATAATCTGATTGTGCCAGATTATTATGATCATCATCCGGCTGAATCAATGCAATTGCAAAATTTTGCCAATTTCTATGATGCTGAAATGAGTCCTGGCAATGATCTTGGCATGGAAGAGTCACGATTCCTTGATAGCAGTACCCCAGTTCGTTCGCCTCAGCCTCTGACACAGCAGGAGAGAATTATACGACAAAAATTGCCAGTCCTTGATGTTGGGCGGGAGAAGAAGGCTCTGCTTAAGCTAAAGAAGGGCAACACTCAGCCACGGGGTTCAGATTACCAACAATGGGATCAATTCGATTATGATCTCTATAGTGTTAATCCGGGTGAGAGCAAAAAGTATAAGAATGATGCATAAGAATGGCGACATTTATGGTTTGAGCGATTTATGACTTTGTTTTTTTGTGTGTTAAGCGTTAAAATAAATTATTTATTTATTGTAAAAAAAAAAAAATTGCACTTGTTTTCATTATATTATTAGTATTTTTGGTGCTTTGATGCTTAATTTGGCAGCGTCCCGATTTTTGTGGAATGCGGTTGGGGGGCAACTTTTTTTTAGCTCTTGCCAAGTATTAGCTAATAGCTGGAATAATTTGTTTAATTGCCTTTGCCATTGGCATTGAATTAATGACAGATCAGACAAGCAAACAAACAAACATGGGGAATTTCCTAAAATAGTATTGATTCTTTATTATTGTTCCAACAAAATGCGTCTCAACTCCTCAACTCTCTCCAACGAGGGCTCAAAGAACTCTCTGTCCACCTGTACTTCCTTGTGGATTATGAATCGTCGCGGTGGGGGACGCACAGCTTGATAGCTGGCGATGGGTGGATTTGCTACACTTGGAGCACCTGTCTCACCTTTACAATAATTTGTTGATGGCTTCAGACGATGTTTAACTGGACGAGATACCTGCTCTGGTTCAACAAGATGCAGATCATTTGACGTTTCATAACCATAACCATTCACCGGGGAGGCTAGCAACATTGCTATCAGACTCATCATCATCATTATTATCTACGTAGTTTTAGAAGGGGAATTTCACGAATTTGACGTCATCGTAGGCAAAACTAGTTTAAGATTTTTAAACATTTACCAGAAAAAGCAACAAACACGGATTCATTTTTATTTTTTTTTTGTTCATACGTGCTGTTTCACTTGAAATCTAAACACTGACTAATCTACAAGTTCTAAGTTAGACTCTTGAATACTAGAATATGAATAAGTTTAACATATGAGAATCATTTTTTGGCTATTATTTTATGCCAAGATTGAGATTAATTTAATTAGCTATTTTTTTTTTTAATCAAATTTTCTCACTAGATTTATATATTGTTGTGGAAATAATATTATTGGAAATACTTGTTTATTATGCTTTTTTTTTCAAGTTTTTTAGATCATGTTTTTTGTTCAGTGTATATATTTTTATGTTTTCGTTTTTAAATTAATTAGCATACAAAATTTTTAAGTCAATTCACTGTCACTGTCTCTTAATGGTTGAGCAACATTTTGGTTGCTAAATAAAGTTGTTGTTTTTGTTGTTGTTGTTGTATTGTTTATATCCCACATAAGTAGTTGGCAACAATGTTGCGCAACAAATCAATGATCAGTCCCAAATATAATTTGCATATCTTAAGGCGGCCCAATTAATTAAATTTGGAGTTTTATTAACAAAGTTTTACAAACTTAATACACACACTAATAAATTCGATATTAATATTATAACAGAAGGGACTAACCATAAATTATTGAGGGGTAGTTAAGCTAATATTGAACTTTTTCTTAAAAACACAACACAAAGTAATTTTGGAATTGCTTGAATTAATTTTCGTTACTTAGCTCGTATAGTGATATCTGTTATTGGAATGACTAAGTATTCAAAAACTAGAATGAAAAGGTTTCACGATTTGCTACAAAGAGAGGAAAATATATCGAAAAATCGGCAACGTTTTTAAGTAATTTATGGATAGCCCCTAAAAGGCACATCTTGGCATTTATTTGATTTACCTAATTGTATGGATATCTGATAAATAGTTGCTCTCTACGTTCAAATGTGCGTCTGGATTTTGGACGCAGTTGTCCTTGTTCATTTTGCTGGGCACGAGGTGGAATATATACAACTTCACTCTTTGTGCAGCCCTCAATACGTGCCTGAGTATTTGATCGAGCCTTTTGCAATACTTGCTGATGACCTGGTTCAATTTGTCCTGGACTCAAATTGCTTTGCTGGCATTGGCCATTCGAATCACAATTGTTTACAAAGCGTTGATATTCTCGCGTATCTCCGGGTATGGCCTGTTTGTGTTTATAACCATCCAATGAGGAGCTCTGCGATTGTCCAACATGATCTCCTAAACGAGGTGGTTCTGGTTGGGTGCCCGTGCTAACAATCAGTTGATATTGCACATTCGGCGGAGGCACTCCTGAACCATGACCGCCATCTTGAACCTGCTGACCATTGGGAAGTGTAACCACAGCATATGGTTGTGGATTCTGGTAATAGAGTCTCTGTGGCGATTGCTGTGTCTGTAACTGCTGCTGCTGTGGTGGTGATTGCGGCGGTGGAGGGCCATATTGAGCAGCTGACTGCAATTGTATCTGCTGCTGTGGCTGTGGCTGTGGTTGGACTTGCGTCTGTGGCTGAACTTGATAGGTAACCGCTTGCTGCTGTTGCTGCGTATAATAACTAATAGGTTGCACTGGTCCAGCGGGTGCTGGTGGCGATACTGCAGCAGGAGTTTGTTGCTGATAATTTATATTGAGCAGCAAAGGGTTTGTATAGGCTGTGGTATGCAGTTGTTGTTGTTGTTGTTGTTGTGGTGCAACTTGTAATTGTTGCTGGGGGGCCTGATAGACCAATTGCTGCTGATATTGTTGTTTATGTTGCACTTGTTGCTGTTGCACTTGTTGATGTTGTTGTTGTACATATTGATGCTGCACTTGTTGTTGCTGTGGCTGATTATAAACAATTCGACCCTGTTGTTGCGGTGCCGTTTGATAAGCAATCTGTTGCTGCTGCTGAACCAAAAGATTCGATTGATGATTTTCATAAATTGCCGGCGATCTATGAGACTCTAGGTCGTAGGTGCGACTATTAGGACCCAAGGTTTTTACGACATATTTCGTAGGCTGCTGTTGCCCTTGAGGAGAATCCAAATTAAATGGAATATGCGGGCGTTCATAATGATAATCTTGCCCCTGAGCTAAACTCAGCACGGCCAACTATTAGGATAATTATAGTTGATTAATTGACAAATTTTGAAATATTAATATATAAGTTAACCTACCATCGACAAAAACACAATCATTTTAAATAAAACGTTTCTTTTTTTTAAACCCTTTCTGTTGTGTTGTTTGCGCTTTGCCAGCTGACAACCAAGTGATTTTAAGTTTGGAGCAGAGACACAACATTTTGTCTTCAGAGCAGAAGATCTGATAGATCGGCCTTTGAACATAAAACTTGTTTCTCATTTTTGTGATTGCTGGCAAGCTGGCTGGCTGGCTGGCTAGCTGGTTAACTGGTTGATTTGTTGTAACAGTTTGAAATTTCATAATTTCTTTTTGTTTGCTTTTTTTATATCTCCGTTTTCGTTTTGCCACTTCAACGTTCATTTTCTTGTGGCATCATTTGGCTATCCATCACGCAAATTTTATAAGTTATAATAAAAATCTTGAAAAAAATCAAGCATATTCATTATGGGTATATTTTTGTTACCTTAAAATGTATTTATTTATATGTCAATTATTGCTTAGAATCTAAATCAGATAAGGGCATCTTTCACTAAAAGTAAATTCTAATATCAAAATATCCAATTAAGAAATAAATGGAAGCAATTAAAAGTGCAGTAAGTACATAATTATTTAATTTTTCCGTTTAATGATTAATATTTGACAGCCCAGATTTATGTATTTATCATAAGAGATTAATGTACATGTATACCTGCAATTAGCTTTGAATTTACAAGAGACTCCCTGCAGATTCATTGATGAAGGTGTTAAAAAGCAAAAGCCGTGGGAGGATAAATCTATTTAGACAATGCCATCAATTTTCTTAAGCCATGAATAAAAAATACAAAAAAATCGCCTAAAATATGTTGAAAATTTATAATTATTGTCTTTTAACTAATAAAACCAAATGAGTTAATGTTATGTAAATCAAAAAGTGGTCATAATCAGATCTTTATAATATATGTTAGGGTAATGGAACTTCGTTCGAATGTTATTCAATTCTGTCCCTCTAGTTTTCAGTTTCGGTTTCATTTTTTCAAGTTTTATGATAATGGCAAACACATCTCGAAGGGGCCGTGAAAATGTTGGTGGTTTTGCTGCTTTTACCTTTCCACTTTTACCCACTTCAGGTCAGTTTTATTTAATTTGTTTTGCATGATTTTGTATATATTTATCTATATATACATACATCCATACATATATGTATTTATCCATCTGTTTGAAAATTAATGTTTCCCTATACATACAAAAAGACAAAACGTAAAAAAAAGGTAAAAGTACGAGTACCACATCTGCGTTGGCGTTTAGGGTGTGGATTTGCATATGACTTGCTTAACGATTTTAATAGTTACAATTATAGATACCATATATATATATATATATATATATAGTATCTATATACGAAAGCCATATGTTTATGTATATATGTATAAGTAAATATTTTGATTAATTTAATGAAGATTGAAAGCGTTTGAAACCTGTTACGTTTGCATTCAATAGTTCAATGTTGATTACAAAATAACAAGGTGTAGAGCCCTTCATGTTAAGATTATATACATATATGTATATAAATAAGTACATAGACATCAGCAAGCGGCAAAAATCAATGTAATTAAAATCAATTGATCCATCCGTGGTAATCAGATATAAATGAAAAAAATTATACTATATTGTATATGCATTGCATTGTATATAGCTTTTTGTTTATCCATTTGATATATATATATCTAACCTCTCTTGTCTATATATTTCATTAGCACATCTGTAAGCATATCTTCTTTTTGGAATCATGTTCAGAAACTTTAGCGATTGAGACTTGGGAAATATGTGCATGAAATTAATTCACTCTACAAAATTGGGTAATGTGGTCAAGATTGGATAACAAAAGCTTAATGTCTCTTATATTTGGACAAACTACAGGTTTTATTTATTGGTGTAAATTGTTTTATGCGTTTTTTTCAACTAATTAACATACAAATTTATGAAACTCTCGATGGTTTGGTACCATTTTTTTTACTTAATAGATTTGTTGTTTAAGCACCTTATAAAAAGAATCTTGCATTTTATTAATATTTGTTAATGTTATTAACTAATGTTTCATTTAGCTAAACAACTTCTTAAAAATATATTTTAATTGCAATTCATCGATATAAGGCAATGATTAGACCAATTATAAAACATATTTAACATAGAAAAGTCACAAAGGAACGGGTAAGCTGTCTTCAATTCTTTCTTATTATATTGCAGCTTAATTTCCTTGACAAATGTATGCTAGTTGGCATCATATTTTCATCTCGTTTTTCGGGGGCAATATAACTCCAGCTTGAGCTTATGCCAATCAAAGACGCGCCATGTAAAATGCACTTGAATGCCACTTGACACAGCAAATGTTGTCGGTGACGTTGTTGCTGTTGTCATTGTCGCTGCTCAGGCGTCAAACAAAACATCTTGGGAAGCCAACTGCCAACACTTGACATTCACAATGAATGAAACAGGGCACACACGCATTGCACGCTACTGTCCTTCCTGTCCTTCCCTCCACTCACCAATTCGCTAAAGTTAAAGGGAAAATGCAGTTGCAGTTGTACAGATGGATATGCAAAGAGATAGAGATGGAGATGGATATGGAGAAAGGAAATGGGGGAGACGAAGGCAATGTCGTTGAGGCTTATCACAGCATACGACACAAACAGACGCTTAATAATGCAAGTGGCCAATGTTGCGTATACGCAATCTGACTCAGCTCTCTCTATAGTGCTGTTGGATTGTAAGAGAGTCGGCTTATATATGTAATTGGAGTAGAGTGGTGTGGGTGTGTCTGTGAGTTGTCTGTCTCTAGATGCTTGCATTCATTGCAGCATTGCATTCAGGGTTAAAAGCCGCGCCGCGTTGTATGCAACATCAAATGAGATAGGGCACGTGCTACGTGATGCTACCAGCATAGAAGCAGCAGTTGCATTTAAGTTTCTGTGTGCGTGTCTGTTTGTGTGAGTGATACACACACGGGTGTATGTGTATTTTGCACATTCTCCATATATAAAGCGTCACTTTAGACACCTTTCTGATGCATCTGCTGCTATTGCTGTTGGCTTTTCAACGCCTTGGTCCACATATCTTTTAGTCTTTAGTTTGTATGCTTAATTAGTCGTAACCTGCAGCCAGTTGCAAATTAGTCTGACCCAAGTTGAATGACCTATGGCCTCAACTGAACTCAATCCAAAAAGAAAAGTAAAACAAAAAATGGAAAATGCAATGCTTAAAGTACTTACCTAGCATAGCACCAACAATGCAAAATGCTCAGCACAGCCAAAAAAAAAAAAAAAAAAAAAAAAGAAAGAAAAAAGAAAATAACAAAAAAATATGAGAAAAAATCAATTGCATAATGGCGCATGTGTTGCGCAGAACAACAGCAGCAGCAACGGCAACAGCAAAAGTAGAAGCACTTGCAACCGGCACTGGTAGCAGCTTCAGAAAAATTTGCAACTCTTTTTTCATTTGCACGTTGCAAGATACAGAAGGAGGCAGCTAACAACAACAACAAAACCTAAGAGTAAAAAACAAAGAAAAACAAAAAAAAATTAAAAAAAAAAAACATTCAACCACCAGGCGGCAAACGCCATTCCGACTTACAACTGCGATTTTTTTTCTGCTATATTTTTATATTTCTTTTTTTAACTGTCACAGACAAACATATACTGGCAAACAAACATGACACATACATATATGCAAAAATCTAGATATGTGGGTAGATGTGTGTTTGTGATGTTGCTGTTGTTGTTGTTGCTGCTACCGCTTTTGTTTGGCACCCGCATAGGAAGCCATTTAAGTGCGGCTTCTTGAGAAAATTGCAGTCATAACGGCATATAGAGGGACGGCACATAGAAATAAAGACGGAGCGAGCGAGAGACAGATATATATATAGAGAGAGAGAGAGAGAGAAAGAGACACACAGTGAGAAAGAGAATGGACGAATAGAGTTAGAGTAGGGGGGGAGAGAAGAGGAAAAATTCACGTCGAGAATTTCACTAACGAGCACCTCCTGATAATTAACAGCCGCACATAGCAACAAGAGCTTAGCTCTCTTGTGGGGCCTATCATTTGCTAAAAGGGGGCAAACCCAAAGATTGGGTGAGAGAGAGGGAGAGAGAGAGAGGGAGAGAGAGAGAGGGAGAGAGAGGGAGAATACACTAAACCTAAAACCTAAGAGTGGAAGCCCGCCCAATGCAAAGTCCTTCGCTAGTTGTGCGACTCAAGTTGACTTTAATAGGCTTAGGCAAGGAGTCAACTATCAAAACAAAACTGATAAAAGTTTTGCTGAAGCAGCAGCAGACATCGCAGTGGCAGTTTACTTGGTCCACTACAATGATATATAAATATGTACATATGTACATTTATATATATATATATCAACTATAGGTATAAGTATGTTTGTGTTTGTATATGTGTAGACAAGTTGTCTATATAATATGCTCACGCTCCAAATGGTAAGCTGAAAGCTTTGTCAACTCAAAGGATATCTAAACGTAATAGATACACAGAGAAAAAATAATAGGTAAAATATGTAAAAATGAAATCAATTAAATCATTTTGATTTTCTTTAAGTTTGCTTATTTAAATGGATCAAAGTTAATTATTTTCACAAAATAAAAGAGATCGAATAAATCACTTTCAGAGGTTAGACAGGACAGGATCCAAAGGATTTACTTGTTCTTAAAATAAAATTAATATTTTTGAAGATATATATATATAGAGTTAGATAGTTTCAGATTAAATGTATCGCATATGGAATATTTATTCTCGGTGTCTATATTTTTATATATATGTTTATATAGAATGACTTTGGGTATCTACTGGACTACAGTTTAAGTCACGTTTATGCCAGAACCATATTCTTTATTATCTGTATACCATCCATAAGGACATACGTGTCCCACGCCTATAAGTATGCCATGTTTCTTTTATTGCTTCAGTCTCAACTTGAGTCTCGAGTTGAGCTTCAACTTGTTCACTCGTCGTTGGCTTTTGTTTTGTGATTTTCCTTTGATTAATTTTTTTTTATACACATATATAAATAAGATATATATACATATTTATATTTTCTTGGACTTACTAAAGATGATAGAACTCTATGCAGGGTGAAAATTAAGAAATTTTGTTTTCAAATTAAAATCCTTGTTATTTAATTATAAATTTGTTAATTTAACTGCAAGCTATACTTATAAAATGCAAATTAATTTGTTGGTGTAACTAAAGTTTAGAAACTTTTGAATGGTTTTTAGTTGAAAACTACTCAAGGTCACTAGTGTTGGGAACCCTCTATAAGTTGCATCAAGTATATACAGTTAACTGCTGCCTCTCAACTTCAATTGATGCTACTCTAAAATTTGCTGTTGCTGCTGTTGATATTGTTGCTGCCATCAGCAACATTTTACTGCAGCTGTGGGTGGCAACTACAACAACTACATAAAATTTACCAAGAAGACAACTATTTGCCCCCATCTATGTTTCCACATTCTTTTCCTCCTCTCTCTTATTTATTTGCAGTCACTCGCATGTGTCATCATCAGCGGCTGTGATGATGATGATGATGTGGCACAAAATATGCCCAAGCGCAGTCGAAACTAAACTGCCTGTCAGTCGTCTGCCATGCTGTCTGCCGGTCTCTGTGTCTGCAATAAAACACACAAAAAAAAAAGAAAAAAATACAGAAAAAAGAAATAAGGAAAAAGAAAAGAGAAGAAATTAAAGTAAAAAAAAAAAAAAAAAAAGAATAAAAAAAAACCTTGCAACAAACAGACAAATGAGGACGGCAGCGGTGACATGATAGCCTGTGAACGTCTGCGGCACGTTGGTCGATGTTGTTGCCGTTGCTTTTTGCTGCTGCTGCGGATGTTGCTGCTGCTGCTGCTGCTCTTGCCGCTGCATGTGATGCATTTTTATGCCACTTTTTATTCTCAGCTATATTTATAAATACGCTGCGGGTTGCACTCGGCTCGACTGTCGAGTCGTCGTAGCACTTCATTTGCTTCACAACTCATTCATGTTTTGTACTGAGCCTACGTTCCAGCCACAAACAGTGCCGGATCCAAAGCCAGAGTCAGAGTTGCAGCCACCGCCGCCGCCGCCACCGCCGCAGCCAGAGAGCCAGACAGTCTGACAGAGCGTCAGCTCTAAGCTGAGGTAAACACTCCTCGACTGTCTGGCTGGCTGTCGCTCGTCTCGCTTTGCCTCATGTGGCTATGTGGCTGCTGCTGCTGCCTCACCTACTTTCTGCACTTAGGCAGTTCAGCTTCGGGGTGGCTGCTTGCTACAAAAAAAAAAAAGGAGAAATATAAAAAAAACCCTCCCCAGCTGTGTTCTGTTCTGGTCCCTCGCGGCCTGCGTCCTGGGTATCGTTTACAACAAACACTTGCAACGTTTGCAAAAGCTTCTGCTCCGCCGCTCCCTCCTTGATAGCTATACGCCCTCGCCAACTCATACTCCTTCCCCTTCCCCTTCCCCTTCCCGTTCCTGTTCATGCTCTCTCTTTTCGAGAGACAGAGCTACGTTAACGTTAACGCTAACGGTGCGGCCTTCCTCGAGAAGTTCGCCGTGTTCTCTTCTCGGCTATAGCTATGGGCTGCATTGCTGCCAGTACGTTCGCGTGCTTTGCATACTTTGGTTGCATTTTTTCCTGCTGCTGCCGATACGCGCACCGCCTTCTTTTGCCAGAACGTGCGAGTGATTTTAGTTTGCTTTCATTTATTTTTTTTCGTTCGTTTTTTACGTTGTTTTTATGCATATATATATATATGCATTCACCCCGACAATCAACGCGTAGACCTTGTAGATTTGCCTGCCAGTTTGCCAATCGGGGCAATTTGCTAGCCATTTTGTGGCGCATAGTTTCCGCCTTTTTTTCGGCCACTTTTTAGCCCGCCAATTTTTCGCCGGTCATAGTTTTGCGGCAGTGTGAACTGCCGCTAAGCCGAACCAAATGCCGCACATAAATCAAATGGCATAATTGTGCGTGTGTGACCATCGTCCAGTTGCGTTGCGTGTTCTGGGCGTTTTATCGTCCTTTGCTCTCTGATCTTTGGTTTCGAGTTGGAGTATCCAAAAAAAAAAAAAATAAATAAAAAGCCGCCACAACAAGTGGCCAGCCATGCAATGATTATCATCTCCAACGGCTTAACGAAATCTTAACAAATGAAGTGCCAAAGCATTTGATTGTTACGTTTGGAAACACGCAACACAACAAAAAAAAAAAAAAAAACGAAGCAGAAGAAACCGCTAACACTTTGCATAAGTTATAACTTCCACCAACTGCCAGAAACAGGTCAAGAAGTCAGTCCACCTTTTTCCATCAGGATACAAAAAAAAGGAAACAGAGCGTAAGTAAAGAATGAGTAATAAAAACATTTATCCGAAGGAAAATTATTGTATTCTTTTTGAATATTAATTCCGTAATTTGTCACGTTTAAAAAAAGTTTCAATCGGATGAGATTACTATTCGAAAATATATTTCCTGTTAAATTACTTTGATTTAGTTTTTTAAACTAATTAAAATATTTTGAATTTTTTTCTTACTTTTCCCTCATCTTGTTTTATAATTAAATTTAATTACTTTCTTTTCATTTATGTTCCTGTGTTATCTCAGTTTCTGTTCTAACAACAAATTTCTGGTTTACGTATAAACTTTCATTAGATAACATTTATGGCTAAAGTTTAAAATTTCACTTTAACTATAATAGCAAATTTTAGTATATTTTTTGAAGGTATAAATACAAAATAAAATTAAAGTTTCAACTTCAGTTTCATGTCGGAATATTATCTTAAAGTTTGGTAAATTCTTAAATCTAAGATAAATATTTTAAGTACCTAATATAGACTGTATTGGTTATACTATATATATACCAACAAGTTTAATATTTAACTACTTTTGTGGGTATTCGTTATTAAAAATACTTTTCTAGATTGTATGAGTTTTCAGACATTAGCAATTTGATTGATTTAAATTTCGGGTATTGATAACTTACATTTTTCCCTTTAGTTAAGGGATTTCAATAAAAAGTTTGAGTTGTATAGTTTTCAACTAATGTATAGTTTTGTTCATAATCTGGCATGTATACATACATACATATATACATATAGTCTAAAGATGCTCACACAAAAAGTTTCCTTTCACCTCAACTCACAAATTGGAGAGCATCAGAAACCACAAACCGCAAACTGTAGCAAAAAGAAAAATGGAAACAAAAATGAAATAAAATGAATATAAATAAATGAAGAAAAACCTTTAAATTCATAACCATGTTGGATTGTCTTAAAGTTGTTGCACAAGTCCTTCAATCGACTTTTGTTATTGTGAAACAAATTGCAATTATGTGCAAACAACTTAAACAAACGCATCAAATGCAATTTCAATTAAGCCTTTGCGGAAAAACATGACACGGCGGCATCGGCCATGGGCATATGGTAAAAGCAAAAAAAATACATATATATAAGAAAGATGAAAAAAAAAAGTGAAATCGAAGCCGTTAACATCACACGCTTTGTTAAGCAGACCATCATCATCTGCATAAGGGTGCCGCATCCATCCACATCCACAACCACTCGAGTCGCTTGCAAGGCTTCCATCAACAACCGCATATGCGTAGCCATGCCATGCCGGTGGGTAACTTTGGGAAAGGGGAATTGCAATTTACAGTGGGATCCGGGCTTGAGCTGAAGCTTCGTTGTGTTCAATGTGGTGAGTGCTGCGTAACGGCGTCAGGTGCAGTGACATTGCCACATACGAATGCAACTTCAACACTCCCGGAACCACCAAATCCAATGCCAATGCCATCTGTTAAAAGTGCCTCTAGCTGCTGCATGTAATTTTGTTGCCAACCTTGAGTATTTGTCTACCAGTTGCTGGGCTCCTGTTATTCAATGGCCAAGGCTGCAAGCAATTTTCCACTCAAAACCGGCTAGTTTTTATTTATTCATTTTTCTTCTTCTTTTTTTTTAAAGCTTTTCCGTACCATTGTAAAATGTACTGAAGTTAAGGTTTCTCATGCTGTTGTTTATAGGGCATAGAAAAATGTTCAATATTTTGGAAATATACGTATACTCTAGCCAACGTATAAATTTAGTTTTCAAGTTCAGATATTTGATATTTATAAGAATTAATAATCATTGTTACTTGCCACCTTCTTTTCTAAGTAAAATTATCGTAGAAATTAATCTTTATGAATTAGCATTAATCTTTTGTACGTATTAATTCATGATTAATTCAATTTAATTTAAACTTATAATAATTATATAAATATATAATTCTGTAAGAATTGCCTGTGTGAAAGAGATTTAATTACTTACTCCATAAATTTCTTCAGTTCTGCAGTGTATACAGATTTCGTTATTTTGTTACCTTTTTTTCAAGTATATATATATGTATACATATATATGGAATATATTTTTTTGTATTCTGTTTTGGTGTGCTATGTCAACATGGCAGTCAGCCAGTTTTGAATCCAGCTCTCCCTCAACTTCTGTATTGTGAGCCTTTTTGTGTGCATTATATATATGTATATATATACATATATATGTGTGTGGGTATGCATTGTTGTTGGCTCGGCTTTTAGGGGCCGTTGCAGTTAATTGAAAATACTAAATTTCCACTGTCTAGACGGCAAATTATATGACAATTGTTAGAGCTCATGTTTGGCTTTCATATTAAAATTAATTACTTGGGCTAGCGTAAATACAAAAAAGAAGTAAATAAAATATTTTTATAAAAACACAAATTTAGATAACATAAACATTTGGTTAGTATAAGGATTATTAAGTGGAGAATTAAGTAGATTTTCATATAATATAGTTAAGATAAAATGGCACAATTAGTTGCAAAATTTATAAAATTTTACACGTCAAAGGCGTTGATTTAAACCTAATCACAAATCATAAGCTTGCCGCACAATGAACGCTTTAATTGCATATGCAATAAAGTGGAGGAAATCTCATAAGCTTGCGGCCAAGTGGCAAGTGGCATGTGGCATGTGTTTGGTGGCAAGGGACAGAGACCATTGCAGGAAATTGTATAAAATTTGCACAATAATTACAAACGGAAATCGTTTGTGAGTGAAACGCCTTTGATCATTATTTCTCTACCTCCCCTTCCTCTTGTTTTCCTTAATTCTTATTATATCGCTCCATCTCTTTCTATATGTCAGTCTGTTTCATTCTATTTTGCACGTGCATATAAACAATTATTTAGCACTTAATAAACAATGAAATTGAAAATTTAAGACGCTTATCGGAGTCAGATTGTGGCATATGCAAATTTCATTTTAACATTCATGTAATTACACTGAGCGCCTGAGCGTATGCAATGCATATGGCATATATCTATATGTATATCCGAGGGTCAATCGAGCAGTTGCTGTTGCAATGTAAAAATATCATTTGCAAGAATTTTCTATTGGATCCTAAGTATTTTCCATTTCCAATCTTTATGATTAAAGGAAAGTCTAATAGGGTAAGCAAATATACGAAAGTCCGTGCTCATCCCAAAGATTTGTAAGCTTTGAAATCTTTTCTAGTTACATTGATGTTCTTATCTCTCATTACTTATAAGATAACCCTCGTTTGCATATTAAAGTTTTTGACAAACTCACTTAGTAGCTGCATATATATATACACACATCTGCATCTATCAACGTATGTATGTACATACCAATTTACAATTGTGTGCGTGTGTGTGTGTCTGTCTGTATATGTTTGTGTGTGGATGGACTTATATTTAATCTATATGTTGTACATGCGACACATTCATTAACTAGCCTTTTCGACCTGCATATTGGGTTGATTCTCGCCTCGTAAATAAACTTTACCCGGAACGGCTGCGTATGCAAAACATCTTGGAAAATTGACTTTACTGATTTTGCCTTTTTGCATTTTATTATGTGTTTATTATGCTAACAATGTGCAGAAAGATTTTGGTTTGGCAAAATATTTGCAGCTACCAAGCAGCTAAGAAATAACAATTTAGTCAGTGGCGTAGTCTTACAATAGTTGTTGTTCCTAAATAGATATATAATATTTTATATACTTTAAAGTACATATAGAATATTTGTGCATTTAGCAGTACATGCTTAGGTGAAAATCCTCGTGTATTCTTTTTCAACAAATATCAAATTCAGATTAGGAAATATATTTTTCTTGCCTATCTTCTTAACACCATTAATAAAATTTATTTTGGAGATTTGAAACATAATTAATATCTACTTTTTAAATCAAGAGAAAGCAAGGGTTTCAATTTATAAAGCTTTTAGTTAGTTATATTTGCCTTGAAAATTATATCTTTTTTAACCCTTTTTTTTTTTTAAATTTAATTACATTTTAACCCTGTTAAAGACCATAGAACCTACGCCACACTGTCTGCTAGTTGAAGAATTTTGTTTCGCATATGTTTATCAATATGAAATCCAGGGGAAGCAAAGTCAATTAGAGTTGATTCTCTCACTTGCACCCAGAATAAACAGACAAGACAAGAAATATATAAATTCCCAGATGTATGTATATAAATCATTGTCCCGGACATTGTCACCAGACCACACTCTCCACTTAATGACAGCTGCAGCAATGTGAGAGAAAACTGTAGCCACATTATTTTCATTATGTTTATATGTTGGATTTCTTGGCTGAGAATTTACTTTAATTTCATTTTTGTGCATGATGAGAGGAAATCGGAGCTAAAAATTATGGTTTGGGTGAAACGGTTGTCTGGCACGAGTGGACACCACCTGGCCTAAGCCAGACGAATGGATATGGCAATTGGTATAAGAATGAGTATTGGGATCAAGAAATGGCAGGACAATATTTCTACTGCCAGCAGCCATTTGCATTTCATTTTTCGACAAGGAAAAATATTTTTACTGACTGAAGCAGCACAACAGAATAAACTGGACAAACAGGACAAACTGTCCATCCAAAAGAGAAAGGGCATTGTAAATAGTTAGACTACTTTGAGGATGACGACGACGACGACGACTTCCTTTTGTCTTTTGTCTGTGACCTGGGGGCGCTGTTGGTTCGCTCAGCCTCTTAGAGCTGTATCTGTATTCTATGTATGTGTGTGTGTATGTATGAGTGTGTGTTCTTAGTCCATCTGTCATTTTAAGTGGCTTATTCATATGCAAGTGAGTGGCTTCCGGGGCTAAACATATTCAAGTGTTTTAGTGGCCCGTGTACATGACCGAGCATTATCATTAAGTGCTTATAGGCTGGCCGTCTTTCAATCTGTCCTTCCATTTGTCCATCCTTTCTATTTATGTGAGTGAACAATGACTGCTATTAACACAAATTGATATGATAACTCTCATTCTTCAACCTTAAACAGCTGCTATTTGAAATGTAGCATACTTTAATGGGCAACGGAAGTTCCATCGAATGTTAGATATACATATACTGTACCTTTATATACATATGTATATATTAAGTTGGCATTTTAAATTATTTTCTTGATTGAGTTAGAAATATTTATTTAATTTTCGTTCTTTTTTTCGTTTTCCAGCGGCTATGAAGGCAACATCTAGCAGCAGCTGCAGCAGTGCCGCCAGCAGCAGCAATCATCCCGAGCCATTGGGATGTCTTGGTGCTAGCACCTCAAAGCCACGCCTTCCCAAAGTATCCTTTGCACCGCTGGATATTGCCGGGTCTGCTGTAGCCACGTGATACGCGAATATGCCGCACCACAACATCGTCTGCGAGTGGCTGCGCACCATTGGTCTGGTGCAATATGGCGAAAGCTTTCTAGAGAATGGCTACGATGAGTTGGAGATATGCAAACAAATTGGCGAAATTGATCTAGATGCCATTGGTGTGGACAATCCATCGCATCGTGGCAAACTGCTTAAGAGTGTGCGTATGCTCCGGGAGAAGGGTGCGGCAATTGTCTATGTGCTGATCAATGATCCCAAAGCACTGAGCAATAGCAATGAGATACTGGCCTCCGATTGTGATTCACCCGTGACCATGAAAGAGCTGGAGGCTGTGATGAAGAGGCATCTAGAAGCGGATGGTATAAGGCTAACCGCACATCCCTATTCCACACCGGTGAGTGTGTTTGTTGGTCACTGACCAGCATTTTCCTTTATCTTGGTCACTTTATTTAGTGCCAGCAATTTGCATGTTTCTCCATGGGGAGCTCTCGCTAGTTATTTAGTTCTTGTTGTTTTTATTGTTGTTCCTGTTCCTATTTGCAAACGTGTGACAGGAACAGCCACAGTTTTGTAATGGCTGTCGCATGGGGCAACAACTAACGTTTCGTCCTGTGTGCGCTCTAATGTGAAATTAACACGATTTTAATTTAGTTAAACCGAGTGGCCAACCAACTGACTACCCGCTGGATGGTCGCCATTTGGGTTTTAGCTCAGTTCCGCTTATTTTATTATACATATACAAACGTATATATACATATATATATATATACAATAGAGATATATACATATATCTACTACGTGTGTGCTGCTCTCTGGTTGGCAAATAACTTTGCATTGCATTAATTTTGTTTATTTTTGTGGTTGTTTTGCCTTTTTTTTATTTTATATTTTTTTCTCGTTATGCTGGCAGTTCAGAGATAAAATTATCCATTGCAAGGCACTGAGAATTTGTTCCCGTTGGGCTTAACCACGAAAATGATCGACAAAGTTGCAAATCCAGCGAAATTGCAAGCAACAAAGAGGCGGGGACAAGTGGCAACAATGTCGTTGCACTTTTTTTAGAAATTTGTATATATAAATCTAGTAAAAATGTGTTGGGATATGGTAAAGTGATTAATAAACGAATCAGTAGATATGTAACAACAAAATAAAATATGTCTAAAAGAAATCATCTAACTTTAACTAGACACAACTATCTAAATAGATATAAAATTTGTTTAATATTAATTCAAGCAATTTCTTTTTTAAGTATATTGGGAACATAAAATTAACTGGCCACTTAATTAACTTACTGATCAAATATTGGTGATAAACAACTCATAATTATATCAAGAAAAGTTTTCAAATTATTCTATTGAATTCATAAATAATATAAATAACAAGAATGATAAGATATAAAAATGTTTAAATTATGATCGATTATCAAATTAAGACGTTGCTCGGCTGCAAAAGCAATTAGAAGCATTAAGTATTCATTTCGAGATAAGGTGAATGATGGTTATTACAATTTTCAAACGATATTCAAAAAAGGCCCTGATTTGACCTGACATACATTTATATTGGCTACAAACATATTAAACCAATTAAGTTTATTTAACAGAAATATTGAGATATTTGTTTACACACACTATTTGATTTAATTTATATATATATATATATATATATATATATAAACACTTGTTATAATAATTATTGGCATAGGAACGTAACTTCTTAATGAGAATAACTAGACTAAATCTATTGATTGTGTTTGTGATTTTGTGTCAATACATTCTGTTGTATATGGAATTATGGTTAAATCCATGACATTAATGCATATTGAATGACATTTTCTGGTCTCATAGCATATGAGATGATTTTAAGCTAAGCCAGTGTGTCAAGCGGTGATTTTAGACAATTTTTTTTGCCCTGTATTATCCATCCATCAAATCAAGCTTTTATAGTGCAGTTTGTTTTGCAAATGTTGCAGAAATAAAAAACATGTCACTGGTTCAGGGCCGCTTACACATTTGCAAGAAATGCAATGTAAATATGAAGTAAAATTCAAATTGACAAGACTAAAGCCACATATATGTATGAATATGAATATGCTTCTATTTAAAGCAAATGAGCTATGGACTGGGTGAGTGTAGGCGTGGCAGTTGTGCCTGTTGAGCACGCATAATGTTTGCAGAGTTTGCCCAGACTTGCAGTTTCCACTTTGCCACTCATCAGACATTTTATTATGCAGGCAGGCAGGCAGGCAGGCGACTCATCAGTACCGAAAGATGCAAAAAGTGTGCATTCTGTTGATAAAAGCTAGCAGCAGGAGCAGGAAAAGAGTGTTCTTGCCTCAACTTGTCTCCAAGTGTCTTTTATAGGTGGGTGAAGGGGGTGGTGGATGGGTGGTGCATGTGTGAAAACTTTCGCATAGGCATGCCACACAGCCACTGTTGTTGGCTTTGCATTTTAATTAGCAATTGTCTTTTTATTTGGCAAGTTGACTACTTTTCTCTACGTGTTTCTCTTCCCTTTTTTTTGGTTTTTCTGAAATTTTCTTTCTTTTTTTACTCTGATTTTGTTGTTGTTGTTGTTGGCTACCGCACTTAACATAGTTTGTTTAGCAAAATGTAGTTAAATATTTGCAATTGTTGGCAACAGTTTGTATATACAATTTTGTGGCAAACGTGTCGTATGCGTCATATCACGTTGCGTATGTACAAATTGAAATGTAACTTTAATGTGAAAATAAAATCACATATATATGAAACGAAACGAAACGAAATGAAATGAAAATGCAGTCAAGTAAAGATGCATACAAATGCCCGACAGGTGTCTGCGCTCATGTGGGACTACACACACACAGACATACACACACACACACGCATACACACGCACACTGAGAGGTAAAGAAAGAAAGAGTGGAATGGTGGAAGCCATTGGCACTGGGGGATTTGGCAGACTGAGACTTGTTAGCTTCTGGATGCTTTGCCTCTGTCTGTCTGGGGCATGTTGACGCGAGTGCGCCAACTTCAACTAATTGCACTTTGCGCTGATGAGACAGACGTGTCTCTATATCTATGTGTGTGTCTCTCTATATGTGTGCAAGTGTGTGTGTGTGTAAATATCTTGGATCTAACTGACTGACAGCTGCAGACAAGTTGCATTTCAGCACAAATGTTTGCATGTGCATTACATGAATGTGAAACTAAATGAATTTGCCAAGCCAAAGAGATGCAATGAGATTCAACATTAGAATGACTGGGGACTCCTGTCGCTTCAGTGACCGCTTTGAATGTCAAGCGGGTTATATATTTAAGTGGTAACCTTACGTTAATTACCGGAAGATATTAACACTTGTGTGCATCTGTGCGATTTCTCAAAGCGTAGCCCTCTGCTTGACCCTGGCCCTAAATCAAATGATTACAAATTAAAGTAGTCAAACTAAAGAAATAATGAATATTCTCTTTTCTCACTCCCTCTCTGTCTCTCTCTGTCTCTCTCTCTCTCTCTCTCTCTTTGTCTCTCTGCAGGAGGGTAAACGTGGCTATTTGGAGGGGCTTGCTGCCCATTATAGCAAACAGATCAATATGCCATATGAGGATGTACTCGATGCCATCGAACAGGTGCGGCTATCCAAATGGAAAGAGCGGCATGTGCGCATCTCTACTGGGCATACGTTAACGCGACGGATGGCCGGAGGCAGCAGTTCTGGTGGTGGTGGTGGCTCCAGTAGTGTTGGTGGTGGTCTAGTTAGCTCCTCGGTAATGCCAACCAGCCACAGTCAGCCACTTTATGTGCCTGGCAAGTATTTGGTAAGCAATGTGAACTTTGACTTTTTACGGCCGAGTGTGTTTTTACGACTCCAGCTAATCAAAACACAGCAACCACAGGCATCAACATATATGTATATGTATATTTATATAAATATATATATATATATAGTAGCAATTGCTGTATCGTAATGTAATCGTAGCCAGCTCTGTTCTCTAATTCATTTCGTTTATTATGCATGTGCAGCCATCGAGTTGTCTTTCGAATCGCGAGGAGAACGAGATATATAGCTATACGCAAAACGATTTAGCCAATCGGATGGCTCGCAATGCCATCGATTCCAAGTCGGCGTTGAATCTGAATGGGATGCAGCACAGTTATCCTGGAGCGCGTACCAATTTCTTTTACGATTTTTCGGCAACAGGTAAGAGGGAAAATATTGGTATACAGTTGGAGAATATGTGGTTAGCCAGCCATCTTGTCGGCTGTTTCGGTTTTTATGGCTTTTAATTCAATTAAATTGGAGCTTTTGCTTAAAAACTTTCCATATGTATGAGTGTGTGTGTGTGTGTGTGTGTATGTAACAAGCAATTGAGAAGTGGTTTGTTGCCTTTATTTGTTTATTCATGGTTTGATTTCATTAACATTTCCCCCTTTCCATTCTAGAGGGTCGCAATAAGAACAAACAACGGCGCACGGTATTTGCTCGATTTTTGCAGGGATTGAGGCAAAATGGCGATGAACTGAATGCTACTGAAGGCATGCAATTGAAGGTGAGACACTTGTGAGAATAAATAAATATAATCAGCTTATTACTTACTATATATCAAGCTACTTTATCTGCCTATAATTTGATTAAATTAATTTGCCTTTCTTTTTGCTCATCATTTTGCCAAATATTTTGTCGTTTACCCAAACTTTTCTATAATTCCAATGCTAACAATTTGAAAGTATTTTCAACTTGTAAATTCAAAACAAAAAACTTTTACCAACGCTCTGTTTAATTTTTGCAATGGAAAACTTTGTCAGGTCCTTTGTCCCCTGTGTCAATGGTTCGGTGGTGGTGGTGCTTACTTATAAAATTAAATTAAAATATAAAAACCGCGTAAACCTACAAATAAGAGAAATAAGAGCGGCAACAACTAGAAAAGTTGACTAGCTGACCAACTGAGGGGGTCGGAAAGGACCAAGGCAAAAAAAAGAAGGAGAAAAAAACTTTATCAAGGCTAAGCCGATAAAAGGCAATTACCATTAATTGCGTTGACTTGGACAAGCAGAGGAAAAACCAACAATAGTGTGAGATGCAGAGCAAAGAGCACTGCAAAAAAAAGAAGAAAAAAGGGATGAGTAAAAGACTGCAAATGGAAAGGACGTGGGCATGGGATATGTGCAGCAGGATGCAAATGTCTGACTGTGCTTGGATCCGACAATGATGCCGAGATATGTATGAACTGTCGATGAGGATTGCCTGCCAGATGCAGATACAGATGCAAATGGTGTGGGCCCAGAGCACGTTCCAGGTCTTGGTTTCGTTGGGGTTTTTGTTCATTTGCACCTTGACGCGTTTGCTCTTTGCGGTTGCCATCCGGGGCACACGATTGTCCATTTGGTTCGTTTTCTTCTTTTTTTTTTTTTGCTGTTTTTGGCAAGAAAGCACTCGCTTTCGTATTCGTATTTGTTTTTATTATTTCAGGCGTGGCAAAATGTTTTGTGTTGCCTTTTTTCTTTTTGTTTTTTGTTGGTTACCCTGTGTGCCGTCCAGGTCCAAAGAGAGTTTATAACTTTTCGTGTTTTACGGTTGTTGTCCGCTTGTCTTTTGTCGTATCTTTTCTTTTTTTTTTGTCGTCCCTATACTGGCAGCTGTTCATTTAATATTTAAGCACAATTTGCCGCTATCCTGTGAACCTGGGTCCAGCGACAGGCACTCCAACAAACATCTGGCTCTTTCTCTCTTATATATTCTGTATCCAACGTATTCTGTGGTCAATTTACAAAATGACTTGGGCTAAGCACTGGCGACAATTGTGCTCCGTGTTTGGGACAACTTCTTTTGTGTTTGTCCTTTGGCACTCATTACCTTTTTACCATGGTCTTATTCGCCTTTCGATGTTGTCCAATGCTTTCAACCAGCTGCCGGCACTGGCTCTGGCTCTGACTCTGACTCTGACGCTATCTCTGTCTCTGGTTCCGGTTGTGGGTTTGCAGTTGTCTTCTTCCCCTGTCTCTGATTCTATTTGTGACTCCATCTCTGATACAGAATTTCTGGACTGGAGCTGGCCTAAAGCTAACCGGCAATACGAAAGCAAAAGGTCACAAAACGCGTATGTATAATTCTAAACTTGGTCTGTTCTCATTATGCGGTCTGTGGCGGAAATGTTGCTTTAGGGAAATTTTGCTGTTGGTCTTTCATTATACTTATTTGGCTGGCGTGCGCTTTTCATTTGACATTTTCATTTTCCCCACACTGCTTTGTTGGTTTTCTTTTTTCAACTTTTTGTATTTTCTTTCCTTTTTTTTTTTTTGACTGCGGTTTTTGTTCAGTGCTTTTGTTTTAAAGGTGTCGATTTGTTTCATGTCCATCTACTTGGGTGCTAGCTATGTTAATGAAGTAATCATGGGCTACAATTTGTCGGTATATATGTATTTATATAATTCTTGTTATTCTTACAGACCAATGAACGTTTGAGGGGTTGCAGTACTATGAAAAGACCAGAACCCCATCAAGATTTTGAAAAGACCATTCAGAGAGTAAGTCCAAGACGAAGGGTCGAAAATTTCTATGCCAGAAAGAATACTTAATATTTTTTAACCACTGTTTATAGCTTAAGACCCAAAAGGCTGCCGGTCAAAAGAAACCTGCTAGTGCACCAATGGATATTGCCATACACGAACGTAGCAAGGAAGTGGCACACACCCATGTCAATGAGATGCCATTGAATAATTATACCAAGCATCCCTAGGATACGGTTATCAGCATTGATGCTGCATAAGATTTACATATTTAAGATTATCAATTAATTTAAAGTAATTATTCTATATACATACATACGTAGACATATATATATATATATATATATATATACATATATTACATAGTTATAGGATCGCGTGATACACATGTTAATGCAAGCAAAACGAATTTACTTAAGCGAGGAATCAAAGTTAAAAAATTAATATATAGTTCTTAGGTTTAATGGTGATATCGATAATATTATAGAAAAGAAAGTTAGGAACAAGCAAAACAAGATACCAACGCAACAGTCTACGATCTAAAGTAGTTATGATATTATTGTTTTCTATAATGAATGAATAATATGCAGACAAATACCTACCTACTACTGTACCAGGATCTAAACCAAATCATTTCTATCCATTTAAACATACAATGCCACATCGTCTCAAATCCTTTTATCAAACAAATCAAATCAATGAAAAAATAGCTAAAAACATTTTTGAATGTGTTTTCCTCACTGGTTTTTATTTTTGAAAAACTCACCAACAAAAAGAAAAAAAAAAACCAGCAGAAACAAACAGTCGAAACTTTGCCAAGAATGTTGACAAAATGCAAAAATGCAAACGGCTTAACGCTAAATCAACACTCACACACAAACTTGCACGCACACTAAAACACACGCTTACACGCACACTCACACACACAAACAAAATGGCGGCTGGCAAACTTGCTCTAACCGCAGACGTTGCACAGACAACCGCTGGACAGACCGTCATTCGGGCTGGTTTTAAAAAGGGGATGGCGGGGAGGGATTGTGTTTTGGTATTTCCGTTTCAACTTTGCATTGCATCGATTTTGGTCTTTGGTTTTGTCGGGCAAGCTGCAGGCTCCGTCAGTCTATGGCCTTTTTTGCATTTTAATTGCATGTTGCGCCCGAAAGTATGCAGCACACTTGGCGTACTGGCCACTGTCCTCTGGGTGGAAATGGGGTGGTTAGGTGGGGTTTGATTGGGGTGGCGATTGTCTGTCCATGCCAGCAAATGCGATTTGCATTTTTGAGCTATCCAAAAGCATTTGAAATTCGTTTTTAATTTTGTTTGCTTTTTGGCCAAAAGGCATAAAAATATTCGATAGGAAAAGCCATCGCGGTTGTCTTTGCAATTGCTCACACCTAAACATACATACACACACACACACATACACACACACACATCGAAATATATAGAAAGGCATTTGAAAAATTCACGTATAGATAAAAGACTTAGAAACAAGAACCAAGTGCATTTTGCCATTAAATGTCTGGATTGCCTTATTGAGCTGCCAGAATTGAAACATTTAGCGATTACGTGCGAACGTGAAATGGCCATAAAATGGAACGTAAGGCGTGCGTAGTAGTATTTCCGTTTCCGGGTGTCGCCACCATAAGCAATTAGCTGGCAAAAGTTTCTGTTTCTGCGTTTCTGCACCATCCTGCGTTTATAAGCTGGCAAAAACCTAAATTGGCTTAAATTTTGAAAAGCAAAAAAAGTAATAATATAAAATAAAGTGCAACAACTTGTATTTATGCCAATTTAAAATGCATAATTCAATTCAATGGATTTTTCCTTTTGTTTATATTTTGTTGTTTTCTTCTTTTTTTTTTTTTTTTTTTTTTTTTGATTGCATTCGCATATAATTTTCACATTAACGTACAATTAACTCTGCCTGTTTATGGAGCAGGCTTCAATAATCATTTTATTTAAATTTAATTAAATGCAATAGGGGATATATATTCGAAAAATCAACCAGCAATAGTGAAAATAGTATAGACAAACAAAATGCAAACAGTGAAAAAAGGTGAAATTAAATATAGGCAAAGTGAAAATGAAAAAAAAAAAAAATACAACACACAAAACAGAACAAATGAAAAATATTCACACATACATACATACACACAGGGAACTGAAACAGGCAGTCAAGTGTAAAATTGTGCGCCAGTTTAATATACATAATTGTTTAACTACATATATAAACTATGATACATACATACTTACATATATATACACATATACGGAGAACAATAAGAACAATCAACACATTCCCACACATACGTACATGCATAGATACAGATATTATATATATATATATATACTTATATATATATATATATATATACAATATATACATATATGTATGGCAATATTTAAACAATAACAGATGCAGATGGCCAAAACCATTAAAATTGTAAAATATATGAGCGATTTCATTGCACGCTTGTTTTTATTTCTGCATATTAAGAGGAAAAAAAATCACATCAAAATATAACGTATACGCATCTTTACACAATCTATATTTAAATTGTTTGGCAATCAAGCGAGAAATATTTTATACACACACATATATATATATATACACTATATAGAATACACTATATTTACATACATACATATATATATATATATATATATAAATAGATATAACTATTTATCTATGCATTTGAAAAGCGCCAGGCCGTTTAATTTATGCAAAATGAATTTCTCAAATGCCACCCTTAAATGTAATTTCAAGTAAAAACTTTTTAAACCAAATTTCGGTAGCTTATTTTGATATCTCGAAATTGAAATACCCTTGCAGGGTTTCGATTTCCAATTCAACTTTAAAATAGAATATAAGAATTTGTCCGATCTGCAATAATTCTCCATTATATAGAAGCAGTTTATATTAAATTATTTCAATTAGTTTTATGATGACTGTTAAATAAATAAATGTTTCCATATATAGTTAGATTACCTTTAATATAAATGAATTTTATGAAGGCTTATCTCAATTTCATAATACCCTCTGCAAGGATATCAAAATGTTGACTTTTATATATTTAAACCATTAGCATGTATAAACCAATACAAGTATACAATGTTATTATTAGAGATAGAATTATGGATAAAATATGGTTAGATGTCTAAGAAATTGCTCAAGTAAATGAGAGAATTTATATGGCTAAGTGCACATTTAACCACGACAAATCAAAATCATAATTTATAGAAGCCCAACCAGTAAATATCTATTCCAAATGTGTTCAGCAATTAGGCAACGAAACAAAAAGATTAATATATATTTATTAGTTTATCATGAATATTGATGATTTACAGTAAATCTACATATATATACATATATATATATATATTTACAATTAAAATATTCAAAATATGAGCAAAGAAAGAAAGAGAAAAAAAAGTATATTTCAATTTACATATGTAAGTGTTTAAGCAAAATGCCAAAAGCATTTGAAATGCACCAACGAAAATAAAAAATGATAATAATATTTATCAAAATAGAGCTCGCGTAAAAGCGTGTCAAAAATAATTGACTTTTATATACATAGGAATATATATTAATATATATATATATTTATATATATATGCATATTTATATATGTATACTGGCTAAAATACATAACATACAAAATGTATTTTAAATAAATATTAAGCAAAAATGTATGGCAAATTGATTTTTTTCCGGACATGTCGTTTTGGCGTTTGTTTATGGCCAATCGCAAATTGTAAGCAAAATGTACGAAAAAAAAAAGAAAATGTAGCAAAAATTTGCATGTGTGTTATATGAACTGGAAACTTTTGCAGCAAATTGAATCAAAATTCTTAAATAAAAATTTATATTAAAATCAATAAAAATATTCTAAAATTTCAAGCATATAAATATGTGTTTTCATTTTGTATTTGAACAAATGAAAACTGTTTCAAATGTTATTGAATATTCAATAAATATTGGAGATTATATCGCAGCCTTCTTATTTTATCTTATCTAGTATTTAAAGAGATTTTGAATATGAAAATTTAAGCAATCTTTTTTTTTAAGCGACTCCTTGCAAGTTTTATTATTAAAATCCTTCTCTTTCAGAGATATCCGACCTTTGCTTACTTTTATTTTATTCTTATTTTACTTTTATTTATCTTGTCATAAATTTAACTTTTGATGCGTTGCCTGAAAATGAATCTTACCTGTGTCTATAAAGGATAAGAAATCCCTGATAGAAACAATGTGAACGTGATCCGATTAAAAGTAATGAAAGCAATTTGATGCGATGCAACCGACAAGTAAAGAGTTTTAAAAAGAAATGCAATGGCTGGATTCTGCATATTTACATATAGTACAAATATGACCAACAAATATGCATAGGTTCTTTGTTCGAAGTTCGAACGTGTGAATGTAAGTTCAAGTGTAGCTAAGAGTGTGAGATGAGTGGAAGCAGGAGCTGGGAGCAGGAACTCCATAACTGAGTCCATACACTCTATTGATGGGAACGAGTTTGTTGGTTGCATATGAGTATCGATGGTCTGGGATTGAGGACTTTTATGCTTGGACTGATGATTGTGTGACGGGCACAAAAGCCAACGCCTCATAAAATATGGATGGATTTCCCTCATATGTTTTATGGCTTGTTGAATTTCGTTGCTGTTGTAGTTCAAGTTGTAGTCAAAGGCGCAGGCCGTAGCGTATCCTGTTAAATTAATAAAGGACAGCAGCCCGGACAGAAGGCAGCAGGCAGCATGCAGCAGGCAGGATCATGACAAAAAATTTGTATGCGGCCAAAGTTGAGGTTTGTTTTTCAACAGCTGTGCAGGAGACGGCCAACAGTCTGAGGGCTGTCAAAACTGCCAGTTGGTATAATATGTTTAATTTTCTTTTACATATTTTCTTCCTGTTATTTTCCCCCTCTCTTCCCTTGGTTTATTTGTTGTTGTTGTCGCTTTTTTTTGTTTGTTGGGTTTCTCTTTTTGGCTTTTGCTTTGTTTTATTTGATTTCCTACTCATGCCTCCATTCAGCGCGCATTTGTCTAACGAACTGTAAATTTTGTTGTAGCTTAGTTGGGAGGACCAACTGTGTGGGTTCCGCTCACTGTCTCTCCATCTATCTCTTGTATGAGTGTGTGTATGTGTGTGTGGTTGGGGAGTTTCATCTCTTTTTTTTTATAAATTTTAATTTCCGTTTGCATTTTGCACGTTTTTCATAATTCATGCTCTCAAGTAACTAGATTGATGAGCACTGTTTTCCCCGGCATGGGTAGCCGTAGCAGAAGTTGGGATTTGGGTGTCCGTTGGGCTTATCCCCAGCCATCACAATCCACCACCACCAACCGCCCAACACTCACATGCATAATCGTGCGGAAATGCCAGACACACTAAGCTGACCGAGGCCAGTTGCCGAGTCTTACTTATATACATACATACATACAATACATATATGCATCAGTGTATGTGTGTATATATATAAAGATATATATAATATATATATATATATATATATATGTATATAAGTAAATCCCAATGACTAAGGCATCAGCAATCACCATCACCATCGCCATCGCCATCGCCATTGCCCTCAACCCTTGCCAAACAGCTGCCTTGGCACTGCATCTCATCCCATCCCCATTGGGCCATTGACTAATAGGATTTGAAGAGCGTAAAATTGGTTCGTTGTGAACATGAAATATGCAGTAAATCCTTTTGCCAGCACTCTGAATACTCTCCTCACCCTGCCTCTGGTCTACCCTTTTTTCATGCTCCCTTGTTTCTTCTTATGTTTTCCTTTAATATTTGCTGCAACGCTACTGCTGTTGCAGCTTAAATATTCTTTGCAACTTGCCATATTTTGCACCCAGGCAGTTGGTATATGCGGCAGCTTCCAACAGGCAGAGACCTGACTTTTGCCCTCTTCCATCTCCTGGCTCCCATCTACCATCTCCCATCTCTGCCAAAACTTTGCTCCGGAGAGGCCAATGCACGCGCAGTTTGTTACAATTTCGCGGTTCGATTTCGCCATTGCCATCGTCGTCGTCGCCTTCACGATGCGATGGTGTGTTTTATTATCGCAAATAAAGCGCAATCACTGTTGTGGCACGGCACCCGCTACATCTGCAACACCAACATTGTCGGCAACTGGCATCCACTCAAGCAAGGCAGTGCATTTTTCATGTCTGGATTTTGTTCATGTGGCAGCTCGATGCAGCTACATGAAATATTGCAAATAGTTTTATTCATACTCAATTGCATGAAATACTCCTGAACGGAAATAGTCCAAGAAAATTGCCAGGAAGTGTATCTCAAGGGCCGCTGAAATGTAAATCAGATTTGCATTTCATTTCGTTATATTTCCTTTTCATTCTACCGATCCCTTAAGCTAGCTCCTTCATCGCCAAAATTTGCCTTCTCTGTTTGATTCTTTAATTGTGGACAAGCATTTGTTTTGATTATTGCCAGGCCATTTTTAAAATGGGCCAAACAAAGTTAATTGCAAGTAATATTTATTCTAGTGGCTTTAAAAGGATTGCCAGGGAAATCCCTTGTAAATCTATAGACAGAGTTACCAAGGACTTGGTCGGGCTATCTTGAGGTTAAGCCGATTCAAGACTTTGTGTAGTTTTCTTGACGTTCATTCAACTGCAACTTGGCTGACTTCCGGCGTTGCCTTTTATGATAAATTGAAACAAATAGCCACCACTATACACACACACACACACACACACACACACAGATACATACATAGAGGTACACACCCATACAATACATTCAGGACTTGGCTTATCAGAAAATTGCGCTCAGCTGTTTATGAAAGCATAACAATGTTAGCTCCAGCCCGAAGCTGAAGCTGAAACAGCAGCCAACATCAACATGATCATCAAACTGAATGGCCGGGCCGTCTGTCTGCCTGGTCTGGCCTGGATGCCATAATTCACAAGTAGGATAAACAATTTACTTATCGCCCGTTGCTGCATTGCCACAGCCATGGCCAGAGATGTGAAGGCGGCCATAAGCAGCACTGTTCCAGACTCAAGACGTTGCCACATCAGCGCGCCACATTGGCAAATAAATCATAATAAATAACTTGAAAAACGAAACACCTTTGCGCATAAAAGTTGCCCGTCGACCTCGTCTTCGCCTTCTTTTTCTCCTTTGTTGCCTGTCGTCTTGGCTTGGTACATGTTTTTATGTTATAGAAGTTACTCAGCTACTCTATTTTCCCATGGATACATTAGCTAAAATCATAATAGAATTGTCTTTAACTGTAAGACAAAAATAAAATCTTCAGATATTCAAATCTGCGTTCCGTTATTTTTGCTTATCGACTTCAATTTACATAATTTACAATAAATTCATCGATATCACTGGTTACACAGCGATAGCTAAATATATCGATTGGAGCTTAGTCATATTTTGATTTTTGATTATCGACTGAATAAAAGATTACATAAAGATTGCTTATACATACACCAACCGCAAGGTCAGCCTCCTTTTCTACATACATACATACATATGTAAAGTTTTTAGAGTATCAATAATTCTACTTGTGTAATGGTTTGGAGCTCATTATGTTGCCTGGTGTTAGTGTCTGCTTACTGTTTAACACTTTTCCAACTTGCTGGGCGCTGAAAATAAAGTGAGAAAAACAGAAGCCAAAAGACTCGCTCTCTCATTTTTGCAACTGATGATAAAAATTGATACATAACTTGCATAAATCAGGTGGAAGCGGCAACTTGGTGGAGGCTCAAAGTACGCATTGAGGTGTGTGTGTGTGAGTGTGGGGGTGTGTGTGTGGGTAGGTGTGGGTTATGTAGATGCTATGCCATTTATTAAATTAGCCACAGCAATAGCTACTTAAACATATCCATATCCATACCATCGCAGCCATCACATCGATGCCATGGGCGGCAGGTAATTTGTAAATTTCTGACAGATGCGATGATAAACTCATTGCAGAGATTTCTTTTTCTCCAACTCAGCCTCCCCAGCCCCCCTTTCATTACCAGTACTTGTTCGCGTGTTGTGATGCGTGGGGTGTGTGTATGAATAAGTGAGTTTGATTTATGTTGCAACTTATTACAGTTACCTACATAACAATACTTTATTCTTAATACTTTGGGCCACTCTTAAATAAATATATATGTGTATATACATATGTACATATATATCACACAAAAGGTAACGGCAACGGGAATCAATTGCCATTATTCGCTTCAAGGCACAAACTCCGGCTGATTCAGCTTGGTTAACTCTGGCTGGGATGGCGTCTTCTCGTCTTGTGCTGAAGCCAACGGCGGTTTTGGCAGACTGAAGAATTTCTGTAAATTAAATTTGTTGAAAAATGAAATTAGGCTACGGCTGCTTTGCATAATTTAAATTATAAATTAGATCCGTTGCTTCCTAACATTAGAGATGAGCATTCCTGGTTCAATTTTTAAATATCACAGCCTTTTTTTATGATGGTTCAATAAACGATTCATATTACTGCTACATTAGTTAGTTGTATATAGTGTAAAATGAACCAGTTCATTATGACCCGAACTAGACATCTCTAATGTGGTGTGGGTGTTAGCTTACGTCATGTCTACCAAAATGATTCGCCTCCTCCATGGTGTCTGGCAGCTTCTTGTGTAGAGTTTCTGGTAAGAACATTGCTCCAATCCCGCCCAGCATGAAGAGTGTACCCAATATATAGTAAGGTGCCCGAATATCAACTGTTGTGCCCAAATAAACAAGATAGGGTGCCAGTACACCAATTGCATTGGCCAAAATGGTGCCCAATGCAATGCCCGTCTGACGCATACACGTTGGATAGATCTCCAGGCATTGCAAATTGACCGTAAAAAATGTGAGGGCATTGAGAAACTTAATAAATGTGGCCAGGTAGATCATCATATTCTCGTAACGCTCATCGGTTGCATAGACAATAATGGGAAGGCAGGTGATGAAAGATATGAGAAAGGATACGGAATTGGTAAAGCGTCGTCCATATGTATCGCCTGGAGAAACAAGAAAATGGCAAAAGCGATTGTCAATCAGTAGAAAGACTTTATCCCAATCAGTACACACACATACACACACTCACCTAGATAACGACCCACTACATAGGCTGGAATTTCCACAATGCTCTGATACAAAAAGTTCAAAAATGGATTGCCCGCCATGCGGGAGCTGAAGAGAACCAATGTGAAATAGGAAACGGCCACTACGCACCTGAAAGCATAGACAATGGTTGGATGGACATGGAGGATAAGGATGAGAATGGAGCAGTAAAAGGTGGGTTGAAGGTAAAGTTTTATCCGGAGTAGGAAAAAGCACCAAAATGGCGAACAGTTAGAAATGCAAATTGCTTTTTGTTCAGCTACCAGCTCACCAGCTAAAGCCCATGATGATAGTGTTGCGGGCTAGACGCCAACCGGCAAACAACGAGGCAATGCCATAGGTCACATCCTGTTTTTCCTCTCTATAGATTTCCGCCAGCTCTTTCTCGGTCACGTCGAAGCTACGTCCATTAATTTTGGCAATCTTCTTCAGCTGAACAATGGCGTCGCGGAAACGGCGTTTGCTAATCAACCAACGTGGCGATTCGATGACGTATCTGATCAAAGAATCGATGGTCAATCAATTGAGTTTGTGGCATACAAATTGGCATTGGCATTGGCATCGTCATAGGTAAGGCCATTTCAATGGAATTGTCTGCGTGACTTACTTGGTGAAAATTAAAACCAATGCTGTGGGCAACGATGTTAGCCACATAAAGGAATTCCAATGGCGCAGCCACCAGTACAGCAACGGCATAAATGTGGTGCCAACGGACCAGCCAACGCTTTGAAAGAACGCAATGCGACTACGATCCTCTCTGGTGAATGGAATTAGGGCAGTCCAAAAGTTAGTTAAACAAGAAAAGAAACTTTTCTTCTTCGGTTTTCTTTTTTTTCTTTTTTTTTTTTTTCCTTTTTTTTTATTTGCTTTGAGTTGTCAAACTTACTCCCGTGAGATTTCCATGCCAATAATTTGGGGCGACTGAAACAGACTGTTCACAGTGAGTCCCACAATGCCGGACATAATAAGAAACCATGTATACGAGCTGGTGCATACTATAGAGAGCAGGCGTCCCACCGAGCAAAAGACCACACTAATGAAGAACACCAAACGGCGTCCATAGCTGTATGGAGGGTAAATTCAATTACTGATACGTTTCGTTTTTGTTTCCCTTGCATGGGCAAGTCATAAGTTAGTTTGCTTCGACTTGTACTTACGAATCGCCCATTTGTCCAAATATAAATGAGCCAACCACCTCAGTAACACGACCCACTACAAAGACATTTGTCACAAACAAATCCTTGGCACACACCCAGTTGTGGTCCGTTGGTATGGTGCTCTCATACCATGTCTGGTCATAGCTCCAGCCATTCTGGCAAACTGAAAATGGAAAATGCTCATAAAATGCACTCAAGTGCAAAGTAAAAAAAAAAAAAAAAAAAAAAAACAGGAAAAGAAAAAGACAAATTTATAAGACAATCGAGACACCGAAGACTGCCGTAAGTAACTTTTCCACTAAGCTAACTGAATCTCATCATTTGGGAAAATGCTTTCTCATGAGAATCTCCTACATTTCCAATAATAGTTTTTGCGATAAATTTAAATTGTTAAGTTTATTATCCAACCAATTACCTGTAGTTTGATTTGTACGCTGACTCTCATTCCAATTTGACCAATCCTTAATCTCAGTAAAATTCATATCATACATTTCGCAAGTGCTAAACGTTTTCCTCCCACGATTATCTGCTTGTCTAAATGCAGGAAAATGGATTAAGCCATAGCTCTGTATAAACAAAATAATATTATATTTGTCACTTACTTGGGTAAAGTTAATTCGCGCCATTCTTTTAATGTGAAATTTGTATTCTCTCTGCCTGGCACTGTGCACCAGTGATCCGGCATATTTAGGGCTAAGATGATATTCATATAGATCATTGCTCCACTGAAGGCCAAACCGGCAACAAAGACATAATTATATAAGGTCTGGTAGCGTCCATGATTACCAGCCTTCTCCATGAGAGCTTGAAAGGGATCATTTAGCTCCGATTCATCTATATCCATCTCGTGGACATTTGATGCCTTTCTGCTTGATATATGATCCGACTTCTCCGCCATTTTGTTAATTCTTATTAAGCTGCTCTCATATAGTATATGTGTATTTTATAAAGAGTAATACTTAGTATTTAACTAGTTGTAGGGTCTGATAGCGGGCTTTCTTATCTTTATGGCGATACCCGGCTAAAATGAATAACAAATACAGTCTGCAATTGAAGGAGAAAAAATAATTTAATATTTTTAATCGTATAATAGCTTCTATTGGCGCCCAACACTTGTATAAATCTTTAAATTATGCTAATAAAACTCATGTTAGGTCGCACTTGAACGTGAAATGGGATAAAAGTATATATATAGAAAAAAAGATTAGATTTGATTCTGGTGAATAAGGAAAACTGAAGTGTTAATGGAAAGGTATTTTGCTTTTTAATATATTGCAATAATTCGGCTATTACTTTAGACTATATATTTATATATATTCTATCTATAGTTTTCTTCAATATATAGACAGATGTATTAAACATATAATTAAATGTTTAAACGTTATTCAAGCTTCTTTTTTAATTTAAAACTATTCACTATCGTATGGCTTTATTTAAAAATAACGTTGAATCATAGCTGAAGTAGTTAATTAAGAATCTAAATATATATATATATATAGATATGTATATATTAAATATAGTTGTTCACCTTTGTAAAATATAAATTGATTATAGTTTTTGCTATATATTATTCTCATAAATAATTCAAATAATAAAAGTATATATAAATTTTAATTAAAAATGTTTTCCATTTATATAACGATAAAAAACTTGGTGAAATCAGTTCGTGCACGACTACAAAAGTTCATTGATGCTAAATGAGGGTTTAATTTTTATTAATCTACGTTTTTTTTTCACCAATATTTACTTTTTCTTAATTTTTCTTCAACGACATTGAAATGTCAAAATACTTTTGTCCATCCACATTTATTATATATCGAATTATTTTTTTCAACTTTCAACTGAAGAAATATAATTTTTTGCTTTCCTGAAATAAAACTATATTGTTTATAAACCTTAGCCTTTTCAAAGTTATTTAATCAATACAGTATATACAATCGCCAAAAGAATACAATTTTACTAAATTCAAAATACTTTTGTCCACCATTATAGTCTGATAAATCGAAAAAATTCTAAGAAAATGTCAAAATCTTTAAATATTTGCAAGTAAGAATTAAAAGTGTTTCAAGATTAATTTCTAGCATATATAATAAATATTTTATTTTGAATTTCACAAATTTTGACAAAGATTGAATAAAACTGAGAACTTACCGGCAACTTTATGATTTTATTATTATTATGGCCAAATGTTTCACTTATTGACACTTAAAACTACAATTGATTCTCATTTGTTTATATTACACATATACATTTAGCCATATATTGTACACTAGATTCAGATTGGGCACTTGGTTTCAGCGGGTAATATGTTATAACTTGTAAATTGTTTAATTTTTAGCCAAGTCTTAGACAAATTTGAAAATATTTCTTTGTTGTGACTATACGTTTGCACTTTTCACATACCGAACATAAATCGAATATGAAATTTTTATATAGTGAACGCTTGGAAGAGCTCATCAACTTTAACCAAAACACGGCCAGTGGCTTTAGTGTTCTGAATGAAAAGACGGTTGGGAAATGTTGTTAAAAGCGGATCGTATCACTGTTGTCGGCTTATCAATTCACAGCACAGTGCATAAGACATTATAAAATTAATTGCTGATAACAGAATGTCTTTCTAATTTACGAAAAGTACACTAACAATTATGAAATCCAAATTTAAACAAATTTTCTGTTGCTGTTGCTCTCATGTACAGTAGTGGTAGGTAGACTGGGAGAAAGGGCCCAACGTGTACAAGTGGTGCGGGCTGTTATATTGAGCAGGTTATGTTTTTATTATTATAATTTTTATTGTTTGTTGTTTCTTGTTTTTTTTATTTTTTTTTATTTTTAACGCTGTAGATAAGAGCAGCCAAGTCTATCTGCTGTGAGACATTATGGTAATCAGCAAAGTATGCAGGGCATTTACTTTTTTAGCGAGAGTAACCACAAATGTTATTTGAGATTAGATTTTGATTTGCTTCACTTGTCAAATGCAGATTGATTTCGTCAATTGCTAAAATCGTTTCATCTGACTTGATGATGATTACGTGTTCAGACTTTTACTTAGTTTGTTTGCACATTTAACTAGATAAGTAATATTATAAGATATATTTACGTATTGCAAATTATTTTTTATATATTTCTTAAGCCGAAAAAACAAAGTAAATATAATTAAGTTCAGCAGGGGCAATAACCGTAGCACAAATTTTCCTAAAATATATATATATATATATATTGCAGTTGTATGATGGCTTAATGCATTTATCAAGATATTTGTCTGTTTATCTTTTATGTGAGAAATTTTAAAGATTAAAAATTGTCGGAGTATTATTGTGTCGTTGGATGCTGCTGACTGCACTGGCGTCTGAGGCTGAGCGATAAATGACACTGAAACTAAAATAAATGAGATAAAGTTTACTATAGTAGTAGCTTGTGCAAATACAATAATATCAATTTTCATATTTTCATTTACTCGTTGACCGTAAGACAAAAGCAATTTAACAATTTACTAAAGCACATGAGTGCAAATTTAGTTGCTAGCCTAGCGAAACAGAATTCCATTGAAAGATGTACAAACATTTTTCATATCTGTATATATGCACGTATATGTATCATCCGAATCTACATCTGTATATATCTATATAAATACATATATGTATCATCTTCAACCAGGCATAACATGTGCGAGCATTTGTTCTATTTATGTATGAATAAACATTGTCACATAAGTTCATAAAGCGCAGTTTAATCTGGTTTAAGAAGTGAAACTCTGGTCACAAGGGTTGTAAATTTAATCAGTCCAGATTATGGAGGCGCTCTTGTCGCCACGACGTTTTATTTATTGACTGACACCGTTTCTTCATCACATCGGCGGTCATCCATGCATATCATCATTTTATTGTTTTACTTTGTCTTGATACTATAGTTCCTGGTTTTTTTTTGTTGTTTATATGTCTATATATGTACATATTTATGCTACGTATATTTGTTTGAGCTGGCTCTCTTAAAACGTGTCATGTAGTCAATTTATTGTAAATTAGTTGTGCCAATTTTCTTTTATTGAAGTGGAAATATTGTTATTATATATGTATGTTCCCAAATAGTCTCACGTTAAATTAACGAAATTTCCGGTAATTCTACTTACCGGGGCTTTTTATTATTTGTCTTATTTTTTTTTTAGATATAACAGTCTTCCCATATTCTTCTTCCGAACACTTAAGTGACAAACTATAGTGGGCAAAGTGTTCTGAAATTTCTGTAAGGGGTAGTAAAAATTGCCCAAAACTAAGAAAAGTCCTTGTTACTCAACCATTTTAAGGACGACCAGATCCATATTTGGTCAGTAGGTAGTCCTCAGTAATTATCGTCGAATGATTTGATAATATCTTGAATAGTCCTTAAAATGGCTGAGAAAGAAAGATATTTTCATTTAGAGAAAACCGCGTATAACTCACGAGTCCCGTGAAGGATCAGGATAAAAATTTTTCTAACAAATCTTAACAATAAGGACTATCTTGTGGCCAAAGGACATTGTGCTAGTCTTGCTGAGTTATCGAGCATATATATATATATGTCCTTATTTTCTCAGCTTAAATTATATTTGGATTTTTTATGGCGTGCTTCCGGGGACAGGTCGACAGGCTGAGTTCGTCAAGCATAAATCCAGAACCGCAAAAAAATGAAATACCAGGAGAACAGAAAGAGCTGGTTGGTTGATTAAACTTTTTTAAAAATTTTTGTTGCATCTGTTGGGGGCAGCTTAGGTTGATTTAGAAAAATGAAAATACAAAAAGTACTGCATACAGTGAGGGGCTGAAATAAAAAACTTTCCTTTTTACTACGTTTTAAAATTCCCATAAAGAAAATGATTTGTTTTGTTACTTTTTAGATATGTTCATTTTTATTTGAAGAGTTTTATTTGATTTATGCGTAAACATAAATTGTTTTGTGTTTTCTTTGTTTTATTTCGAAAATTTCTCCTAGAATTTACTGAACTTTGAATAATTTAAGTTGCGCTCTCTGCTTTTGCAATGTGTACTAATGAAATTTTTACTCCTTTTACTTTGCTTGCTGGCAAATTACAATATATATATATATATATATATATATGTTTGTGTAATGTGTTGGATGTTTATAATGTGATGTCTTAAATTTCATTTGTTGACCCTTTTTATGGTTAAACTTTAATATTGCTTATATATTCATTTAAATTACATAATTTTACAATGATAATTTGAAAATGCTAACACATGCTTCTTGTTGTGGTTGTGGTTTGTTCTGTTTTCTTTTCGTCATATTTATATTGATTTATATATTTATATATATATAAATCGGTTTCGATTTGTCATAATTTACAGTTGAAACACTTATGATTAATTGGAATAATTAAATTTAAAAAAACGCCTAAATTAGAATAGAATATAATGCCATTTAGTCTCTGGCTTTAACACGTGCGTCGTTTGTTTAAATAGAATTTTAAATTTCTTGTTCTTTTTTTCTTTTTTTTTTTTGGATTATAGTTAATTGTATTTCTATGATTATTATGAATATTTTATTTATAACTTAGCTCCGTAATATGTTCAGGTTTAGTTCAGGGTGGCGGAGAGGAAAGAAGGAGAAGTGGTAAAAGCATTTTTTCAAAATTATCCTTTACACATTGTCAATTTCTATTCGATATTCATATGTAATAAGCTTTAAATATGCGTTTAATTAATTTATATATGTATATATATATCTCTCTTGTGCATTTTCCGCTTTTGATTAATGTTAAATACAATATACTTTCTTTTAGATATTCATTTAACTAATTTGAATTAGGAAAATGATAATCTGACTAACTTTCTTTGCTTTTGATTATTGCTAAAATGCTTGTAAGTAGCTAATAATTATTACATACATACAATTACATATTTATATCTTAATGAATGGCATTAACATAGACATTTCGTTATCGCAGTTATATATATATATATACAAGTGTTTTGTCTAATGACAAAGCTTTATACACGATTCTTCGACGAACTGTAGAATATTGCTTGGCGTACATATATGTTTTTTATGCTCTGTTTTGCTCTTTTTTTTTGGCAATTTTTTTACAATAGAATTTTGACGGATTTCCATGATGTGTGTTTGATTAAAAAAATTCTATGTAATTTATATTATATTATTAACACAATTAAAATTAGTTTCAAATGGCAGTTCGGTGTATTGGTGTGTGTGTGTGTGGTTCGTTGCTTTACATTTAATTGGTCTATTGCTTGTGTCTGTGTGTGTGTGTGTGTGTGTGTGCTTGTGAGTTTGTTTTAAAATAGGAATCAATTTCAATATATTGAAAATGAATTTGAAATGCAATTCAAGTTGGACGTTTCACAGTATCACGTTGAGAAATACACAAAGCAAATTGTTGAATAATAGAAACAAATGGCAAATAATTAAAGTCTCATTCGTACATATCTATATATGTATGTATATCAGGCTAACTAAAATTAGTTAAAAGATTTCATTATATTACTAATTAGGTATGTATATAGATATTTCTCTTTATAAGTATACAAATAAGTATATATTTTTATATATATATATATTATATATATTATATATATTATATATATATATATATATATATATATATATATATATATATCTATCTATATACACATATATATATATATATATATATATATATATATATATATATATATAGAATATACTAAATTGTTTGTGTAAATGCCAACATTATCGGAGGAAGGATTGATTGACTGACTAAACTGACTGCTTTCTGTGCTCCTTATCTCTCTCTCTCTCTCTTTCCATCATTCTCTCTGTCTTTCACTCTATCTCTGTCTATACACTATACATTTGAACTGATAGACGCATCTTGGCCTTTTTCACTATCGAATCACAGCAATTGAAATATACTTAAACTCAAATACAGTTATTTGGGGGTGTAGGGGTTCTGGGGTCGAAGGGCGGGCATCTTAAACTAAACTAAAATTTGTATATAGTAAATGGGTTATTGATCCTTGTCATGATCATGATCATGATCGGGCAATAAATGTTGTCCATTGCCACTGTTGCTTGTATTTTTCCGTAAATGATTACGCAGCATGACAAGATTCCGATTGAGGGGTAAATTATTGGATAGACCCAATGAGCTGGCGCTGCTGCTGTTGGCCGTTGAGGATGGGGCATGCGGTAAAGTGTTGCAAACGTTACCCAATGGAGCTGTGATATTCATGCTATTTATGCCGCTGCTCCCTACCAAACTAGCCGATGCCACCGAGGTAGTTGGCGATGTGGCACCAGGATTCAGGCCAATGCCCATGCCCACGCCCAATAGCAGCTCGTGGGCAAGAATGGTTGGCAAATGTTAAGTGCTGCTCTTTAACGGACCCGACGATAGCGAACTGCTGCTGACGCCCGAATCACTTGACTTCTCACTGAGTCCGCCACGTGTGAGCGTATCGTCACCCATAAGTCCGCTGCCGCCAAGAAAGGACTTCTTACCAACACGTGCCGGCAATGTGGCCTTAAATGGATTGTCTTTGCATCGTCGTGCGCTCTCCACACGTTTCATAATCTCGCTTGAGCATTTGGTTACCACATCGTCCAGGCTGTTGGACTCATCCGTGGAGTTAACTGCCTGATTGGGTATCTGAGAGCCGGGTAGTGGTGAACCCTCATAGCATCCAGAATCACGTGGAAAATGTCTTCTGCCAAATGGTGAGGCTCCATGCTTCTTGTTAATATTATTTAAGCGAGCTTCATCATTCTCTGAGCTGGAGCCGGCGATGTCGACATCGGAGCCTGTGCGGGTGAAATTTGTAGCTGTGATGAGTTTGTGTTGTGCGTGTGTGAATGTGTTGTGTTTGTGGGTTGTGGATGGTGTGGGATTTGGTTATAGTTGCATGTAAAAATCAAAGAGAAGGGGGGGGACAGGGATTCATTTTCAAGGTGTTGCAACTTACTTTCAATATCATGCAACAGTTGCACGGCCGTAAGCAGCTTGGCGCGATGTTCCTGATTCAATATACCCAAATAGTCCAAATCAGCTGGTTCCAATTCTTTGAACAGTTCCAGATCCTCGTATCTGCAAATGGAACGATAGGTGAAACAATCCAACAAAAAATATTGTTGGTAAATTTGTTTCATCTACACCACTTACCCGTTGAGCACAAATACGGATGTGTATTCCTTTAGTCCAATGCGTATCAATAGATCCTCTACAGAACTTGGGCCACTGTTTCCACTGCAATTATTGCCAGATGGATTACCCAATCTCGATGAATTGGGCATTGCTAAAGTTTTACTACTCGAGGTCTTCATACGTTGCTCCGGCAGCACTTCCACATTGATGAACTTGAAGTGACCCACACGTCCATGGCAACGTCCCTTCCAAATCCCAGAAGCGTTCATTGACAGCACATCGATAAGTTCCCCCTTCTGCAAATTAGAATAAGAGAGGAATAATTTTTGCTTCTCCTTCTTGATGAATGGATGGTTAGATGGATGGATGGATGGATGGATGGGGGGACTCACCTTAAATTTAAGGGCATCCTTATCATAGGGATTGGGTAAACTATCGACAAGGGCCTTGGCCTTGCATATGCTGGCCACTGATGTTCGATCCTCGGCTGAAATCGAACTATGTGGACTGCCAGGACGAACAAGAGCCTGTGTGCCTGTTATAAATGGGATTAAAAGTTTTAGTTAAATATTTATCTGGCCAACATTTTTTTTTTCCCAAAATTCACAAAGTTTTTCTATTCCTTTTATTTTATATTTTTTTCTTTGTTAGCCACTAAAATTTCCAATTAATGCACCCATGGCCAATTAGCCAAAGGGTGAGGGGAAGGAAAAAATAGGAGGAGTTTACTCAACAAAACACACGCACAACCCAACACACACAAACACACACACACACATACATATACACACTTTCACAATTGGTTTGGTTAATTAAAAACTTTTCAAATATTTTTACACACACACACACGGATGCACAACAAATACACACAGACAAAGACCTGGCCCAAAAAATATTCAAATATCCACTTGAAGTTTTTGTGTGTTCTTGTTTTTGTTTTATTTTTTTTTTTTTTGCTCGAAAAAAGAGAAGGAAAACCTTTTGGCTAATCCTTGCTTTGTGTCCTGGAGTCTGAATAAAAAAATAAAGTATTTTTCCTTGCACTTTTCAAAGTTGCCTCCTCTCTGGAACTCCCAACCAAGTTCTTCATGCTGTTGCTGCTGCTGCTTTATTTGGCCAAAGTTTTGTTCATTAAAAACGATGCGGTTGCCCTTCACTTAACCACGCCCCAAACATTGCTTAGCCGCCTTGGTATGTGCACCCCCACCAATGCACTTTGCTGCCTTGCCTCTTGCCACTTGCCACTTGGCTCTCTGTTGCGCAAGTGCATTAAAAATTCATTAAGTTTGCAAAATTTGAAGAAGCAACAAAAAACCGCAGCAACAACTACAACTGTTAATAGACCAATATGCAGGCGGAGGCCCAAAGGAGAAGGCAAGCAAAAATTCAAAAAAAAAAAAAATAAAGCGAAGAAGGGAAAGAAGAGTTAGGCAAGGATGAGCTACGGGGAGATGGAAGGGGTATCGGAGTATGTTAGTGGCAAGGCAGTTTGGGAATTTTTATAAACAAAGCAAACGACTGAACGACCGGCCGAAGGCAGACGTTGCAACAAAAGCAAAATGGAGAGAATCAAACCCGAAAACTCTAAATTGCAAGTACACAAACACATACACACACATAGACAGATATACACACATACGATACATAGATGTTGGTGCACACACCCACACCACACCACATACACACATATACATATACATTCAGTTAGATAGAGCAAAGCTGCAATTTTTGTACTTACTCGAACCGGAAGCGCTGGGCAAACTTTCAACGGAACTGGCGGAACATGCAAACGCCTGATCGCTCATACTGCCACGGTCGGTATTATCTTGGGAATTGCTAAAATCCCTTGATGTATCCTTTGTGGCAACAAAGTTTCGTCCATTCTCATTAAATGCACCAATTTCCTTCGGTGAGCTACGCATTTCGCTAGACTGCCATTCCCGACACGACCACGACCCGAGAGAAAGATGTATATATAGAGGGATATATATATATATATGGCCACAGGCACATCCACAAGCCAGAGTGAAAGTTATTTTCAGTTTATTTTTATTTTGTTGTCATCATCATCATCATCATTCAGAGCATCGTCATCATCATCATCATTATCATTGTTATTGTTATTGTTGTTGTTGTTGTTGTTGTGCAATAAATTGCATGTTGTAGTCAGAATGAAACCGAATAAGAACAAGAAAATGGTTGAACAAGGCGAAAGTTTTGTTAGTTAAATCATTAAAAAGTTTAATACTAGAGATGGCTACAATCCACCCTCCCCTCACTCTTCCCTCCATCAATCCATGTGTGCTATACACACACACACGCACACACACTTGGATTCAAGTGAATCTATATATGGTTGGATTGAAGGTGGTTTTTGTTGTTTGGTTCGTTGAATTTTTGGCTGCATTACTTCCGTTTTGGCTTTTAAGGGATGATAGAGAAAAACTTTGCTCATATTTTGCAGTCAGGCCTAGACGAATGCAACGAAACCAAATACAAACACAACAACAAATGCAACAAACCAGAGAGCTAGAGAGAGAGAGAGAGAGATTGGAAAAAAGAAATTACGGTAAAAGTACACCAAAGTCAAAATGAACTTTCACTTATTTGTAACTTTGCTTTTTATTTATTTTTTTTGTTTTTTGGTTTTCTCCTCCAAAAAAAGGGTCCATATCTCCATGGCCATGTTGCCGTTCACGCGAGCATAAAAACTCATTAAACTGGCATTTGCATTTAGAGTGCATGTCCTTCGAGTGGACAAGCGGGTAAAAAGTGTTTAAGCCCCATCATCATAGTGACCATCATAGGGATCGTAGCCATCGTAGACAAATTGCTGGGCTTAGAGAGCCAATTGCATATGTAAATCACCAATGGGATGGTTTAGGCTAATTACATTTTGCAGGCCACAGAATGTGTCAACAAAATTTCTAAAATGCATTGCCATTTTCTTCTTGCTCTCTCTCTCTCTGTCGCTCTCTCTCTCTCTCTTCTCTCTCTCTTCCCTCTCTAGGATTGTCTCTCATCATTGATTAATTAACTTACATGATGCACCGTGGCCTTCTGGCAAATTGTATTCGCCTTGTGGGGTAAACCATTCTTTTTGGCTTTTGCCGCTAACAGACTTGGCGCCAATCCATGCCTCGTTGCTCCAATATCCTCGTAATCGGATGATGGGCTAGGGGACAACGATGGCGATTCACCAATACCGCCGCTTAACGTTCGATACCGAGCCGTGCAATTGTTGGTGCCAATCTGTAATAGAGGGAAAAGCAAGCAAATGGTGAGCAAATCGGATTTAGTGCGTTTTTATATTAGCCAAGTTAAGTCAAGTCAAGTCAAGTCAACTTTGCAAATGAAATGACAGAGCCCAATCTGCCAACCTTTCATCTCCCTTCTTATCATCCCTTCTTCCCTTTTGCCAATTGATGGCAAACTCTCCTCCACTCTCTCCCCCCTCTTCACATTCCCGTGCATCGTTTAGCTTTGGCTTAAGTGCCGCACACAAATAAAAAGGGAGGAAAAAAAAAAACACACACACACACACACAAACACAGAAAAAACTTGGCTAAAAAGCTTTTCAAGTTTTTATGCGCTTTCGTCTACGTGCATTTTGTTTTTTCTTCATCTGGTGCTGGTGTTGGTGTTGGTGCTACTGCTTCTCCTTCTCCTTCTGCTCCTGTTCCTGCTCCTGCCAGACGTTGGCAAAGAATCGAACTTTGTTTGTCACAAAGAGCACTTAATCAATTTAGACGCATTCAGATGCAGCACACATACACACACCCACACACACACACACTCACATATATATATATGTATGTTGCAACATTGTAATTTAACAACTTACCGATACAGCACTGAGCCTGGAGGTAACACTTTGTAAATCCGATATAGAACCCGCATAGTCACCACTTTCACGATCATGTGATCTATAAGATAAAATAAAAATTTAAAAAAATATATATATATATGTGTATTAAATGTTATATAGATAAGTTATTTTTAAATATAAAAGTATAATTTTCTTATTTGTAAAAACACAAGCAATTAGTTTTCCAATAAAATTTCGCATAAACAAAATATTCAAGTCATTTGTCTTAACGCTTTTGCATATATATGTATGTATATGGGTTTTTGGCCTTTCTACCTAATATTTGGACCTTGTCCGTGTTCTGGCACCAACTAGAATTAGCCAACTCAGCATGATAAAGATGCTGAAAGTTTTTGAAATCCCGTTTGGCAAACAGTTTTGATTGCAAATAATATTTTCTTGGCTGCAAAACAAATATGTATATAAAAGGTACACAACCAACACGCACACACACACACACACACACTACCAACAAGAATAACACTCGACACTCGACTTCTTTAGGGTCCGGGTTCAGTCCAGAGGCAAACAAAGCTCATATAAATAAATATTTCATACCTTTTTCTTTTTCCTTCTCTCTCTCTCTCTCTCTCTCTCTCTTTCTCGTATCTTCTACTTTTTCTTGTTGTTGTTGTTCTTGCTTCCACTCACTCACTCATTCTCTTACTTTTCTTTTTCTGTTTCTCTGTCAGTGTTTTGTGTTTGGCCATTTGACTTTAACACTGTTGAGATTTTAACTTTTTTGGCTGTTATTTCTTCTTCTTATTTTTTTTTTTTTTTTTTTTTTTTTTTTGGCAAGAGCAAAAGTTTACTTTTTCCTTTTGCAATGGCCCCAAAGGCCCACAGGGCGTATAAGTTATTTCAGCAAGTCCTTTGTATAGTGCCGACGGTGCGTACGTGTGGAAAACGATTGCCGACATTGGCTCACTCACTCCCATCGTTTTCATATCCATCTCTGCCTCCGACTTCGACTCCGACTCCATCTCTATCTGGATTTTTGGTCTCTCTGATTGACGCAATGTTGAGCAGTGGGTTTGGTCGATTGTAGGATTCCATTTGGACTACTACCACTGGCGTTGAAGTAGCAATAATGCCATTTCATTCAAGTGTCGTGCCGTCTGCCATTTCACCAATATGTATATATATATATATGTATATATACATATACATAGCTACCCTTGCCCATCAAGACCCACTAGGGTCTTCTTCTTATTATTAGTTTCGGCTTCCACCTGATATTTCGTTTTCTTTTTTTTTTTTTTTGTCTGCTTTTTCATCAGGAGTTGGATTTGGAGTTGGAGTTTTTGCTGCTGCTGCCTCTTTGTGGCATGCGTAACAATATGAAATTGATGACTTTCGCTTCAATGCGTTTCGATATGTTTGCCAGCCAGCCAGTTAGTCAGTTCAATTCTTCATTCATTCATTCATTCATTCGTACGTTCGTTATTTCGTTCGTTCGGTCATACATTTGTTTGACTGATTCATTCGTGTGGCTGCAAAATGTTGATAACCGCACTAATGAAGTGGGGATACCTTTCTTTATCCCGATGTCTCCAGCTACCGATTGTTCGGTCGTTCATTTGGTCAATCCTTTTCTGCGTACCTTTTTTTTTTTGTTGTTTGGTTTTTTATTTATTTATTTTTTTTTTTTATTTGAAATTGACAAAAATAAATGCCAAGTTTTGCTTTGCTTTGGTCTGGATTTAGCTTTGGTTTTGGTTTCTTGCTTTAGTTTTGGCTATTCCTTTTTTTTTTGGCCAGCTATTAGTGTTGCCGTTTGTTGGTTTAAATGTTTGGCCTTTTCATGGCAGAGTGCACACATTTGTGGCACAGTTTTATGGTTCAATGGATTTATTTTTCAACCCGGTTCGTCCTTTGAAGTGTCAGACAAGGAAACAAACAACAAAAATGAGAGAAAAAAAATAGAAAAAAAAGAAAGGAAAGGAAAGCAAAGAAAAAAGGGTTTAAAGCAATCGGTATTTGTCCTATCATAACTGGCCAGTAACAGTTCTCTACACTACGCTACACTACACTATGCTACATGATTAAAGTGAAGGGCATTTTGATTTTCTTAAATTTTGTTATATTTCTCACTCTTTATTGTTTTCTTTTTTTTTTTTCTTATTTGTTGGTTTGGTTTGGTAGAGGGATGAATCATTTATTATTAATGTGAAAGCATCGCCCTTTGGCCATACACTCAACTGCAAATAATAATGGCAATCAACAAGCAGTCCAATACTCTGCTGTCTGCCGTTTCCCCATGCCCCCCTTGGGCACTAACCCCCCCTTCACCATCTTTCAGTCACTTACCTGGCATGCGTTAAAGGTATTATTGTCGGTGGATTTGGTGGCTGCTGTGGAACGATAAGACCACGCCGCGGAGGTCCACGTTGCGGCAATGAAATATCTCCGGCGGATCTTAATGAAATTACGCCCGTACTCTCGCGGTTATTTGAGAATCGTACTCGGCCACCCTGTGAAAGAAAATAACGAAAGAGAGAGGGAGAGAGAGAGAGAAAATGAGAAATGTGAGCTAAACATGGGGATTAGCGTTCAAGTAGAATTTGTTGGACGCTGTAGAGCAACAAAATTATGAAAAATTAACAAAGTTGTAAAAGTTTATACACAGAGCGGTGGTTATATATATATAAATATATGGATATACATATAAATATATTTTTTTATATTTTTTTATTTGTTGGTGTTTGCTTTTGCATTTTTGGCATGGCGTTGCGGCTTTGTTTCGCTTTTTTTTTTTTGTTGTTTGGCAGTTTACCAATGTTGTTGCTGTTATTGTTGTTTTTGTTCGTTTTTTTTTTGGTTTGTTTTAACATGGAATTTGAAATTTTTGTTTCACAACGGAAATGGCAAAGTTTTCATTTTTCATTTAGTCAACTTTTAGTGAAGCAAACAAACAAAGTTTGAATAAATTGGTTCTGCATATTCTCTCGATTAAAAAAAAAAAAACGATAAGAAATTGAGGTGAATTCTATTTAAGGAATATCAAGACTATGAGAACTGGCATTCAGATAAACTTTCTACATACTTTTCCTTTGTGGATTTGTTAACTGAATGCGAAAAAGGTTTATTTATCTATAGCATACATATCGGGGTCGCTTTCGTTAAAAATTCCTATCATTTTCAGCATATCATATATTTAATTGTGGGCAATGATCAAAGTGAAATTTCCCCTTTACGAGTCGCCACCCTCCGTTACTTATCAATGACAAATGCGGTCCGCTAAACAAATACAAATACCAAAAAGAAAAAGAAATATTGAAATAAACGCGCTTAACCTTTTTTTAAAGGTCCTGGCCAAAAGTGCTGAATAAACCGCAAAAGTTTTTTTTTTTTTTTTTACCAACAATTTCAGTTTTCTGCCACATCAAAGTGAACAAAAAACATGAAATCGAGACGACACAAAAGGCGGCCCATGTAATATTGAGTCGCCACTGAGTGATTTCAATTGACTAAGAAAACAAATTTAACCACCCATTTTACTCTACACCATACCATCATCTACTCCCAATCCCCAATCTCCATTGCCTAATGCGTTCCAAGTGAAAAGCGCAACTCGTAAAAAAGTATGACAAAAAAAAAAAAAAAGGGAATAAAAAAATTATGCAAAGGCAAAAAGAAAAAGTCTCAAGACGTTGCCCTCTCAGGCATTTCACAATCAGCAAGACTCACAACTGGAATCAATACCAGGATCCGAAAACCAGACCTAACCACCAGAGAAAGAGGAATATGAAATGAGTGAAAGAGAGAGAAAGAGTCTTGAAAGTCAAGAAGAATTATGCACTTTTTGACTGTCAATAAAAATAAAGTGACTTCAACTTGGAGCCTTCTCTATCTCTCTCTCTCTCTCGCTCTCTCTCTCTCTCTGAAAAGCAAAATAGAAAGAAACTGCCAAAGGACATACAAATCGAAGTTGGAAATCAATGCGCAAGCAAAATATATTCAGCGTATAATTTAATAAAGCAAATAAAAAGAA
>JAECWJ010000678.1:5830000-6012500 GCA_018150375.1 Drosophila sturtevanti
CTTGGACTTTTAACTGCAAAAGGTAAAAGTAAAAAAAGAAAAATGAATTGTTAAAGAAATTGCATTGGAAAAATAGTTGCTGATTGTTTTGATATTGCAGCAGCACCTGCAGGCATTGACAACAAACTGAAAATTTTAAATGAAATTTTGGTAAAGTCTACTTTTAGGTGTTTCCTCTGTATTCTTCGTCAGTAAGTGCTCGTGTCTGTCTGTGTGTGTGTGTGTGTGTGAGTATGCAAAAAGGTGCGTGTAACAGTAAAGTGTGAATGAAGGTGTAGTTGTATGCATTATGCAGCTTTTCCAATTGTTGTTGCAGCTGCTGCAATTGCGAGCATTGCTGCCTGTTTGTCTGTCTGTTTGTTGTCGCCGTTGATTGCATTTTGTTGCTTGTTTTTAGTTGTTGGCGTTGGCGTTGGAGTTGACGTTGTGCGCGCTGTCATTAATAATGAATGTTGACGGCAATGAACTTTTAAATGTTGCATGCATCTATATTCTTGCCATGGTTGTTGGGTTCTGTTCTTGTTCTTGTTGTTGTTGTGGCCGTTGGCATGCCATTACAGGTAAACGTGCTCAAAAGCAACAGCCGCAGCTTTCGTGTTGAAATTGCATTGTAAATGCAACAAAACAACAACAACAACAACAGCAACAGCTACAAAAACAATAACAACAACAACAATGTGAAAGAAGGATATTTTAAGTCTGCTTGTTGGTATTGTGCAAATTTTTCCAAGTAATTTGGTTGGTTGTTGCAGCTGTTACGCCAACAGCAGCAACGTCATCAGCAGCAACGCCATCAGCAGCAGCTTGTTAAATTTTCTGCATAAATATTTATGCTAGCATTCTCATAATATTGTTGCCTTGAAAAACATAAACCATATTTATTTATCAGTTCTTCCACTTACCCTATGGATTGTCTCTTCAAAACTTTGCTGCTGCCCTCCAGCTCCGCCGTTTATCATTTGAAAATGTCTCAGACGATCATTGGCCGCCTAAAAGAAATAATAATAAGAAAACAGGTAATTGAAAGAAAGAAAAAAAGGAAATTGTTAAATCAATTTTTTTTTTGGGTAAAGAAAATTTTCAATTCAATTTGGTTAAAAAGTTAGATCCGTTCGGCTTATTAACTTTTAGGGGGGGAACTTGACATCAAATATGCACAAAGAGCATCTCGCAGGTCTGACCCTAGTTAGAAGGAGTCGCCACATAACGGGCCACTCATAAATCAAAGACTCCTTTTCATTGCTTCGTCCTTGCGCGGGAGCACGTGCTTTATCGCCATTACGACGCCATTTTGTATTTCACACCTTTCAGTTGGGTTTTAATTTTTAATTAATAACGAGTCAAGGGGCAGGCAACACGGGTCGGATTGGGTCGCAACGCAATGGAACGCATCAGTTCAGTTCAGTTCAGTTCAGTTCGGTTAGGGTCGCGACCCTTGGACCCTAGACCCCAATTCACGGCTCTGTAATGCGTTTGTTTTCTTATCATAAATACCAAATCAACTGGGTGGAGGAAGGATACAAACACATGGCCATGGCCATAACCAGGGTTAGGGCCAACTCAGGTGAGTGGCTGTTTAATTATATTTTGAAAGGGCATGTTATGGTGGCTGGCAGGCAGGATGGGAGGAGATGGGTGGGGATGGGTTGTAGCATGGCTGCAAGGATGCTCCTACTTAGGCACATATCCTTAGTCATTTCCTGCGCTTATCTGTTGCAGGTCCTTGTGCTACAGCTACAGCGGGTTATTATTTATTTTTCTTTTTCTTCGTCTCTCCCTTTTATTATTTTTCTTTCTTTTTTTTTTTTCACCAGGCAGCTTCTTTTATTTATTCTTTCTTCTTGTTTCGTTGGTTGCTTTTGAAAAATTTATGCATGTCCTTGCTTATTTATGAGCGGCGTCGTCGCCTGGCTTGTCCCGGTACCGTTATCTTTGGCCACAGTTTCATTGCCAGGCTGGCTGGTGCTGTTTCTTCTGATGCTGATGGTGATGCTTCTGCTTCTGCTTCTGTTATACTCCCATTGCCCCGCCTCGCTGCTGATGCTTTTGTTGTGCTCACCCCTTGCCCGACCCTTAAGAATAGAGTAGTGCTCTGCTCCCCAAAGGTCTGCCTGGGCTCTAATCGAAGGCGCTGCTCGGCACTGAATGAATCCTTTGTGAGAGAGCTGGCAGATAAAGTGAGCGGCGAATGGAGTAAGTACAGCAATACAGGAGGAAGCGTCAAGAAAAAGAAGTGGCAATGTAGACATGGCCGTGGGCAAAACATTTTTAACCTTTTCAGTTGGCACAGAAGCAGCTAAAGTTGAAGCAGAAGTAGTACCCAGAATCAGGCAAAAAACTGAAGCAAAAGCCGACTGAAGCAGAGCGCATAAAAATTTACATGTCCCCAGGGCCAAGATTAAGTACGGCAGCCAGCAACCAAGACGCAGAAAGTCATAAAATGTCAGGCCAAGAAATGGAAAACGCAACGCAAAGCGGCAAGCAAATAAATTGAAAGAATTACCGCAGTTGATTTAAATGAAAGGCAAGGACAAACAATTTGCTTGCGGTCATAAAACGAAGCGCGAAAATGAGTTCCCAGCTCTTATTCTATATATATATATATATATATATATATATATATATATATCTATTTCTATGTATATATATATAAATGTGTGTATTCTTGTTGCCGTCTTTCTCGAGTTGCTGTGGGTAATGCCAAAAAAAAAAAAAGTAAAGAAAAGAAAGACAGAAAACTTACCCTAGCCTGAGCGCCATTTTGTTGATTGTTCCGATCCCGTCGATTGACAGTTTTTAAGCCCTTCAGCAGGCGTGCCAATGTTGTACGTTTTTTGGTCTCGCGTCCCTCTGTGAATGACATAAGAATGTTACCCAAAAGAGAAGGGAAATGGTTTAGTTAGGGAATTGAAAGTTGCATACTGATTTTTCTTTTCAACTAGACTTTACCTGCTGTCGGTGGAAATTCATAAAAATAAGCGGAACGCGGACTCAGGCAGCTGTGAAGTAAGAGAAAAGAAAATTGTATAGAAATGTTTCATAATTTAATAATGTAACTATTGAAGCCATGGCAAAAACATTTTAAAAATAGCTGTGGAAATAACTATAAAAATCCCTTAATCTGTTTGATAAACTGGAAACTAGATTTAATAAATAGATCTTTTATTTATCTAAAGAATTATAATCTTCATAATGACTTTTCTTCTTTTCCTTAGAAACTTATTTTTCTTTTAATTGATTCTATATATATATATTTTCATTTTAATATTTCTTAAATTGAATTTAATTTAACTTACTTTTGTTGCACAAAATTCAAATGGGCTACATTTGGCGGGAGGGTCTGATGTTGTTGTGGTCCAATTCCTGGCTGTCCTGTTGCCGCTTGTTGACCACCTGGCACAATTGGTAATTGTTGCTGCTGTTGCAACTGCTGTTGCTGCAATTGTTGCTGTTGCTGCTGTATGCTCTGTTGCGTTTGTAACGTTTGCTGTTGCAGCAAATGCTGCTGTTGTGTCAATCCGCCTCGTGCAACACGTGGCGCAAATACACCATAACCGAAACCATAAATCTCATCTTCCTCTTTATCGGACAAACAACTCGAGGGCTGTAAAAATTAAATCAATATATTAGTTGTATATTCTAGAAAATTATATTAGAAAGTGTATACATACATAATGCAAAGAAAGAGGAGTGAGAGAGAGAGAGAGAGAGAGACAGCGAGATTGAAAAGTGTTGACACGTGCAACAACATGCAGCAGAAACTGAGAAAACTTAAATAGTTACTAATAAATTGCAATCACAACTAAGAAATTAAAACAAAAAAAAAAAAACTACAAATTGCTTGTGACAATATTTTACTTTTTCTTTATAGAATTATTTACAAATTTGAATAAATGTTTTCTTTGTTTTTCTTCGAGACATATCAACGCCAACATCAATCAAATCAGATTCGGATTCATATTCATATTCAAATACTTTTTGGTTTGGGCAATTTCAATCAGATTCATAGTTCATATTTATTCTGTAAATATTTTCTATAGACTTTTCGGGTGGTCCTAATGCTGCTAATGGGTCTTTTTCTGTGTGCTTTTATTATTCATCTTATTGATGATTGTAGTTATAAAATGGATAATGGTGGTGGTAGTGGTGGTGGTTGTGGTGGTTATTTTTGTGGTTGTTGGGTGGGTGGTTTTCTTTTTTTATTTTTGTTTTTTTTTGCATTGGGTCGTGGGCATACATACCGAATATTTTCCTGGCACATATATTGGCTGACTATGACTATTGGGCAGACCGGCGCCATGCATTGAATGACCACGATGGCCATGTTGCTGACGGTGTTGAATACCGCTGCGACCGCTACCGCCGCTTCCACTGGCGCCGCCGCTGCTACCGCCAGCGGGATGAAGCGGACTGCGTTCCGCCCATGCTGCTTGTCTAGCATTCTCTAAAGCACTTAAAATATCTCCAAAGGGAGCCATTAACAATTCACAATAGACGGATGCAAGACCCTCTAAATGGCCGCGTTGTCCATCCTGGAAACGAGAATAGCACCAGATGATAATAGTTACGTATACGGTGCAGCCAGAACGAGATAGATAGATACAGATAGAGATAGAGATAGAGAGAGTGAGTGTGAAAGAGCGAACGAATAGTGAAAGAGTTATGAATGAAAGGTAACTTCTAATGATTAAAATGGATTGAACGAATTTTCTATTTTATTTTTTTATTTTTTAAAGGGATTTCGACTGTTGGTGTAATGTAAGATACAGAAAGAGCGTGATGTCAAGAGGGGTGGGGCGGTGGCGGGGGGCGGGTATTAATGTTATTGATGTTGGCGTTGGATGGATTGGGCGTGATTGTTGGATTAGTTGCATTAATAATTCAATTTGTTAGTTCATTTAGCTTGGTTAGTAAACAGGCAGTTAGTTAACAAGTCTTTTCTCTTAGTATGCATATGTTCGTATGTATGTGTGTGTGTGTGTGTGTATGTATGTTTATGCATGGCTGTGTATTTAACTTGTTTATATGTGTGTGTGCACAATCAGGCGCTTAACACAAATTAGTTTGCCACATGACGCCAATTGCCACAAATTATTAAGTCAACATTCAGCCACAGGGCACTAAAAGCAACTGCCTAATGCACTTAGAGTATATCATTTGTCTTGGAATAAATTATGTCGCAGGCTGGCTAAAAGCCTTTGGCTTTCAACTCATAGCCATGGCCATATAGACACCCATACATATATATATATATATATATATATATATATATATATATATATTTATTTATATATATACCCTCTCCCACATAGAATTCAAGGGAGAGAACAAAAAAGAAGTCTGACAAAATTGTTAACAAAACACAGAGAGTTAAATTACATAACACATACAGGCAAACAAAGACACACACAAACACACACTCACTCACTCACTGATCAGAGAGAGAGAGAGAGAAAGGGGGGAAACTCGACGACTTTGTTGCCCAACCCCATTTAACGCATTTTACGCACTTTTTCATTGCATACCTGAAGGGGCAATTTTTGCATAGATGCGAGAAATGAAAGGTAAAACGAGCGAGGGCCCAAAACCGTGACACTTTGAGTGCCGCTTGGGGCAAAGTTAAACTCTTGACATTGTTCTATGGTTGGTGCCACCAACAACAGCACACAACAGCAACAACAACAACAAAAGCAACAACAATGGGAACAACCAATCCTGTACGATGGCATCAATCAAATATGACACGCATTAAACATCGCAAGCTGCGTAGTTTGAGTGTGTGTAAGTATACTGTGTGTGTGTGTGTATGTGTGTTGGGAGCCTCACAAATTGACAGCCTTCTCTCACCTGCCCCAGCGATATCTAGGCTGCGGATATATGTATATTGGACGCGTTGCGCATTATAAAAAGACTGCTATGGTGCTTTATGCCTTATTTATAGTTGATTTTCATGCTGCCACCTTCTAGAAGCAGCTACCAATATATATATACATATACAATGTAAGCGGAATGTGTTTGTGTGTGTGTGTGTGTGTGTAGTCTGTACGTTAGTGTTGGTGTTTGTGCGCAGCGCAATTTTCCAGGAAATTGCTGCGTTTAGCGTAATTTTTGCTACTTATTGCCTCTTTGCGACGCCTAGGACCGTAGAACGTCTTTTCATTTATAGCCTTTGGCTGTTCAGAGTTCCATTTTTTTTTTTTTTGCTTCTTTTTCGCTTGCTGCCTTTTTTTTCCTTAACCTCATTTCTCTTCGTCTTTTTTTTTTTTTTTCTTTTTTTCCATTTTTGCAGCGGGTAATTTCACAATGAGCCCTTGAGGCGCCAAAGGTGTTGGCTCTTGGTTGTTGGTTGTTGTTTGTTCTTACTGTTGTTGTTGTTGTTGTCGCCCCGTTTGTTGGGTTGTTTGGCCTTTCTATTAAGAGGGCCAAAGCCAACAAACACTTGGCTTACTATGGAATGATGGTATGGTATGGGTGTAGGTGTAAAGTTTTGATGAGCCTGGTCAGTCCCAAGTGTTTTTTATTTTGGGAATTAATATACATACATAAAACAAAAGTCAGTTTAATGGTCACTTTAATAGTGAATGTTTAAAGATGGAACCTAAGACAAGTGATATTGAAAATTGATTGCTTAATATGTATATCAATTTAACTGAAACATTTCTTGAAATAGTTTCCACATATGAGTTTTATATTTATAAGATCTAATTCAGATTGTTAAGAAAACAAGTTTATTAACTTTATTGATATAGTTCCGCACCTAATCAATATTTTATTTTCCATTATATAGCTTTAGCTTATAGAATTATTTAATATTTGGACTCGCAATTCTTTTATATATGTATATACGTTTATATATCTGTATATATATATGTTTGTATTCGTATTTTACATATTGCAATTGCTCATTATGCGTTATGTTGAAATTTATTATGCAATTTCAAGTTTATGTCATCGTGTGCAGAATCAATTTCATTGCATGATGGTTCGAATGATTATACCCTTCTTTTGCCCATCCCCTCTCATCACCCATTTCTTTTCATATATGGCATATATGAAGTCATAACAACAACAAATTCATATAAGTCATTTGCAATTTGCTGCAAAAGGAATAACGAAATAAATAAAAAGAGTAGCAAGAAGAATAAAATAGAAGCAGTGTGTGAGAGAGAGAGAGAGAGAGAAACCGAAAGCAAATGCGATGCGACAGCAAATGCTGGAAAAGTTTCCATCTCTCATAATGTTGATGAAGATAATAATGATGATGGAGATGGATATGCTTCATCTTCTTCTACTGATGATGATGATGACGATGATGATTTCGATGCTTATGCTTATGCTTATAGTTATACTTATAGTTATGTTTGTTCAGTGGATGCTTGAACAAATTCATAAAAGGCAACACAGCCAGAAAAATAACAAGAGCAAAGCAAGCAAAAATAACTGTCGCAATAAAATAATTTATTGAAGTTTTGCAATGCCAGCGACAAATGCAATAAACTTGCGAACCTTTTCACACACTCGCACAACATGACGTATGCGTTATAAATTTATTTTCAATAGCTGCTGCTGCTGCTGCTGCTGCTGCATAAGGTTGGCTGTCTGACTCTCTGGCTGGCTGGGTTATTGGCAACTCTTGACACATATCCATGCCACAAAAAAAAAAAAGAAAAGAAAAACCAGAAAAAGAAAAAAAAAGGGAAAAACCGTGGCAGACCAAGACAAACAGCATGCAAGGCAGTTAGTTAGAAGAACTGGAAACATAAGCAGCAGCAGCAGCAGAACCAGCAGCAACAACAGCAACATGTAGTAGCATCATCAGGATAAAGTGATGTATGAGTTTAACGCCCTCACGTATCAGACAGCGACAGCGACAGCGACAGGACCCTCCTGAACTGCAAAACTTGTCTAAGCGCAGAAAACAAGAAACAGCAAAAAGAAAACAAAAAACAAAAGAGAAAAAACAAACTTTTAATATTATATATATAAGTAAAAATATAAGTATTAAGCGCGAGCTAGTGAATATGTTGCTGGGGATATTGACAGCATAATTCGAAGCGAAAAGCTATAGCCGAGAACCGTGCCAGGATTTGGCAATGACAGCAGCAACAGCAGCAGCAGCAGCAGCAAAACTTTTTGGCATCCAAAAATTTTGTTATTTCAGCTCTCTGAACAGCAGCTAAACCAAAGAAGCTGGCCAAATGATTTTGTTTATTTGTTTTATGTATTTAGTAATCAGCTTTTTGGCAAAACAAATTATTTTTGCGGGAATGAAGGCGAAGGGCAATTGCAGTACCAGCCAATACAACAGCCACAACAGGCTAATAACTTTTGACATGGGCTTGTAAGTGGTATTAAGCAAACATATATGTATGTATATGTATATATGGGTGTGGCCCATCATGGTTTATGCCCTGCAGTTGCTACGCTTTTGCGTTTGCTCATTAGTCCTGATCATGGTACAAAGAAGAAGAGGAAAAGTCATGCCAAGAAACTCATTCAAGTCTGTCAATGTTTTTCTCTTCTGCTAAAACTTGACACTCAACTTGACTTGAGTCCAGCTAATTGATGACATTGCAAAAGATGTTGCTAATAAGAAAAATATTCCTAAATGTAAAAGGTATATGGAATTTGTTATTTAATTTGATTGAAAATAAATTAAGGTGAGTTAGTCTATGGAATATTTAATTAGATGTGATTCAATTTTTAATCCCTTAACTTATATATCTTTGGACAAAATAAAAGTTCAAAAGAATTTACAATTATTAATAATTTTATCTAAATTTCCATAAATAAAAATATTTTAGATAAGGAATAATGGAGACGGAAATGATATATATTTCACTGCTTAATACAAGATGCAAAATCTATAATTTTATCTTCAGATCACAAACTTGTTATTAAATTCCCTTATTATTTTGCAAAGATTTAGATTATAGGGAGAGAGTATAAATATATCGGTTTGATATTTACTTTGTTTGGACTTAAATGCCGGCAAGCCGTTTAATGAGCAAACACAACGTACGCAAAATCACAAAAGGAAGAGAATAAAGGGAAGAGAAAAGAGGAGAAGCAGAAGAGAGAGAGAGAGAGAGAGAGAGAGAGAGAGAGAAAAAAGAATAAATAAAAGCTGGGTAAGCTGCTGTTGCTGATGCTGGCGGTCAATTCTGTTCAGTTTATTTGCACAAAGCTTCGAGCCACATGCAAACACCAATTAGACTGACCACAAAACAAATAAAAGGTATCAATTAAGGGGCGGGTACTCTTTAAGAGACTTTTGGTTATGGTTTGGTTGCTGTCGCTCATCCATTCAATCATTCAACCATTCAACCAATCATCCATCTATCCATTTTGTTAATCGCAAATCTATTTGCGTCAGTCACAACAATAATTCGATGGAAGGTTCTGTTCGTATTGCATCCGTTTCCTTTAGCTGGTTGTCGCGTAATCAGCTAAAAGAAATCAAAATCAACTTGAATCAAAGCGGAATCTAAAGCCAATGCCAATGCCAATGCCAATGCTATTCTATGCCGTTTCCGTTCCGTTCCGTTGCTCACTGAAGCGTCAATGTCTATGTCAGAGAGCACTTAAGGGTTAATTTCATAAATTGTAGATCAAAGCATTTCCCTTTAGCAAATTGTTGATGAGAGGCGGGTATAAGGTTAAGGGTGTGGGGGCGGTTGGTGTAGCGCGCCCAGGCATTTTGTACCCTGCAGTTGACAATTTTTGAAAGTCAGTGATTTGTAAATAATCCTTTTATAAGCACAATGGCTGCTCGTTAACGGCAAATGAGTTTTGGCATGGCCAGTGGACACCATTCAGTTACCACTATATACCATACCATTACAATACAACATACACGCCACGCCTGCCGACGGTGGGTGGGGGGTGACCCACCATTCGTCTGCTTATCGTTGTGACAATCTGAGAATGAGGCACTGAATAATGCGTGGCCATTAACACAGCCATCATCGTCAGTGTCGCTAGCAACAACAACAATAGCAACAACGTCCTTGTCCATATCCTTGCCACTTGCCGGCAATTTCAGCCAACACATTTTATGTTGTTTGTTAGTTTTTTTTTTTTTCGGTGTTAATATGCAGAATACATGCAAAGTTTTCGCAGTGTTTCAGAAAAGTAGCTACACAGGGCTTTCCATTACGGAAAATGGTATTTTGTATTACATCCTTTTCTATACATGAAAACAAAACTCGAGAGCGAACGTGTACGAGAACGTGAACGTGAACGCGATCTTGACTATGTTAACTTGTTAAAAAGCATAAAACTTGTCTATGTGTGTGTGTGTGTGTGTGCGCTCTTGTGAAAATTCATTAGCAAAGGCGCACATGTAAGTATCGACAGAGAAAGAGAGAGAGAGGTTGCTAGGGCAACTCATTTATGGTAGGGGGCAGGGGGTAAAGTGGTGTAAAGCGATGTGCTCTCTCACTTTGCCTGAAAGTATTTTCTAATTAAATACTCATGTTTTACAATATGACGCTGACATTTTACGGAAATGCCTTTTAATTTCACATTTCAGATGCGCTTACACATGTGGCACAAAAGCCTTTACCATCTCCTTCTCCATCTCCTACTCCAACTCCAACTCCTTCCTTCGTTTTTAGATCTGCTGCCCCTGTTGCCAACCCCCTTTTTTAACTCATTTTGCTTGGCATCTTTCAACGTACATACATAAATACATAGATGGCTGGCACATTTAAGTTTAATTTGCCAGAAATGAGTTTTAGTTTTGTAAAACATACGGCGCACAAATTTTGAGCAGTATTCGCTGACTATGTGTGTGTCTCTGTGTGTGTGTGTGTGAGCCAGTTCCGCCTGCTGTTCTTTACATTTGCTGTGTCATTTCCGCACTTACTGCTGCCCCTGCTTCTTCCTCACCCTTTGGCACCCGCCATTCTCTGGCCTCGCACATTAGCAGCAAATAATTTAATTTCTCATTTGTAAGTGATGGAAAAATCATATCAAACGAAAAAAAAAATAGAAAATGTTAAGCAGAAAAGTCAGCAACAGCAACAGCAATAAACAAAAAAAAAAAAAAAAGGAAAAAAGGGTTGCTCATAAAAATTACGCATACGCAACGTTTGACATAAAATTATGCATGATGACGACAAAGTGAAGGAGTAGTAGGAGTTGGATGATGGTACAGGAGCAGGAGTAGGAGTAGGAGTAGGAGTAGGTGTAAAGTCAGACAGAGTCAGCGTCATTACACTTCACTGACAGTCGCCTCGGGCACACAATACAGCAAATGCATGACAAAAAGTATCCCTCACCCCCCTCCTCTCTCTATGCCCATACTCTCAATCCATTCCATCATTTTTATACCCTTCTGGCAACTCTCTGCTGCCTGCATTACATTTCAATTTCCATTTTGCCTGCCATTTAATTTTAATTCATTTGCATTGTCTTTCCATCTTCAACTCCATCCCCATCCCCATGCCCATCTCTGGCTCTGACTCCGCTGTCTATCACTGCCTGTGTGCCGCCTTGTGTCTGTTCGTGTTCTTTGTTCGCTTTTGTCGTCAAAATGAAATGAAATCAGCCATAATTAGCATAATATTTCATACTTAATGTAATTTAAGTTGGCAAAAAAAAAAAAATATATATATATATACATATAAAACGCAATATAAACGGCAACTGGAAGAGCGCGATATTCGAGTGACAGGCATGCAATGCCCTCGACAATGCAAGTCTTTCTCTCGCCAGTTCAGACATTCGTAGAAGGGAGTGGTTTGTGGATATGGATGTGAATGATTGCACCGTTTGACATATTCATACACACACACACACACACTCACAGTCACAGTCGCAGTCACACTAACCCTCACGCCAAGTGCACCGTTTGATTGTAACCGCCCTACCGCTTGTCAGGTTTTCTATATACATACGTATGGCTTCCCTTCCGATACCCTTTTATAGCCCCCTTTTAGCTCACCGGTTACACGCACGTGCCCGCGGGCTGCTTGTCTTTTGCCAATTTATGCGCTCGCCTGACGCAATTATGCCATATTTTCGCACCGGTTTGGGATTGGGGGAGTCTGTTGTAGAGGGCGTGGCCAAATGATTTGCGGGCAAAGGGCGTTTTAAGTTTTTACTCGGTGTTTTTGGTTTTTTTTGCGTAATTTAATTACTTTTCAGTGGGTTGGTACGTACATAAACGATTTCAAGCTGGACAATGCTTTTGCTGCTTTTTGTAAGCAAAATGCTTGAGGTCATATTAAATAAGGGAAAATTAATGTTGTTTTAATTGTAAATGAGTTTGTATATATGTATAACTTTTCCTTTTCCATCTATGTCTAGACAAGAATGTTTTTTGGGGATTTTGAATAATGATAAAATATATCTATTTTAAAGCTTAAATTTCAACTGCAAGTTGATTTCTTCTCTCTCTCTCTCTCTCTCTCATTCTCTCTCTCTCATTCTCTCTCTCTCTCTCTCTCTCTCTCTTTCTATATGGCTAATTATTATTCTTGTGTAATTGATTCTAGCAAATGTTTAGGCCATTTTCGTTTTAGCTAGACTGCTAGAGTGTGTTCCCTTTTTGTCAATGATTGATTTCATTATTGTTTTTTTTTTCTTTTCCCCAACAAACACATTAGTCATAGGAGGAAAATGTGTCTGTTGCTGCCCACTGCTTGCCAGCAAATTGACATTAAATGCACAATCGAACAACAAGAGGCAAGAGGACACAAAATACAATTACAACAACCCAAAAAAAAAAAATCTATGTACATACAAAATGTACATCATACATACCTACATATATACAAACAAACATACACTAATCTGCCACATAAAGAGGAGATGGGAAAAAATAGGCGTTGCTGTGTGAATGAGTAAAAGGCAAAACGAGTGACAGCATGAGAAAGTGCCAAAATGACTAACGCACAACATGAAGGATTTCTTTCGTATGGGGGCAAAAGAACTTTGAATGTTTGCTAGCTAGTTCCTACCAAGATACATACATACACACAAACACACATACATACACTAACCAATACATGCTCATACTCTTACTTTTGGATAAATGGATGGGTGATGAGAAGTAGGATGACTGGCAGACAGACAGATTGAGTTTCATTTGGGTGGAAGAGTTTCTCTTTTCTTTCTATTTGGTTTTCTTTTTTTTTTTTTTTGTGGGGGGGCAGAAATATTTTGCCAAATTACATTTCAACAGCCTTTTGCTGTTACAGTTATTTTTTGTTTTCTTCTTCTTTCTTGCTCTCTCTACCGCTCGATGACTTCCATTTTCCATGTCGTGTTGGTCAGTGAAAGAAAAAAAAAAAATTTTCACATTTGGCACATCAATGTCAAATTGAGGCATCGGCCAGACAGCAGGCAGGCTAAAAGGCAGGCAGGCTAACAGGCAAGCACAGGCCAGCTGAATATAGAAACGAATGGAGAAAGCCAGGAAATTGCCAAAAATGTGTAGCCAGCCATGTGTGCATGTTTGTGCGTGTATATGTGTGTGTGTGTGTGTGTGTGTGTGAGTGTAGGTGTGGGTGGCTGCAGCAAAGTAGACAAACTCGTAAAATGAAATGAACAAAAAAGATTTCTATCTTGACCGGGGACCGTACTATAACCGAAACGTAGCAGAGCGATTCGGACCATTCGTTTGGCCACTCAAATGACCAAAGTTGCTTAATATGACAGCTGCCCAGTCCGATGAAGGGCCAAAACAAATGAGTGTGTAATAAACGTGGCCCCTGGCCCCATGTATATATGGATGAGTCAAAGTTAAGGGCATAAACTGCAATTGCCGGCAAACTTCTTAAGCGAAAGGGAAAGAGGAGGAAAAAACTATTCAAGAAAGAGCCACATGGAGCATGGAGGCCAAATGCTTGTTAAGGCGCAAAGTTCTTTATCATTTACTCAAACCCAAAGCACCGGTAAGCCCAATGCTAATCCGTAGCAGCAGCTCAGAATGCTTAAAACAATTTACTTTGATGCCCAGAGACATACACACACGCACACGCCTACGGACACACCCATTCATACACGCACACACACACACACACACACACACACCCAAGTTACAATCCAATTGACTTCATTTGTCCAACTGAAAAGAAATAGACAAAATGATAAAACCCTAGCATATACATACATACGTATGTATATAAGTATAACCTCCCCTCATCTCCCCATCTTCCCATCTACTGCTTAATTCATTGTTCATCCTGGTTAGAATTCAGAGAGACCATTTCCACATGCATTCATAAGTCGCACCCTCAAGTCAGTTAACCTAAACGCACACAACAATGGACAATGGTAGCATTTTGATGGATTCATTCCCATACGAAGATGGGTGGTAGGCATATATGAATTGATTTGCTGTCAGATGCTACGACGGCAGCTGAATGCACGACTTGTCTTGACAACCTCCTCATTATGCCGCACATATGGGCATGGCTTACTTGCCACTTAGTATGCGCAGGCATGTGGTAAGATTTGGCTGCCTGACTGACTGTCTCTGCAACCATCAACCACCAAAACACCACCCCACCCCACCACCAACCCTCCCACCACCACAAATTTTATCATTTTCTTATATAAATATATGTATATTTTTCTCTTGGCAACATTATTTGATTAAATGAGTTTATTGCCTATAAATTAATCTAATATTTTATACGATAATTGTATTATTACCATATTCTTTTGTCATTTAATTTAGCTTAAAAGACAAAAGAAAAGAAAAACAAAACTAATATTGTTCGATACCAAAACAAGCTGTCAACATTTTCATAAAAATTGGCGAAAATTATAAAATAAAATGAAAAATCAAAATTCAGAGCTATCTTTAGCTAGGCCGAAGATCATATACCCTTCTTTTTAACCATCTTTTTATGATCGCTGATGTAGAAGTATTCATTTTGAATATTAAACTTAAATTAAATTTTCGATGCTATATCATCTCAGAACGTCAGATGATCAAAAATATATATGTCTATGACTGTAAGGCTTTTATCTAAACGTTGCAAACTTTCGGTCAAAATTAATATACCCATTTGGCAAGGCTTAAATAAGGCATTGTGGACGGAAAGAAAACTTTCTTCATCAAGTCAACAGCACTTGGCACAGGCGTTGGTGGCGCCTAAAACTATGCTTAATTTTTTTTATTTTTTATCAACTTGCACAGTCACGATAATAAAAAAAACCATGGAAAAAACTGTCGACGACCCAAAGACCAAGTTTGGGCCAACTCTGGCATTGGGCCAAGGCAAATGGCAACTATCACAGCTTGTGCCGCGAAAATGAAAAGAAATCAGTAAAAAGCTTAAGCAAAATGGCAATATTTGTGGGCTAAAACAAAGCCGCCACCATAGCAAGCAAAACAGCAAAATGCAGCGAACATTGAACTTTTCAACGGATAAAGGCATTGCAAGGTAAAAGCAAAAAGTAGCCAAGTGTGTGATGGGGGGAGGGGGTATTGGGTGGTGGCTAACGTAAATAGTTTGTGCAACTGGCAAACAGAAAGACAGCAGCCAGTTGGCACTTTGGCAGGCAACAGACAACCGACAACCGACAAGTGTGTGCACCCTTCCTAATGAAGCCAACCAAACAAAAAAAAAAAGACAAAAACAAGGGGGGAAAAAGACAAAAAAGAAAAAACCTACCAGACACAATGTCTACCTCTGGTTTTGTGCCGAAAAGTGCATGCATATGGTTGGACCGGTGAGCCGTCTGTCTATTGTCTTTGCCCCATGCAATCTGCCAACCATCTGCGAGGCGTACACACTTGTCAGACAGAGCCAACCCGAGCCGTTAGGCACTGCTGACAGGACGATGACGCCCACTTGCATACCTTGCCGCTTGACAACTGTTCGTTCTCTATGTCTGTCTGTCTGTATGTCTGTATGTATGTGTGTATGTTGGTCCGTTTGACTGTTGCTATTGCCTTTTGGCTTTTAGTGCACTTGTCAATTGCCTGACCTAGAAAGTGCCACCCTCAAAACAGCACTGACTCATTGTCGGCTTTTAGTGCACTTTTTTTTTTTTTTTGTTACCTATTACATCCCCCCTTCCCCTTGCCCGCCATCAATACATTCTACCATCCGATTTTGTTGCCTTTGTTGGGTATTTATGGCTCTGGCTTTTGTGAGCTGTAAATCTGTTAAGCTCTCGAGTGCCTTGTATTTTGTGGGGAAATTAATAAAACTTTATGAAGCTCCTCACGATTGCGTTGATTATGCTAATTTCCGGTTTCAATTCCCCCAATACAAATTCCTGTTCCATCCTCCTGTACCATTCTACTCCGATTAGCTGCTGCCTAGCTATTGCTAGCCATAGAAATGTTGATTAGGGCTTATCAAAGCTATTGGCGCTTTGGTTATGGCAATTTCATTTTATGTGAGAAATGTGCATTAAAAATGCAAAAGTGATTATCTCTAATGGCAACACACACACACACAAACACCACACACACATATGGACATATCCACAATGGATGCATACCATTGTATATATATAGAGAATTCGAGGGGGGCGTGACACAAAGAGTGGGTTGGCACTTAAAACGAGTTTATTATGAATTGTATATATGCATCTTTTTCTACGAGTGTGTGTGAGTGTATTTGTTTGTGTGAATGTAATTTGATGGTGCTTATAATGGCATTCTCATTGAAGTGATTAGCTCTTGCTTGGAGGAATGCAATTACCATGGAGAAATTTTATATACACATTCATATGTAGAAAAATTACATTAACTATTCTTAATAAGTGATTTGTTTTTTTTTTTAAACATAACTTAATTTTCAAAATTGGAAAATTATTGGTTATTTGTATGTATGTATTTTTTTCTTGGTCTTCGTATTTAATTAATGTTTGATATATTTAAATATAAAATTTTTACGCTATTGAAATCGGTTTTATATCTTTTTGTTGTGACCAAATGTCTCACTCCATTATTTAAGCCGCAGACAGACAAAAGCATCAGCATCAATGCAAATCCGCACAATGTAAATTAATATAGCATACTTAACAGCGCAGCAGGAGCCATTTTGTGGCTAGCAAATGGCATTTTTTTGCATACATTTTTTTTTTTTTTTTGCTTTGGCAGATTGACACTTTTCATCAAAGCAACAGCCGCAACACTTGCACATTTGACAGTTGCTGGTTGGTTGGTTGGTTGGTTGCCCGTTTGTTTGTTTGTTTGCCAGGAGAGAGTTGGAGAGCCGGACTCGAACCAATCAGTGAAAATTTTACCACAGGCAGACACACACACACACACACCCGGACACACACATCGACACTTACATGAAAACACTGGATCCATGACGCTTTACGTTGCTGGCTTTGGCATTGTTGTTTATCAACGTTGACAAATCTTTATGTTGCCTGCACTTTTTTTTTCTCACTCGCTTTCGCTATTTTTCATTAGAGAGCAGCGCTCCCATGTGGTTAGGCGGAGGGCAAGCAGCCAAAAGGGGAACGGGAATTTAATTTATTTAAATGCTTATCACGAAAGGCTTAAATGTTGTTTTGCTTGTTGCGGCGGCGGTTTAAAGCGGCTTATAACAGACCAAACAAAAAAATACAAACATAAAAAAGAATGAAAAAAGAAAAAAACCAAAATTACAAATATTACCAGAAGAAGGAGGAGACAAAAAGACAAAAAGGGTTATGGTAAAAGCACTGCAACGTTCTTGATATTGAAGCAGGCTTACAATTTGTTTGTTGAATTAAGGGTAAGGGACAGAGAAAATATATACGACTTAATGAAAAGACCAAAAAAAAAAAAAAAAAAAATAGAAAAATAAAATAACCGGAGAGCAGATGGCCACCGCAAGGACAGAACAGAAGAAAACATTGTAAAGATGGGAAGGGAAATTGTTTTGGAGGAGGGCAAATGAAGAGGCGTTTGTTACCGCAACAAGACAAGACAAAATCGACAAGGCCAAGTTTAGATTGAAAAGGTCGAGTATTCACACATATACATACACACACAAACACACACACACAAACTCTTACACGGCAACATACCACACAACTGTCCGTTCAATTAATTATTCAAGTGAAAATTTTCATATCCTGCGATACATACGAAATAAGTTCGTTTGGGTTGACTTCGACAATCGACAGCTGTTGACCTTACCTCAAAAATTGCCTGATCAAGGCACAAGTAGAGTAGTAGGGGTGCTGTAGCAGGAGGGGGGAAATGGGCATGGTTGGGACACCGTCTCTTGTTTGCTATGGCAAATTTATGGTTGCAAATTGTTTTGCACCCTGGCAAAGAGGCAAAAAAGGTTAACATGCTGCGGATGAGTAACATATTTTGTAGCTCGTTGAAAAGTCAACATTTGGCAAATGCCAAGGGTTGGAGGAGGAAATTTCCTCTTCCAGGAAAAGCTACGACCGGTTGGCCAATGGTACAAGTCCAGAATCAGAAGCAGAAGCAGGAGCAGCAGTTGGAGCAGGACCAGCTTCTACTTTGCATGCCGTCAGTGAGACGAGAGAGAAAGACACCACATTGACTCCTCTCCTCCATTGGTGGGGAAAAAAAGGTTCAAGGCGACTCTTCCAATGTTGTTGATGATGATGATTGTAATCCGGTTTGTAAGTTATGTGCTGCTTAATTGAGTTCACATGCACATGACCTGAATTCTTGATTGCCAGCAGGCGGGCCTACACGTTCATCCTACATACTGCTGCTATACTTGTCCCGGATAGGGCAAGGATTCTAATACAAAAAACAAGGCATCTGCTGTTGCTACTCCTCTCGATGTGGTTAGAAGCATGTGAGTCTTTTGGATGGGTGTGTGTATGTGTGGGTGTGTGTTTGTGTGTGTATGTGTGGGTGTGTTGAGGTCGCGTCAGGTGTGCGCTGCTGACTGCTGATGAGGCCAGCACGTGCTGCTCAGCAGTGAACTTGGTAGAAGCAGGACATCAGTTTAACCCGCAAGTTGATTTCGCTTATCCTTTATCTTTCTTTACATTTACTTTTACATTATATAATTTCTAGTTTCTTTTGTCCTCATCCTTCGTTGTCGTACCGCTCTCTCTCTCTCTCTTCTATCGTTGTGAAGAAAAACAATCTCTTAATTTTCGTAAATCTGCACATCATAATTTATTTTAATTGCCACTAAGACCTCGAGAATCTTACACCCAGACAAGAGAGTTTGTGGTAGCATAAAAAATGACCCGGATTGAGGTAGACGTATTGGATAGGAGAAGGAGGAGTAGGTAGAGTGGATGGCGCTGAGGGTGGGAAAAAGCAATTTATGATAGCCTTCTCATATATTGTTTATGATGTCTGGCCATGAAATTTACGTGAGTTGGTTGTTGGTCGAAAATCTCATCCGATTTCAAGCTAAGCAAGCAAACTTTTCATTGCTTGGATCCAACAAAATAAATGAAACTAATTTAGTGAGCAGCAGCGGCTTAAAACACACACACACGCACACACATCCATACCCCAAAGGGAGAGAAAGAGATGAGATGCAGAGAGGAAGGCTTAAAATCATTTACCCACAAAAATCTACCAAAAAACGTTAACCCTTGGGGGCCAAAACAAGGTGAATTGGCCAGCATATAAAAATTCTACAGAAAAATATGTAAATATGCACCTGCTCCTGATCCCATTGTACGGTAACATGCTCCACTCCACTTCCACCGTGTCCAACTCCAACCATCCATTGTTTTTGAAACCGAAATACACTTAAACTTTCTGTAAAACACATACATTTAGAGGAGCTGACAGAGTACGAGGAAGAAGAAGAAGAAGAAGAAGAGTTTTCTATATGTATATACATAGGTATAAATATATGGGCTTGGGAGGAATGGAAGGTGGGCGTGTCGGTGCGCTGGCTTGGTTTGTGGTAAGTTTTTGGCTGTGAAAGTTTTAAGGCCTTGTACAGTGCTTTTTCTTTCTCGCTCTCTCTCTCTTTCTCGCTATCTACCTCCATCTCTGTCTCTCCACCATCACCCCATTTAATGCCACAAAGAGAAACTGTTGCTATTTTGCCAGGCAACTTTTCAGTCGGTTACTGAAGCCTCGCAACATTTGACAAATGTTGGCAAGACAGAGAATACAGTGTTGGGGCGGCTTGTGGCCATGTGGAGATGCCCTAGAGGCTTTTCTCTATGAGGCTTTTAATAGTTTGATGTATGAGTGAGTCTATCTCGCTTTCTACCACTTACTCTCTCTCTCTCTCTCTCTCTCTCTCTCTCTCTCTCTCGCACTCAGTCTAATACAGCAGCCGCACATATGCAAATTCCAAAAGGGTTAAGAGAGGGTTGCATACCTTGCCAGCACACACACAACTACAACAGCATTAAGCTGTATTTGTGTGTGTGTGCTGGTCGTGATGTGCGAGTGAAAATTAACACAAATGTATTTAGTTTCGGCACAAAATGTTTTAGTCAAATTAATGGTATGCGGGCAGAAGGCTTATTAAAGGTGCCTAATGGTTATATCTCACACCAAATTCTATCTCCCTTTCACATTGTCTATCTCTATCTTTCTCTTTCTGTGTGTGTGTGTGTCTGTTTTTAGGGAAACTTTAAATAAAATATAATTTAAGGTCTGACACTGCAAAATGTTGTGACATTAAATGGCAGAGTTACGCGTTATCTCTTTATAAAAAATTATGCAAAAATATCTTGCTCCTTTCCTGCCTTTTGCTTCTCTCTCTCTTAGCCAAATAATGAACACAAGTTCAAAGCAAACATAAATAAAATTGTTAACATTTTATACTACCCTACCCCAACCCCAAAAACCCAAATCCCACCTCCTGTGCACGCCCCAACAATTGAATTTGCTTCAAGAAGAATGGGAGAAAAAAAAAATAACAAAAAAACCAAACCGAACTCAACTGAACAGAAATGTATCTAAAAATACAAAATATAAAAAAAGGAGAAACAGTGAAAAACTTTTTCCTTTTCGCTGGTTGGCAAATGAAATTCGCTCGTTTGATGTGAGCACGCTTCTCGTTGTATTTCTTTCACTTTTCTTTTCCTTCTTTTTTTTTCTCCCAGTTTGGTTTTTTTTCTTTTTTTCTTTTGCTTTCCATTTTTGGTATTTTATTTTGTTTTGTTCTCTCTGCTTTCACTTGGGCGTCGCCTTGTGCAATTGTTTGAATACTTTTGCAGCGCATTAAATTAGTTTCGTTTGAGTTAACGTGCCAGGGCAGCGATATAGCGACCCACCAACCAGCTCAGGGGACAACTGGATAAGATGGAGGAGAGATGGTGGTGGTGATGGTACAGGGGCAGACATAGACACAGACAAACTTATAATCATGTCAGTCAAAGGCAACATAAGAAAATTTTATATGCTTTTCCGCTCACTCGTTTACTCGATCTCTGTTCCCCGGTTTGTTTTGCTGTCAAAAAGTTTGTGCAGTCAGACGACTGCCTGACAGACAGTCAGACAGACTGTCTGACTGACTGGTTGGGCGTGGTTCCCGCTTAACTATATACTAAGTACGTGCCCCAAAGCAATGCATCCACCACAAAGACCAAAAAAGAATTAACAAGCCAAGAATATTGAAAGACAATCAAAAAAAAAAAAGGGAAAAAAGCAGAAGGAAGGATAAATGATAACAGAATGAGAGAAAAAAACCCATCAACTTTAATGTTGGTAGTAGAGGGCAATTTGGCAATAAAAGTGTCGAACAATATCAAAAATATGTTCATAATTCTTGGCACTACGCTTTAGCTTGGCTAATGCCTTAATGCTCAACAACAATAAATGTCGAAATGTCGAAATGTTCAATGAAGTTGAAAGCTCCAAACGAATGCTGCAGCGAGTCCTGCAACCAGGATAAAAGCCAGACTGCCAACTTCGAGTCGCTTGTTCTTGTTGGCTTTTGTGCTGCATTGGCTAAAAGTCAGTAGAAAATAGAAGAAGCTAACTGGTCGCTGTTAATATACACTGCCATCAGGACACGCTAATGGTTTAATTCAAAAGCAAAATCACTTTAATAATGACAAGAGCCAGAATATAACTTAATGAAATTGAGAATCTTCTGATATTTTTGGGTATTATTGCAAAATGATCAAGTTCTTATAGAACTTTTGTTTATAAATTTTCATTTTATTTTCAATTATATTTGAAAAGCAACACAGATTCCTTCAATGTAATTTTGATTATTATGTACATCTTCTCCAAAGTTCAATTCTTTGAGTTCAGCTCTTAAATTTGTATAACAAGGAAGTAGGAATATATTATGTAATATCAAAAAAAAAAAAAAAACAAATATCCTTAAGCCAATTGAGTTAACATTTTCTTATATTTTCTTTGAATTCCAATTCCTGTAGCTTCCTTTTATTTTTGATTCTATAAATTACATCATTCGTTTACATTTTCCGAAGAATTTAAATTGTTCTTAGAAAATTATGACAAAGACAAAATCTTCGCAAATTTAAGCTTTAAATAATCAAAAATATATTTTTATTTTTTTTTCTCGGAAAACTGAAATGCCTTTGTTGGAAAGAGTAAATGCAACATTTTTCTTTTTTTAGCTGTTCAAAGAAAATGCTATAGAAGTTGGTGGTAAATGAAAAACAGACAGCCAATGAAATGCGGCATTAAAGCTGTTGACATTTCAAAAGCAACTTGAAAATGGATAAACTTGTTACTATTACAGTGATTGTTATTGTTGTTGCCGATATACTATATATATATACTTGTATGTATATGTATTAGTATATCTAGATTAAGTGAAAGAAAATTATATATTCACACATTTCCCTTTCTTATTTGCTTTCTTGTTTATTCATATTTGTTTTTATTTGCTCAACTCTAATTGAAGTGGCATTGTGGGGGAAGGACACAACCCTTACGAATAAAAAAAAAAAAGAAGAAAGAAAATTATGCAATTTTCATAATGCTCGCCATGATTGAGATCATTTGTTGAAGATACAGAACAAGGGCACGCGAAACGGTAAAGGGACCGTTGTCAAACCCTTTTGCAACTTGGCACGCGGCAGCTTCATGGAGTTTGCGGTTAAATATTTTCTCTGCTTATGTTTCGTTTTTCTTTTTTTATCATCCTCTCCATTCTAGTTGGAGGCGGCTGCTGAGCAATTTTCATAACTTCATTTGCATTTAATAGAGGGCGTAGAGAGAGTAGTGGCGGGCGTAAGGGTGGTCGTCATGTGAGAGGGTTGCAAATAGAAATAACAAAAATTAAGCAAAAACTTTTTTTATATACATTTTTTTTTTTGCTGCTCTGTGTCATGACAACGACGCATGTCAGCATGAAATAAATCACTAAACGCTGTGACAGTGTCAAATGTCAGGAAGAAAGAGGTGAAGAGAGGTAGGTAGTGAGAGAAAGAGAAAGAGAGAAAGAGGAAGGAAGGAAGAGAGAGAGAAGCAGTCTGTTGTCTCACTTGGTAGGCTCGCACATACACTTGCATATACAGGCAGGGACAATGACCGCTTCACCCGTCTGATTTCCCTTTCCCATCCCCTACCCTCCCCCTTACCTTTCCATTCATTTTTCTCTCACACTTGCCACCTAACATTCTGTGCCGTTGCCGTGCTGCGTCACTTCATTGTTGACATTTAACGTGTTCGTGTTTGGCGTGACAAGTGACATGCTGTGCGCGACCTGACGGTTGTTTTGCGACCAACTGTTGAGGTAGAGGACTACCAAATGGGGGTAGCCAGGCCAGGTTATATAGATCCTTAAGCACCCAAAAAAAATTGTATTTATATATGTATATATGTAGATATATATATATATATATATATATATATGAAAAGGGTTGCCGGCGGCAGTGGCTGGAACAAAAGGTAGCGTATAATTGCATAAATATGCAAATTAGTGTGCGCCAGAGGGGGAAAGCGGGGGTAGAAGGTATGGGGCTTGACGCATTGTCGCCCCAATGTCAACGAGTGTCACCTCACAGACACACACACACACATACATATCCATACAAACGAACATGCACACGCACACAAACGTAGTTTGAATGTGGCAGGCGCTCAAGCAAAAATCTATAGCATACTTTGCAGCTGCTGTGTGTGCATTTGTGCATTGGCATATCAATGGAATGAAATGGATGTATTTGCAGCCGTTGGCATTTTGTATGAACGGAAATGTGTCTAATTTCAATACAAAGTGACTTTGTCGAAGGACATGAGAGACGATGAAGGGTAGAGGTAGGATCGAAAGGGGTAACGAGAGATAGAAACTGAGACAGAAGAAAAAAAAAACAGAGTCAGTGAGGGAGACAATATTCCGTTTGTCTTTTGTGCAATTGCACTAACAAGCACTCGCATACACACACACATACACACACAAATATATATTCAGAGCACACATACAGAGATAACTATGTATGCATTACCTTCATTTGCCAGCAGTTTTCATTTCCATTTCAATGCACAAAGTGCTCTTAGGTTGTTATAGCTCTACCCATTCCTTTGTACTTTTGCAATTGCTCCTTTTTTTTTTTTGGTTAACTTGTAAGGATATTTGGATATTTTTTGAACATATCTTTCTTTCTTGTTTTTACTTGGTTTTATTATTTCTTTTTGTGCTCCTTCTTTTGGGAAATGTTATTTATTGAAAATTGTTATAGACTTGTCTGATGCTTCTTGCACAGAAAAGAATCTTAATTTTGCTCAAAGTTTCTTTTAGCATCTTATAGGAAAAATTCCTTGGGGCGAGGTCCTTTCTTGGCAGCATCAACATCAGCCGGCAGCATTATGACAAAATGTGCATTTAAGTGCAACATTTATGTAAAATGTGCGTCTGGTAAGTTTCGCCTTTAAAATATGCAAGCAACATTGTTGAATGCGAAGAATGAGACCAACTCAACTGCTACCACACTTGGCGACTAAGAGACGAGAAAACGAAGGAATAAAAGGAGCAGCTGAGCATTTTGTAAGCACCGAATTGGGCTCCCATTTGCTTTTGGCTCGACGGTCGGAAAGTTCAGAAATTAAGTTTGCTGACAAACGTTTGTTCGGGCACGGTATACAAGTGAGTTCGTTGGTTGGTTGGTGGGTATTAAAGTTTGGGTGGTGGGAGGTAACTTTGCCAAGGCATTTCTAAACTTAAATAAGCGCAGCAAGTTGTGTCCCCTCTTCATCCCTTAGACTCTGCCCTTCCTGGCACATGTGCGACTCTGTGCAACTTTTCTAATGCAATTAATTTCTGCACTCAACGGCAAGAGAGGGAGACGGCAGCAATGGCAATGGAAGCTTACAACAAGCAATGTCTGCGAGTGGGTAAAGTTTTCAGTTTGCTTGGCGGCAGCGTTTTGTTTTTCGCACCCAACTTGGCAACGCACAAATTAGTGTGGCAGCATGTGGCCTCGCCCTTACCCCATTGCCCGTCTGTATGTCCTGTTTTTGGTCATAATGCATGTCATAATGGCAGACTTTGCTGCCTCACTTTGCCGTAAATTTGTCACATGCACAAATTGTTAGTCCACCTTCAAAAACCTCTATTATTATTATTCTCCCCCTCGCCCTCTTCTCTTCTCTTCTCTTATCTTCCGTTAACTGTGTATGCCTCTACCATCTATTTGATGTAATTTAAATTTTTAATTAAGCACACAAATTGTTTTCAGCGGTTTTACAAATCTCTGACAGATTTGTGTTGTCAACGTTGGCATAAATTTCTATGTATGCATGTACATACATATGTACGATACGAAATGAAAATGATAATGAAAATGTTTAAATATTTACCACAATTTGTAACGACAAACAAAACACACGCACACACAAACAGATGAAAGAAGAGATAAATAGGGAAAGATATATAGAGAATAAAGAGAGGGAGAGAGCGAAAGAGAGAAAGAGTTAGACACACACACATACCTACATACGTACACACATACATACAAATAGGATTAGTTTTTAGTTTAGGGAATGAGAAATTTACAAGTCATAAACTAAACTACAGAAAATGATGAAAATTAAATGAGTGAATATGAATCGAGTTACTTGTGTGCAACGAAGAGAGAAATACATTGATGAAACATTTAAAATTTGATGCATTGGATTTTATATGGGGATATATAGGTAGTCCAGATGTGACTTCACTTACCTAAAAAGAGAAGAAAAAATATGTAAAAGATATAGAATTAGTAATGAATTTATCATTCAAAGTAATATTTTATTATCTATTTCAAATGGAAAAGAATTTGCAAACAATTGCAATATGTTTAATATATTTAGTTTTTTTTTTTTTTTAGAAATGTATTTTATACCTCAATGGAATTTATGAGAGAAAATATAAAAAAAGTTTTCCTCAGCATTTTTAGTGCAGTTTTTTTTTATCCTTTTTTAATGTGAATAAATATTTAAGTATGGTGCATTGAGAGAGAACTATTTTTGTTGCTGAAGTTGAAGGAACTAAGAAACATATTTTCAAAATGAAATGATAGATTTATGTTTTATCTAGATTTTTTCATCAATAATATAAAGTTCTGTAATGTAAAAAACTAAACTTAACATGATTAAATCTTCTCAAATAAGTCTTTTACATTTAATTAATTGGTAACTTTGATTTCCTGTTAACAGAAGAGTATATAAAAGTCGTGAAATTGAATCAATTACATATATTTATTATTAACCATTTGTATCTATTATTAATCATACAACTATAAATGCATATAACCACATACTGATTTAGATATAAATATAAACAATCCGATGATAAAAACGATGGCCATAATATTTACCACAATTATCTGCATTTTAAATTTGTCATCAATCTCGTTTTTTCACATATTTGCTTAAAATTATGAAACAAAACCCAAAAATTTTGACAGGACATGCAAAATATTTTTGTATCAAATGAAAAACAAGCAAAATCACAAAAAAGGAGTAGCAACAGCTGAAAAGTCCCATTCCGATCAAATCTAGACAAAAATATTTGCCTTGCATTGCAACGTTTAATTTCTGTGATGTTTTTTATCCGGTAGAAAATTGTTAAACGTTATTCTCTTTCTCATCGCTTGTACCGTATGTGTATTTGTGGTGTGTGTGTGTGATTGTGTATGTTTGTTATTTGTTTGTTTGTGGTTTGCGCGGGCAAGCAATATCAGTTCGTCTCTGGAATGTATATGTATACAAATATATATGTACATTTTTTTTTTTTTTTTGGTTTTTGTGTCATGGAGTTGTTGCAGGAAATGCGCTTGCGGCTATACAGAGTTTCAATTCGTGAATGTTAATATTTATGTTTTGATTTCAAACAACGCCACCTCTGAAATATTAATGAAATACAAACAGAATGTTAGCGTGCCACCTCAGCACCCTTCTCACATATACGCGCACATATACACACACATACATACATAGTTGCTATGCAAATAGCGAGACGATTTCGAGACATTGACTAGGTTTGGTTTGGTGGTGGGAGGGAGCAAGAGCCGACAAGAGCAGACACGATACACCTGGTCCCCAGCAAAAAAAAGAAGCCCCAAAATGTATTTCTTGGTACTTCTTAGCAAAGGAAAAAATAAAAAGAAAAAGTGTAAAAAAAAAGGGAAAACGGAACGTACAAACTAAAGTTCTTTGTCAATTTGCAAGAGCTTAGAAGTGTGTGGACTAAGTAAAAGATATACGAAACGTAAATGTATCTCTTTCTCGCTCTTTTTCCGTCTATCTCTATCTCTCTTTTTCTTTTCGCTTTTCGGTTAAAATTTATGCAAAGTCTATGGAAAGTCGCTTTACGCTCGCAAAGATAATCAAAAAATTGCCGAGCATGGCTTGGCTGCGCTCATAAGTATGCCATGTATTTTTTGGTGGTTGAATTTACGCCTCGTGATTCGAATATAGCTCGACTTTGTCTAACTCTACCCTATAACCGTAACTGTGACTGACTTTCTGTCCCCCCCCCCCGCTCTGTTTGGCATAACAAATATTTTATTTCGAGATTAACGCTTGTCAGCCCAGTCAGCTCTCTACTCTCTACTTTCTACTCTCTGGTCTGTTGGTTGAGTGGGGCTTTACGTGGGCGGTCCCTTTTTAGCTGCTGGTCCCTTTTCTGTTTTAGAAAAATGCAAAAATTCTGAGTGGTGGAGCACATTTTCAATTCGGTTTGTTGCACTTTGTAGCCGCACCAACAGTTGAAACAGCTGTCATGTGCCACACCTAAGTCCCGGCATGTGTATGGAAAAGAAGGAAAAACGGAGAGGGAGAGAGAATGAGAAAAAGAGATAGCAAGGGGAGTTAAAAAAAAAAAACATACAGACAGGCAGACAGACAGTCGGACAGACAGACAGGCAAATTTAGCTGCCGGCCAAACAAATGACAAAGCGACGGCATCGGAAGCTGCTTGTCCTAACAGCCGTCGCATCTTGCTAGCTGGAAAAAGTAAAAGTGGCAAGTCAAGCTGCTGTTGATGCTGCTGCTGTTGCTGTTACGGCTGTTGCTGCCACCAATGTCACCGCTGCCACCCTGCCGCCGCATCCTCGCACGTTTTATTGATTTTCCTTCTTGGCACCCATGCACATGCGTCGACCATGGCCGTGAGTTTCTCATTCTCCAAAAATGATTGCTGGCTTTATTTTTATTTTTTATTTTTTATTTTTATTTTTTTTTCTTCTTTTTGTTGTTGCGTACTTCCGGCGATTAAGGCAATGGCAGCGGTAGCGGCATCGTCAACTGACGCGCCATTTGTTTGTAAATTATTTAATGTAACGCTTAAATTTTCCGGCTCAACCACATGGCAGCTAACTGAGTCAGTCTCTTAACCAGAGACCGGATTGCAGCTTCAGCAACAGCTTCAGTGTGTTCCCTTCTTTTTCATTTTTTTTTCTTCTTCTTTTTTTTTTGTGCTTTGGCCATGTCTTTGAACTTTTGTTTTGGTTTTATGTGTCTGACTGGACGATGGGTGTTGGCTGCTCCTTTTCCTAGTGCTTTCAGTTTCGTTTTTCTCTCCAATTCGCATTCACATTCATATTCAGGCAGCTTGCTTGTGTGAGTTTTGTGTGTGTGTGTGTGTGTGTATGTCCTTTGCTGGTGTCCTTTTAACTGCTGTTGGTGTCCTGCCAGCCACTGGAGCGCTTATGTCTTTTGTTGTTTCGTGGATTTGCTGCTTCCTTTGCCTCTGCTGATGCTCCTGCTGCTACTACTACTGCTGTTGCTCGAGTGGTATTTAACATTATCTGCTTGAGTACATGTTGCGGTATTTGCAACAGACAACAGGCAACCCCGCAGGACAACAAGGACACGCCGACATTTGCACTACCATTGCCCGATGACTGCAAAACGAGGCTGGGCGGCAGCCAGCCGTGTGTATAGTATTTTTTTTTGCTCTTGTTGGCTCTCCTCCTTTCATCGTCTCCGACATTCAAGATTTTTCCTCTTGTTTTTTTTTTCTTTGCTGTTCCATGTCTGAGTTTCCGTTTACAACAACGTTGTGTCGGTCGTCCTTGTCGTCCTCCGCCCACACCATCCAAATGTGGGCTGCCGCTGTCGCCATCTTTTTTTGCCTGAGCCGCTTATCTTTGGTTATGTTTTCTTACATTTTTGTTCATTGTTTGCTTTTGATTTGATTGTTGGCAGTGCTTTGGCTGCTTTTTCTCTGGCAGCTAACTTTTAACGAAATGTCTACAAAGGATCAAGCATTATGGTCCTGTTACCCACCGGGCATAAGCATGAAAGTGGGTAAGGGAGTGCATATGTGTGGGTGTGCTTCTACTGCTTCTTCTATTGCTGCTGTCCTCTCCGTGATTGTCTGGCTGCCTTGTCACAATCACAACGCTGCATTCGACTTGGCATTCTCGTATCCATCCTGGCTTAGCATTCTCCAGCATCATTTTCCGTTTGACTAAATGCACTCAAACTGCCAACGGCATTCTCAGTCGCATCTCTTCATCATCGTCTTCGTTGTGTCTCTGTGTCTTTATCTTCAAGCCACCTTATTCTCTCCTTCGTCTCAACTCTATGGCTGTCTCAGTTGCCGCCGTTGGCAGCATTAAAAGCTAATTAATTATGTTTTCAGCTAGTCAGGGTGCCAGTTAGTCAAGTCGACATCAGCCCCTGATTTATGTTCGTCTATCCAAAGGACAGCAACAGTTTGCTGATTGAAAATTCTATCTCTTCCTTTCTCTCTTCTCTCTCTCTCTCTCTCTCTACTCTCTCTCTTATCTTTATCTATAACTTTGTAGTGCACTCAGATTGAACGTCAAAGTATTCAGTTACAACGATAATATTAAAATAAAAACATAACTTACGATTACTTATATATATATATATTTGTTTTTTTTTTTAAAGTCAAACATTTGACAACTAGGCGACGTAATAAGCAAAAGAATTTATTTGTTTTTCGTTTCACCCTCTCCTCACCCCCTTATCATCAATCTGATATACAATAAATCTTCTTCGGTTTCAGTTGAAATACAGACAGATTGCTAGGATTTTGAATATATCAAAGAGGAGTGACATTGTAGATTGACTATACAGAGAGATACAGAAAGAGAGAAGAATAGATTTGGGGAGAAAAAGTATCGCATAGCATAATAGAAGACGATAGGTGGTAAAAAAAAAAGAAAAAGTAAAGAAAGGCAGCCAGCAGATAAATAGATGAAAATGTTATTAAGGGTGGCGACTTAAAGGCAGATTTGCATAAAGCCAACTCAAAATGGGTGGGAGATCAATCAGTGACAGAAAATATCCTTCTCAATGCCCAAGAATCCTATTTAAAGAGTTTCCACTTGATTTCCAAATCAAATCAATTATGCTTCAATGGCGCGTCTCACTTAAATCTTAATAAAAAAAATAAGTTTTTTTTTTTTTGTTTTCGACTGTAACTAAATGTTTTTAAGTTGGCAAATTCTTTATGGATTTTCTATGCTTAACACGAATTTCATTTTAGTTATTTATCCTTGCCCCTAAAAGCATGCAACACAAAATGCATTTAAAAGAAAATGAATAAAATATTTTCCAGTTGATGGGGAAAAATGATTCACAAAAATACGACAAAAATGTGGTAAAAATATCAATGTAATGTGTCATAGTGGCTTAAACAATTCTAAAAACTAGAAAGAATAAACAAACAACAAAACCCGTTATGTTGTTATATTACTTAACATTGCATGGCTGGGCCAAGATACTGGTTGGGTATTGGGTTGAGTTGGATTGGGTTGAGTTGGTTTGGGTTTGGGTATTGGGTTGACGTTTTTGCTACGATTTCCTTTTGGTTTTTATTACTTTATTTGCAGTCACACAACAAAAAGCAGTAAGAAAAACGAACGCATAAAAACTGGCAACAACAAAATGGCAATTTCATGTCAATTGTCAATAAGCTGCAAATGAAATGAAAATATTTTTTTTTTTTTTTTTTTTTTTATTCTGTTCAGAAAGGCAAGAGCAGCAACATTTTTGTACTTCCTTTCATTTCAACATAACTTGGATATTTTGCTTTGTTCGCTGTTTTCTCTTTCCTTTTTCCGCTTTCCTTTGGTTTTATTTTTTTTTTTTTTTTTTTGTTGCGTTTTTATGACACAAAGGAAAGACAAGAACGAAGAAAAAAAAACGAATGAGCGGACAAACAAAACACACGGCAACAAGCATGTTGGAATTTATACATATTTTATGTTGTCGTTGGCAAAGGACATGTAACACGCATTCGACACGTGTGACTGACTACCAACGTTGACAACAACTACAACATGAAAACCGGCGACCGTTGACAATACAGCCACAGCTCGCTACCATCTTTATCTTTATCCAGGTCCAAGTGAAAGGTTTAGCAACGAGTGCAAAAGCAACGTCAAGTGCGTGAACAAATATCAACAATAAATTGTTCGAGTATCTTATATCTAAGCAAAAGAGAATCATCACAACAAATGTTGATGCTGATGATGATGAAAGCCGTCGAAACGAGCTGTTTTTTTTTTTTTTTTTTGTTTTTGTTTTTGTATGTTGTAGTAGTTTAAATAAAAATCACAACATGCCACACTTGAAGCTCAAGACAAACACTTCATTTAAACCTGGTCTAGAGCGTAAAAGAAACAGAAAAGAAAAAGACGAAAAAAAAAGAGTTAAAACAACACTTGAAATGAAGCCAAGTGCCCAGACAGAATGGTTTAAAAAGCGAGGTGGTTATACATATACATATGCGTATATATGTGTTTATTAATGTATGTGTGTATGTGTGTATGATGGTTTCGCTTCATGCGCCATTTGGCAGACAACAGCAGCAGCAGCAGCAGCAGCAGCAATAGAAGAAGCAGCAACTGCCTGCACTTGAGCCGTTGCCGCACATGTTTTAGTCTCGTTACGCTCTATCCCACTCTTTAACCCTCTCTCTCTCTCTCACTCTGTCTCCATTTTACTATCTCTCTCTTTCTTTCTGCTACACTAATGAAGTCTCAAAGGCGCGATTAAAAATGTAACTTGTGCAGAAGGAAAAAAAACTATAGAAAACGTAAAAGACTTTTTCTCTACTCCGGAGCCACATGCAAAACGCAGATAAAATGAAAGAACAAAAAAAAAAAAGAAAAAAACAAATATAGCCGTGGGCCAAGGGATGAGGGATGTCAGCAAATGGGCGTACGGGGAGGGCAAATGGGACTGCCGCGTTGATGCGCTGCCAAAGTGCTGCTTCAACACTTTCCAAACTAGGCAAAAAATAAAGAAGAACGAGTAGAAGGAGGCGTCAGTGGCGTCGGTGGCGATGGCGATGGCGGTGGCGGGCAGAACTCTGCTGGCCAAGCCAACTTCAATGAAGTAAAGACAAAAAGCTGTAGCACATTTATCACAAAGTCGACAAAACGAGAAGCGGCGGGTGCAAGGATTCAGATGAAGGTGTAGGTGGGAAATGAGAATAAAGATGGGAATGGGTAGTGGTAGTGTTGCCTGACTTGGGTCTGATTGGAAGTTTGTTTTGCTGTTGGGTGCTTAGTGGTCGGCACGGGGGGAATTGCAAAAAGAACATGATGGTAAGGGTAAGGGCAGGGGCAAAGGCAGGGGACTGAGACTATTGGGTAGGGCAACGATATGCGATTGCTTTGTAATACTTTCATCGTTGTTGTTGTTGTTGTTGTTGTTGTTGCTGTTGTTGCTGTTGCTGTTCTTGATGTTGCTGTCGTTGTTGGTGTTGTTGTTTTATATAGATTGCGCGCACGAGACGCATGACATTGAAAAATTTATTGCACGCTTGTGAGTTGCTAGCTGAAAGTTGAGAGGGAGATAGTAAAACGAGAGAGAGAGAAAGAGAGTGAGCTACAAAAAAAAAGAAATGCTGAACCTAGGGGTTGTGTCAATGTCAATGTGTATAGACTCTGTCCTGACTTCTCTGTCTCCCTTCTCCAACAACCACCCACCCACTCTACAGGGCTTAGGCTTACAGGGTTGTCTAATGTCTATAACTTTCTTCATCGCCCCCACATCCTGCCCCGTTGATGCTTTAACTATTTTACTTGGATATAAACGTTGACTGGGACCGTGTAACATTTAAGTTTCATTTAACACCTCAAAAGGCAATGACCAAGCAGCACTTGACTGTCATTTGAAATGCAATTAAAAAGCATTTTGAGTACTTGTCTCATCTTGACATTATGCTTGATAAATGAGAAAAAGAGAGCAGAAGTAAAAACAGTTAAAAAAAAAAAAAACAAAAAACAAAAAAAATAAAGTAACACTGCAGATGAGATCTAGCGTCTGCATTTATCCATCAGTCTGTCTTTTTTCTCTTTTCCTGTTTCACAGAGTTTTCCCGCCGTTAAATTACATGTTTTCCTTTTCCTTTTTTTTTTACCTACACCTATAAATGCATTGACTGTGAAATTCGCAATCCTTTTACCCATACACGCACACATTCTCTCTCTCTCAAGTATACCTATACACACACACACACCGACACACACGCATATATATTTCACGCGCCAACGCAATTTAAAAGCGAAATTCCTACCCTTTCTCTATCTGGCTTACTGGTCGTTCGGTCCGTCGTTTCGTCGGTCTGCTGGTCGCTCTTTCTCGTCCCTTATTGTTGTCTATTTTTCGGCATTTAAATGTTTTACGGTGTCCTTGTCCTGTCTGCTCGTTCATTTTATTTGTTGGCTCTTCCGGCTCTCCCCCTCCCATTCCTTTCTTGCCTGCTCTGTTGTTCTCTCTGTTGTTTGCGCCTCTTTAGCGTGTTTTAATTGCGTTTGTATTACACACTGGCTTGGCATGGCCTCGCTTGGTTGGCAGGCAATGGAAATTTAAAGCATTTTCAGCCAACTTATCTGCCATTGCTGCCGCCATTCAGGACCCACAGGATACCATCTCAGAACACAGTAGCAAGCAGTAAGAGAGGACCATTTGCTTGTCAGCCATTTGCCGCCTTTTGCAAAGTTTATTATATTTCATTTGCCTGATTTTTCTGCCTGTATTGCGCTTTTCGGGCTCCTCATCTCACAAATTGCTGTTCGGTGCTTCCTTTTTTGCTCCTGATTCCTGTTGCTGTTGCTGTTGTTGTTATTGTTGTTGCCTTTTGCTAAATTAACTTAATTGTTTTTGCATGAAATTAATTTCATTGCATAAATTTTACCTTCAGTGGCGGCTAGCATTTTTAACCCCCCTCCCCCAGCCCCATCGCCTTTCCACCAGCATCAACACCCTCTTATTGCTGCCTTACTACCCCCCCCCCTTTCTTACCACCGTTTGTCAGCTGTCAGCTTAAAGTGTGAAATGCGGCACCTTTCGCATAATTTACAGAAATTTTTGGCTCAGCCACTTGAAACAAAACAATTAATTATTATGTGCCCAGGCCACTGTATAAATATTTTACTCATGAAATTAATGAAAAACAAAATTTCTCAAATAGCAAATGCCTTAAATATTATCTTAGGCCGATGGGGGGTTTTCACTTTTTCCTTTTTTTTTTTTTAATTTTATAATATTTTTTCACCATTATAATGAGTTCATTTATATGCCGCAGTTGAGGGACTTTGCTTTGAGTGAAAGAGATGAAGATAAAGAGAATTATATATAGAGAAATAGAGAGAGAGAGAGAGGGAAAAAGAATTGCATTGCCAACTGTCAGACAGTTGTCATTTAATCCTCTGGGCGTGGTTGCTAACTATTTTTTAATGCCATTTCTTTTTTTTCTTTTTTTTGGGTTCGGGAACTCAAGTTCTTAAGCTTTTTGCTAATTTGCATGGATTTGGTTGCAAAAGTGAGTGAAAAGTGCTTCCGCTTCTTTCCCCCCTTTTTTGGCTTTTTTTGGGATGCTTTTGATTAAAAATGTCTGCCATGAGGAAGGATTATAAGGCCTATAACTAGATTCTATTGTGTATTAGATTGGAAAGCTGTTTTGTCTTACCCCAAAAGCCGTTTGGGAATTTTCACATATTTCTTATGCTAGAAAAAGCGATTTCCATTTTCATTTGAAATGAAAGGAATCATCTCATGACGATGCCTTACAATCAGCATAATTTCATTTTATTTATGTATATAACAAGAAAATACAGCCACAGCAATGGCAATGGAAGAAGCACAAAAAAAAATCATTTCAAATGCTTTCCAATTTATTTTCTCTTTAGGTGCTGCTGCTGATGACATAAAGCGCCCACGAGCCATATGCATACATAAATATATGTATATATATATATCTTTATATATTTATATATATAAACACATATATACAGATACGAAAAAAAAAAAAAAAAAAATGTTGTATGAGCGCCAAAAACCTGCGCATTTAGAAAAGTTAACAAGGATTTAAAAGGTTTTCCCTGTCAAACACACATACGCAAGGGCAACGAGGACCAAAACGACGTGCTGCAATGCAGCTGACAATAAAAAATATTATACAACAAAAAAAATAAAAAAAAGAAGGAGAAATAATAAAAGAATAATCATAAAAAATACAACAACAACAACAACACAAAAAAAAGAGAAGCCGCGCAAATTGTCAGCAAGTCGTAAGCATCAAGTGAAGCCCTCACACACAGAGACAGAAACGCATACATACACACATGATTAAAATCCTAAACCTTAAAACATTCAATGAAAAGCGACTTTAAAATACCCTCTATCTAGTTGAAAGAGTATAAAATATAAATTTAATTAAATTTGTTATTTATCAAAGGTGAATCCTTTTTTTTAATACACTTAACTTTTTTCGCCTAAAAAGTCTTTTTAATCTTTCGTTCTAGTTTCTCCCTCTGTTTTTATCGATTTGTTAACTTTTATATGCCCCATGCATAATATGTGAGGGGTATCGCACAGTGTAGAAATATTTCTATCATTCTCAACATTTTGCCAGCTGCTTTTTATATGCCTCCCGTTCGCGCCCCCTGTTACTAAATTTTCATTTTCTAAATGAAATTTCAGCGGGAGTCACCAAAACGAGGACGACGACGCCTTCAACATTGTCATTTGCCATTTTCTAGTTTATCTTCACTTTTTTTTTCTTTTTGGCCTGTACTTTTTTATTTTTTGATATTTTGTTGCCAGCACATGTCCTTGGCAGCTGACAGAGACGGCAGTTTAATTTCATTTCAATCACGTTAAAAGCTAAACATAATAATTTATAAGTTGTGTCTGATATATATATATATACCAGACAAGACGAGTGAATTTTGGGAATGTGTGAATTAATAAAGTTACCCGGACAAAATGTACATAAATCACCGGACCACATTAGACCAGCTTAGAAATTTTTTCATTGTGAAAAGAAAACTTTCATTTGGTTGAGTTCGTTTTCTTTTACCTTTTCCTTTCTATTTTTTTTTGGTAACTATGCCTAGAGGGAAATCGCATCTAAGATATATTGTTTTACATATATGTATATAAACCGAAACGCAAGGATACCGGCGAGTTAACCCTGCACACATAAACACAGACACATATGCAACATTTTGCTATTGATGATAGCCAACAGCAGCAACAACAAGAAAAATAAAGTATATGGATGAAATAAGACGAAGAAGAAGAAGAAAGGTTACCCCATGCTGACTCTTGTTGAATTATTAATGAAGCGGCTGACTGGCCTGACTGGATACGACGACGTGTAGGCCAACATATGGCATTGTTAAATCAGAGAGATACCAACAACAAAACGCCAGCAATAACCAATATACAACACTTTGTTGCCTGTGTGCTGAAATTTGACACTTGGGATTGCATATCAAAATGGCCGCCGGTTTTTTCTTTTTTTGTTGGTTTTTATAATCCTGCACAAAAGGATACATTAATTTAATCTAGAAGTTTACAGTTCATACGATTAAATAGATCAATTTCTACTGTAATTTTGAATACATTATGAATATAAAATAAATATTAATTTATAACTTTTAACACGTTGCTCTCTTCTCTATTAGAAGTAACAACAATTACTTAACCTTTACTTAAATGAGCATTAGCATTAATTAAGCAAATTTGTTAACTAATCACTTTATATATTATTTAATAAGAGCTACTTTAATCCATTCATAGTTAGTATGGTCTTTAGATTATGAAATAAACCCTTATAAAACTCTGTTAAAATATCCGATTAAAAGTATCTTTTGACCTTGAATAAAATATCAAGGGAACAACTTAACTTAATTCAGCTTATGTTGTTGCTCTTGTTTTTTTTTTACCACTTTTGCTATACATATACATATATACATATATACATATATATGCAAAAATGCAAAAAAATGAGAGTACTAATTAAATTAACACAACAAACCACATACACCCTCACACTCGCACTCACACACACACACACACACACACACACACACACACACACACACACACACACACACACACACGCCTGCCTTTGGGCGTGTTTGCGGGTAGCAAAGTAAGCAATTTTTTTTTTGTTTTATGTTGTTTTTGTTTTTGTTAAATCCTGTTGCCTGCTGATTTTTATATGTATATATAATTGCATGTCGTTCAGGGGCAGATTGCCGTGTTGCTGTTGCTGCTGCTGCTGCTGTTGATGTTGATGTTGCTGCTGTGCATTAAAAAGCCACTTTGCGGCTTCCTGTGGACACCGCCTCTTGGCGTGCCAGCTTGTGTAAATTTGTGGGCGTAGCAATTTAAATCGCTCATTGCAAGCATTTTTAAAGCCTAGGCACAACAAAATGAAAATAAAACCAAAACACAAAAAAAAAAAAAACCAAAAAAGGAAAAAATAAAAAGAGTTTTTCTTTAGAGTTTTTAATGGGCAACACGACGACAAGTGCATTGGCATAAAATGTAAGACGAAACACGGAGGTTGAGCAAAATGTAGAAGTTGGCTTTATGCCTCTTATCTAATCCTTTGCAGCAAACTCAGTTTTACCTTTTGGGCCCAGGTTGGGCATTTTGGGGTATGGATTTGGCCAGTTGTTTGGTTGGCTTTTATGATGGGGCCATCGTAAAAACTTTTGTGGCTGGCTTCTCTAAACAAACACGAATCAAGCGACAGTAGACGTGCGCCTAGAAATATGCTATACAATTTTAATACCACCATACCAAAAACGTGAAGGGGGAGGAACACAAAATATACGAAAAAAAATAAGCCCAAGGTAAAGTTTATATTGTCGACGTTTTTATTGATATCGTAAAATTGCGACGACCAACACGAAACTGTCGTCCAACCCACCTCCTCCCTCCCACCAACCCGACCCACTTCATATCACTCTACTTTATTCCCCACTCTCCTAGTTTAGTGGCTGTGTTATCCCCAGCCCCCTCCATCCCTTTTAATCCTGCTATTGGTTGCTCTGCTTCTTGTCTACTCGGTTTTGGTTTCGTTTCGTTTCGTTTTGGCCCATGCCTCACAATTTGCATAGTAAATTTATGAGACAATTACTGAGCATTTTTGATTTAATGACAATTATTGTCATAATTTTCATAAAATTGCCTGCTCTGTGTGTATGTGTGTGTGTGTGTGTGTTGTTTTCTGTGGCTGATGCCAGTTGCTGTTTAGCCTAAGCTTATGCTATATATACTTTTCGCCATATATTCGTGCCGAAAAATAAAAGGGAACCGAAAAAGAGCGAAAAACGAAATGAAACAGTAAGAGCAAAAAGAAAAGAAAAGAAAAAAAAACGAAAAAGTTTTATATTTATGCGTTTTTGTGGCTCATGAATTTTGGAGCATGCTTCACTCAGTCAGTCAGACTTATACCATTTGCCGTTTTGGGCTTTGCATGTGCCCGTAGTAAAATGTCTGCACACACACACACACACACACACATATACACTCCTCCTTCTCTCTCTCTCTCGCTCTCTCTCTCTCTCTCTGTCTCTGTGTGTGCGTAGTCTTATTATTCGTCTACTTTAAGTGGCCGCCTTTGCATATTATTGCTTTGGCGTTTGCCTCATTTCAATTAATCAGTCAGTCACGCAATTTTCTTATAAACTTGTCTGCTATTCCATCATAAATCAACAATTTTCACTATCTTTAGAACACAATTCAATTTTCATACCCTGTCATTATAGATAAAGAAGAGAAAGGATATTACCGGCTAAAAGAATTTAAAAGAAGTTTAAAAACTGAATATAAGAATTAAATAAATTATAAAGTTTTTGGTTGTTGTAATTTTTACTTTAAGTCCCATTGTTTTAGTTTACTTTTCGATACTTTCGAGAATAAGCCGTATTCTATATCCTTAGTATATATATACCCTTTCTTGTTAGTGGGTATCTATGTAGAGTTTACCTAAACTTATCGTGTAAACTACTTCTAGTTATTTTTATTAGCGAGCGTTAAATAGTTTTTATTGTTATTCGAAATCGATTGAAAGGGTTATTATATAAAGAAACATGACAGTGCCTGTCTCTTGGGCAATTTATATATATATATATATATATTTATTTATTTTATGGGAAGGCTTGAGTAAACAAAACTTTGATTTGCTAACCTCAATTCATAATTTTCATTTCTTGGCAATGGGGGTAAACAAAAATATGCAAGAGTGAAACATTAATTAACAAAATCCGCTTTTTGTGCAAACATATTTGCATTGCAAATGACTTTTGTATATTTAAGCTTTATTATTATTAAAACAATTGTCGCCCTGTCGATATGCTGCCAAAGGCATTTAAACTCCATTTACCTCATACTGAGTATTGAAGTCAACCCCTTTGAGTCGACACGGTAATCCCCTTGAATTTACCTCTCTCCCCTCGCTCTCTATCTCTCTCTCTCTCTCTCTCTCACTCACTCATTCAATCTCTCTGTCTCTAGAATAACATTTTACTCTGTTCTGTTCAAGTTGTCTGTGTTTCTGTTTACCGTTTTGCGGTTATTCCCGTCTGGCATCAATAAAACCGAAACGGTGCTTATAAAAATGCAAAAACAAATTTCATTCACACGCACACACTCACATCCACACACATACAGATACCCACATAGAGTAGTCACCTATACACACACATTCACAGGTGTTGTGGCATTGTCTGTCCAGGTGCCTGATCCAGAGATGCTATTCAGAACGTTGGGGCACTCAATTTGTCACATTTGAAATACGATGACAAACAAAAGCGAGACGAAATGAAACAAAACATCAGCAATGCAACTGCAACAACAACAGCAACAGCAACAACAAAACGAAATCAAATTGCATTTTTATTTACAAATGTTTTGCACTTCAACAGAATGCGAAATGTTTTTAGAATATTCCGACGAGTTGCATTCAATTGCAGCAGCAGCAGCAGCAGCCACCAAACAAAAATTGAATGACAAACATTGCCTGTGGCAGAATCGCGTTGAAACGCGAAACGCGTCTGTCTGTAACCAAACAGAGCAGAATCTCCAATTGTTGGGGTTAGCATGGTTGTGGGGGGAGGGGTGTGTGAGGTGGGTATGATTCACCTACCTACCCCTGCTGCCACACGTCACCCCCTCCCTTCAGCCATATACACAAAAAAATGTGGCAACAAACCATTCCCATTCACGCCTCCAACAAAACGCCCCCTTAGCAATGTTGAACAAGAAAATCAACTTAGAAATTATGACTCCTCGGTGGTGCGCAAAACGAAAATTAAACAAAAACAAAAAGCAAAAAGCACAAAATCATAAAAAACATAAAATAAATGTAATAAAAAAAAAACAAACAAAAAAGAAACAAGAGAAAAGCAGAAAAAGAAAACACAGCAAGAACAAGAAGAAGCAAACAATGCAATTTTCGGGGCGTATGTGTAACAGGCCACAAAGGTCATAAAACCATATCAACGCCATTAAATGTACAACGCGTGGGGGTCTCTCACCAAGAATGAAAGAGGGGGGTCAGAGAGCAGAGGAAAAGGAAATGGAGGATTTCGCCCAGCACATGTGTGTATATATATAAGTGAGTCTGCGTCTGTTTGTGAGGGTGTATAAACACCTATGAGATAGATGGAGTGAGAGAGAGAGAGCATGTAAGAGGAGGGTAAGAGAACTGAAACTGAAAATCATAAAAAAGTGCGCAACAAAAAAGTTTTTCCTGAAAGTTGAGAACAAGAGGAAAAGGGAGCGACCAGGATCTGTATACAAAGTAAGGAAACTGAAGGGTATAGAAGTAACGCAACGTATGTATGATATACCTACATTTTACCTTTTTGCTGCCAAATAAGACCCAGTACACTTGTTGGGTCTTGTTGGCCTTGCCCAGGCGTTTAGACAATGTAAATGTCGGCTTGGCCGCAAAAAGAAACCAAAAACTAAACAAAGTGAAAAAAAGTGGAAACGATTTGGAGTCAGAGTTGGTGAAATGGCTGCTAGATGAACGGATGTTAAGAGGCGGTGGATGCGGCGGTGGATGTAGCGGCGACTGCCACTCAAGTGTGAGTACAAACAAATTTTGTGTGTGTACATCATGGGACGAGAGTGTGAGAAGAGAGAGAGGGAGAGAAAGTCGAGGATTTGTGGTCATACTGGCAAATATGAAAGCGTCAATCATATTAAGGTGGTGGACACACGAAAAAATATATAAAAAAAGGACCAAACCGAATGTACAAATGATATAACATGATGAGCTGAAGAGCCATTAAGTCCTCTTGATCCAGGGATTGTAATCGATAATGGTAGATCCTATTGAAGTATGAGCTAAACGTTTAACGTTATGAAAAAAATGTTATTCCTCTGAGGCATCTATTCTTTATATTTTTTAAACAATTGTAGCTCTTCATTTAAATTATGTCAGGTTATTGAAGCTTTAAAGCATTCCCCGTTTAAATTTTTAAAGCGTTTAAAGTTTACTGAAAATTTTTGTAGTGTCAGCAAATGGCTTAGCCACTTCATGTTTATCCAAGCACAACGTAATGGTCATTACGTTACAATACGTAATGTTAATGCCAACAGTAACGGTAACGATAACGATACCAGCAATTAGTTTTTAATGTACTTTAGCTTTGCATTTGCAACTTAATTAACTTTAACCAGAATACAAAACAGAAAACAAAGCACAGGAAGACGAAGAGGAGGTGAGAGAGGGACAAAAAAAACAAAAAGGAACTATTTGAGCTTATTGCAATGCACATGGCAAAGCAAAAACAAAAACAATAACAACATTAATGACCCTTACGTGCAGCAAAATGGTAGCCACACACACACACACACATACATTATATAGACTTGTTCAGTTTGTCTAGCTTTACTATATAGAAATATATATACATATATCAGATGGCATTTTATCATTTTAATAAGCGTATTAAAAATGCAATTTCAATGCGCTAGTTTCACATAAACAACAAAAAATCATATATACATACATATAAGTATAGAAGAAGAAAATGTCTGCCATATGCCAAGTACAGGTTACTAAAAGACTACATTTGTATATATGGATGTGTCTGTGTATATGCGTGTGAGCCTGCCTGTGTGTGTGAGTTTGTTTAACGCTTAAGCACAGCGGGTTGGCAAACAGCAAACACCATAATTTATGCTTTATGTCGGCACAAATTTTAAATGGCCACCCAAAAAAAAAAAAGAAAAAAAGTTCCAACGAGCTTAAAGCGCATTAACCTCATAGAAACCAAGCGAGATACAGGCAAAGGCGGAGAGAGAGACGAGAGGGTGAAACACTGGTGTGGGGACTGGTAGGTGAAAAGTAAGGCAATTTCATTTTACACTTAATAAAAATTTAATGGACCCCACATACACAAACACATACATATATATATATAGAGGGGAAAATGGTACCATAAATGGTGCAATTTTCTTGCCGTAAGTGGCTTTAACTAAATGAATATGAATATTTTACAAAAAACAAAAAGGAGTGAAAGAATAACATATTCTAGTTGTTGAATTGTCCTTTAATATAGTTGTAATAAAGATGTTTTACAAGCAGCATGAATATTTAAATATGTTGAGCATTAAGAATACATCCAATAAATCAATCAAACGGAAAGCATAACAAATTATGAAGAAATATAAAAGTTTGAGGAGCAAAACAAAGTTTTTATTTAATCTTTAAAGTTAAATTTTACTTTAATATTTAGAACTTTGATTTCAATCGATAGTCTATTATCTGATTGCTAAAGGATATTTATTGTTTAAATTAAATTAATTCAATTATAGCTATAACCAGTCATTTAGCTATGCCAATCAACATTATATATGTTTGTATATATATTAAATTGTCGGAAATGAAACCTATTTATGACCAAATTGATATAGCCCTATTTCACATGTACATATATAACCCGGAAACATTAAAGTCAAACGACAGCCGCGAAATGTGTCAAAAAAGGCCAAATAACTTTCGGCGAACCATAAACACGGCGCAACATAGCGAGACAACAACAACAGAAAAGTTGTAAAGAGAAACTATGTGGAATCATAAAAATAAAGAAAGAAACAAGCAACAAAAACAAAAAATTCCTTCAAATCAAAGTTGAAGTCGAAACGGAAAAGTTATGGTCGTGGTTGTCGTCCGTTTGCCACGCCCCCAACTGAACATTAAACGTTTATTAAAGCGCCAGATGACAGATTACAGGTGTGCATTGTTGAGACAGCCCCCAAGCATACACAGAGACACACAAACACACACACACTCATACGCACACACACACATACTCAATGGTGGAGCTATGGTAGACAGTCTCGAAGGGGCAAAGGCAAAGTCAACAAATTGACACATTAAAACAAATGAGGCCACTGCGACCGTTGCCAGCTGTCGAACCGGTCGACTCTAACTAATGGAGCTTGTTATAGTTTGCTCGTCCTTTTCCCCGTCTATACCCTGATGTTTTTTCTGTTGTTGTTGTTGGTGGTGGCCAACAGAGAAGGCGAGTGAAATGAATGAATGTTCTGAGTAGCATACTTTTTTGGTGGGGGCGTGCTCCATGAACATCGGTTCAAGTTAGTGCCAAGAAATTAACGCCTGCAAATGTTCGCCTTTTCTTTAGCTTCTTTCTTTCGGTTCTTTCGTTTCTTTCTCTTCTTTCTCTTCATTTGTTTTTGTTTGTTGGAATGACTTGGCTCTTTTTACGAGTTGTTTTCTACTTCTTTAACGTTTCTTTTTAAGTTTCACTTCTGGCACCTGGCTATTCAAGAGGGGGGGAGGGGTTGTGAGGGAGATTATTTTGGGCGTGGCCAAGTTGGAAAGTTTGTCGCCACACGCATAAATCAAGTTAATCATTTGGCGCAAAAAGTTCCTTTTTCCAGACGATGCCGTTGGCTGCGCAAATTGGACATTTATATTTCTTGCTTTAAGGCCAAAAAATAAGGACGACACCATGCAGCAAGAAAAACAACAACAACAATAGCAATAACAGCAACACTTGGCTGGCAGGTTAAATTATGACGCTTCTAAATAATTTTTTTTTTTTTTTTTTGGTATGTGTATTATATTTTTGTGTTTTGAAGTTGTCGAGATTTATGATCCCATGACCATGTACTTGACATATTTTTCCATTGGCGGGGGGGGTGTCCGGGATGGTTGGGTTTCGTTTATTTTTTATATCCTTGTCGAGTGTATTAGTAAAAATTACTTGACATTAGTTTAAAATAAAAGCAAACCTGTTGTTAAAAAATTATACGAGTTTGAAGCTTACCTGTAAAGAGAAAGAGAGAGAAAATGGAGAATTTTGTAAATATGAGAAACTCAAGTTGAAGAATTTTTGATTAAAATTGACAAATATTGGAAATTTGAATTTGAACAATAAATCGAAATTAAATTATGTATTTTAAACTAAGCAAAATTGATGATTTCTCTAGAGGACAAGAGAAAGAGAGACAGAGAAAGAGAGAGACAAAGAGGGAGAGCTATGCACAAGCTTTAGTTTATAAATATATTCTGTTGATAGATACAAAATGGAATATCTTCGTAAATAACTGAAAAGTCAAATGTACATATAAAAGAGAAATCAATAAAAGTTCAAGGAGAAGAAGATTGCAATTGAAAACTATAGAAGAACAACTTGGATAAACTTTTTGGCCAAAGTTAAAAGTAGATGAACAGAAAATGTACATGTACATAGATACATATATACATACATGCATACATAAATACACACATATATATATTTCTTGTAGGGATAGGAAATGAGTGGGTGAAAAAACCAACTACAGAATCCAAATTGAAATGTAAAAGTGTTTGCCAGCTTGACTTTGCTTATGTTTCAGCTGCTGTACATGGTAAATTGAAGTTACCTGTTCCTATAGAAAATGTGGGCGTGATTCAGATGGCCCTGTCGCTCAGACGAGCAAACGAGCAAATGCACAAGTGCGTGACACGCGACATTCTGGACAGGGCACAAAGTGCAGGAGCAACAGAAGCTGATGTGGTTCTATTTGGAGCCATAGCATGAGTCAAATTCCGGCTACTGACTATGTGACAGGAACAAGCAAAAGCGTAGGTAATCCATTCGGGACTACAACCGACCAGACACGCCCTCAGTATCCCAGAAAGAGCCAGAGTAGAGAGGACATTCCAAATGGAACAAAAATTTCATTGTTGGCCAAGGCTGATCAATCCGTATACTGGGAATGTAGATGGGTGAGCTGCTTGCTTTGTGTGCCTGTGTGTCTGTGTGTGTGTGAGTATGTGTGTGTGTTGAGGTAGTCAAACGACAAGGGCTGCCTTTTAGTTTTGGAGTAAGCATTTTATGCAAAAATACTGCACTTGCTGCATCATGGAGCGAGCGGGAAAGAGACAGAGAGAATGAAAGAAACAGATGGAGAGTGAGGGCAACCAGCATGGTAACTGTCCTGCAACTGTCCTGCTTGGTTATTTTTGTGGTCAGTTGCTTCTGGCTGGAGTTCTGTTTGCGTCGCTTGTTTGCAATTTGCGTGCCTGCGTTTGTTTGTCCGCCTCAAGCTATGCTTCATTATTTTTGCAAACTTTTTACTTAAATGTGAGTCACACACATGGCATGCAGAGTGTGCGAGTGTGTGTGTGTGTGTCTGTATATGTGTTAAGCCAACACTTGGCCATTTATGGTCAAACCAAAGCAATTTTCTATACCTTTTACTTCATCTACCGCTGTCTACTTCAATGTCCTTTTATATTTTATTGATAAATTAGTTTTGGACATTTGTTGACAGATTTCTTCTTCTTTTTTTTTTTGTATACTTTTATTTTTATTCTTTTTTTTTTTTTGTTTTGTTTCTGCCAACATATGGAAATGCAATTATTGTTAATAAATGTTTTTGTGTCGGTGTTTATATGTATGTGTGTGTGTGCATAGAGAGAATTCAATTAAAATGCAGACAATGGCCTGTCAATTGCCGCAATAGCTTGCTGGCCCCTCAATTAAATGTCAAAGGGCGGAACGTATGCCTAATGGTAGGTTTTCTATGACAAACTGTCACGCCCAGACAAAAGGAGTCAAACATGGATAGGAAACCATAAACAAATCCGCTTAGCTCTGCATTTCTAAGCAATTCAACTCCAGCAGTTTATAAGTATGTGAGTTTGTCTATATTTGTGTCTTTTTGAACAGAAACTAATTTACCAATGTCTGGGATAAGTGGAAAGAGTCCTCCGCCTCCTCCGCCTCCTCTGCCTCCTCTGCTTGCGTGTTGCAGCACTTTTCCAAACGATAGAAAAGCAATTCACTTTGAAATTTGCACCTGTAAACATTGTCAAACAACTAAACCAAGCAAAGAGAATGAAAAGAGGAGAAAGGAAGAGTAGAAAAGAGAAGAAGAAGGGGTAATAAAGAAGACATAGGACAATGGCATAACAGCACTTGAGTGCAGGCCACCACCTGATGTTGCCATGCTTTGTGCAAATCGCCTTAGCCGGTAATTGTGTATATGAACAAACAAGCCCAAAGCCCACAATCTCAGCCACATTTACTCCCCAAGAAAAAGGTAAGACCCATGACCAGTAGCAAGAACAGGACAAGACAGGATAGGGTAGGACACGTCAGGATAGGACACGACTGAACGGGACAAGACCTCAACCACTTGGCCAAGCATCATAGACAGGATAGCGGATTCGTTTGGTTGGTTCGTTCATTCGTATATTGAGCTCGTTAGTAACGCCTTTTTTCCCCCTCCTTCTTGGCTAGTAAGAATGTGCTGACTTTGCTTTTACCTTAACGTTGGCCACCTTCAATCGGTTTCTGTCTTGCAACTAGCATGACCAACTTTTTATGCCCCATCGGCTTCTACGTGAAATTGACCAGCTGCAGCTGGGGCAAAAAAAAAAAAAACAAACGATGATGGCACCTAAGTGCACAAGTCTGGCAAGCAAATGCAATCATAAAATGTGTCATTATATTATAGTTCACTCTTCTTACTCAAGTTGCTTATTTTATGCTTATTGAAAACATTGCTGCAAGTATGCATTTATTTTAAGCCAACATTAAAGTCTCTTTCCCTTTCCTCCCCATCCCTCCCCCGACCCAACAATTAAAGTTCACTTAACAACAATGCCAACCAACAATCAGGAAAAAAAAGAGGGAATAGAAAATCGAAATAAAAATCATGGAAAAAAACGTAAATTGAAAATCGAAAGTTGTAAAATTTTACGAGTTTGTCGCTTTAAAAAAGAAAAATGGGATGATGAAAATGGTGGGGGGTGGGGGAGGTATGCTGTTGCTGAGGGCGCGTTTTTCAATTTGGCCACATCTAATGGTTGCAATTGTCAGCGGATATTGCCACAAAAGCTCTAGAGGGCAACAATTGGCAGCATTCACCATCGAACGGTAACGGCAACATCATTTAGCATATTCACTTTCATTTTTTTTTCTTCTTCTTCTTCTGCTTCTGCTCTTCCTCCCAGTTTCAATTCTCTTTTTGCTTTGCTTTGTAATTGATTTTCAACATTCATTAGTCTTTTGCTTACTTTGTTTTGGCTGACCTCCCCTTACCAACAAGCCATCCCCTATCTACAACATTGCATAAAAAAAGAGAAGACCCCCCCACCACCTCCTGTATTATTGTGTTCTACCTCGTCTTTTGTTTCGCATTTTCATTTTCCACAGTGGCAAATAACATTTGCTTTGCCGCCCTTTTGTTGGACCGCTCGGTTTGTTCGTCTGTTTGTCTGCTCCTCCACTTCTCACAGCCCCTGCCCCTGCCCCAGCTCCGGTGCCTGTAGAAAGTATAACAAAAATGCCCTGGGTTAAATGTTGCAGAATTTCACTTTAAATATGCTGCGAGTTTTGTATAGTATTTCTTTTCACTTTTTCTCTCTCCCTCTCTCTCTCTATCTCTTTCTCGTTCTTTCTATTTCCCATTCAGGGAACTCACACAATTGTTTGAATTTTTACTTTCGCATGTGCGACTTGATTTCCGTTGCAAATGGCTACGCGGTTAAAAGGCTCCGGATCGGAGAAAAGATGTGGAGAATTCGTAAGGGAGGGATGGATGGCTGAGGCGGGGAGGCTGGGGGGGGCATAGCATTATAAGTGATATTGAAAGCGTTGCGTTTATGTGCCAGCCATTGTATTGGGAAAATAGCAAGTGTATTGCCACAGCTTTTTATTGTTAAATGGTGCGTATGATATACATTTTATTTTTATTTTTTCCATTGGTTTTTCCCATCGTTTTTCACTCTCTCTTTCTCTCTCTCTCTCTCTCTGTTTCTCTCCCTCTCGTTTTTTGGGGTTTCAAGGGCGTAGATAAAGAAAATGTAAATGAGTTGCAATTAAATCCACATTTTGCTCACTTGACCAAACAACTTGTATAAATACATAAAATGATAACAAACAATTCAACCAACTATATAAATTATGTCAACTTTTTTTTTTTGGGAAAAGGGAATAATATGAAAGAAAGAAGAAGACAATCCCTCCACTTGAGATAATGCACATAAAGCATGTCAAAAATGTTTAGAAAACATGGCTAAAACGAAAACAAGAATCTACGAAAAAAGAATACCATGAAAAAGCCAAGAATGTTTGCATGTTGGGGCCAAATAAACCGAATGAATTTGTTCTTGCTGTTGATTTTTCCTTTTTTTTTTTTTTCTTTTTTGGGGAAAATCCAATGGAAAACGAAAAAGAGCCCAACAAAGTAATAAACCCAAAAGGAATGCGCCCGCCATAAAAGAGGAAAAAATCAAGACACAACAACAACAATAACAACAATAATAATAACAACAACTGCAAAATGCCTGAAAAGCAAATGTGGCCAAGCAGCAAACGGCAAGCGGATAAAGCCAGGCTTACAATAAAATGAACGAAGTTTCAATACTCTTGAAGGAATGGAAGAAAATTCGTTTGCTTTTTTTGCCGTTAACCCAACCAAAAAGACATATGTAAACATTGAGTTCAGTCAGATAAGCATGGCTAATATAAAATCTGTTTATCCAGCTGATCAAGAAAAAATTTACAATATATAAGATATATATATATATGTTTTTTATGAACTTTTTCTTATTTTCTACTCTCGACCACAACCACTGGAACCTTTTGTTAGGGTATCAAAGCTGATGGAGAACCCGTAAAATGGGGAACAAGAAATAAAAAAAAGGAACAACAAGAAATTGTTTTTGGCCAGGCATTTGGCATGGTAAAAGACAACAACCAATTGGGATAAGGCCAGAAATGTCTAGCGTTGCAGAAATAATAAAAAATACAAATAGATTTTAAGCAATTTCACTTGTGAGCGAACGCAATAAAAATCAAGAATATTTGCCGCTAAACCAAAAAAAAAAAAAAAAAAAAAAAACAGGCACCACACGCCAGTACGAGCACAACACACAGATCCCCACCCTCTCCACCCTTCCCACCTACTCCTCATACTTCTAGGAATCCCTTTTATGGGTGGGGTGGAAAGAGAGAAAAAGTAAATCGGCGGCAGCGATGGCGTCTACAGATAGGGCAACAACCATTGAAAGGCTCACGAAAGGATAACAGAAAATGTTAGAAAAAAAAGCGATTAAACTACATTCTACATTTCGTTTGGCTGGCTTCCTTGCCATATCGTTTCCTTACTGTCTCAATATACATAGATATATATATATATATATACGTATGTATGTATGTATGTATGTACTTATATATATATGCATGCCGAAATGAAGTTGTGAAACAGGCTCCCAGTATCCTTACATATATATACAGAGGGAAAGAGAAGAGAAGCTATCGCCGCGAGGACAGGTAGTATGTGTGGCACAAATGGGAAATTGAATTTCACGCAAAGCGAAAACAAATCCAAAACCAAGACGAGGGCAACTACTGCCAACTGGTAACTTTCCTGTGCCACTGTGCCTGTCCTTGCCAGCCTGGGAAATATGTAATAAAATAATGCTTAAAAGAGAAATTTACGCCGTCGAACTGGAAAGTTTAGGGCCCGCGCGTTTCTTGTCATCGTCATCGTTGTTCGTCGTCTTCTTCCTTACAACTGCTTCGTTTTTTTTGTACTTTGTCGTCCGTTGCACGTGCGAGCAGTCAAAATGAAAATCGAAAGCAATAAAAATCCAGTAACACAGCATGGCGTATACGTAATATGAGCATAATGTAAGGTACAGGTAAGCGTAGCAGCAGCAGCAATAGCACTGAAGTAGCTATAGCATGAAGAAACTTGACAATGGCCACAGAATGTGCTATGCTTGTTCTTCTTATTGTTGCATACTTATTGGGATTGAAGCCATGCTGCAAGCAAGCAAGCCAACAATCACAGCATGGCTGATATTGAGGCAGTTAAGCTATTTTGTACAAAGTATAAGAAAAGAAAAAAAAAATCAAATATGAAATGTTGAAAATATGAAGAGTGACAGATTGACAGCAAGTCATGGCTATATAATATAGATAGGAAGAGAGAGAGAGGACAGACGTGATATTCGGTAGGGTCGAATGCGTTTGCTCAGCCCTCTGCTACCACAAAAACCAAAGGCATTTTTCAATTTATTTTCATGTGCATTTTCTTCATGCGTATAAATGACTACAACAACGACAACAACAACAACAACAGCTGTAAGGACAACAACAATGACAGAAAATCACATGAATAAACTCAAAATCAGCTCAAGCGTATAGATTGCGCAGGCGTGAGTCAGGCGAATGAAATTTAATAATGTTCAAGAAAGCAGAAATATATCTTTAAGATATTCCAAGTCGATGTTAAGTTACCCTTAATAAATCTAACTGCAAATAAATTAAATCTAAATGTATAAGACAAAATTGAGATGTTCGTTTCAATCAGTCAAGAAAAGGAAATATATTTCATAAAAGAAAGAATATGTAAATTTCTTAAAATTTAAGCAAAAACCCTTGGCCTACTTTTTATTTGGCTATAAAGTCAAATAAAATTGCTATATACATCTGTTTCTTCCACTTGATTTAGTTTATTATTAACAGTTAAGTCGGATATATGTATATAGTTTTGCCTTTTCAATGGCATTCAACATTTCCATTTCTCACTTCCATAGCAATTAGACAGTAAATTACTCAAGTTTAAAGGAAAATGTCAGTGATGCTGAATTTAAATATAAATTTTTACTGTTAGCTTTTCTTTTTTTTTTTTTGTTCTTATTGCATAACTAAACCAGTTTGATGAAGAGTCTTTTATTACCATTTCAAAGAGCATGCCAAATAGAGAAATGACAGTGTAGTAGAGGAGTGTACACTCTACTTGTCCTTGAAGCCAATTCAACCATTAACAAGAAAAGGAAAAAAAAAGAAAATGAAATAAAATAAAATTCAAGTGTATTAAAAGCAACCCAAAAAACAGGCGTACACAACTAGAGATTCGTCTTTAGACCAGGCTAAGGCTGTCGGCTGTCGGCTGTTGCCTGTTGGCTGTCGGCAGTTGGCTGTCAGTTGTGACTTGATTAGTTGTTGGCGAACTTTATGGTGGCCAGTCAAGCCAGCAACTCTGACTGTTCCCTGTGTGGCATGGCAACAATTGTTGATAACATTTTCTTCTGCCCCCCAGATGAGGGAATTGGAGAGCAAGTAGAACAGAAATTTGCATTTTTAATTCGCATTTTGCCATTTTTGCATAATTCGCCGTCAACGTGTGTCAAGGTGGGGGAGGGGGAGCGGCTGGCCAACGAAACTTGTTGTGGCTCTGTTGCTGCTGCTGCTGCTGCTGTTGTTGCTGTTGTTACTGCCTTGTCAGCTGCAAAGGAAAAGCAAAAAGAAAAAAGGGTCTTGGGCAAGTTTTTTGGGGTAAAGTTGAAGCTGAAGCTGAAGTGAAAGAAACCCCAGCGAAATTGTCTTGTCAGTTAGCATTTGTCGCTGGTTTCAACTTTTGTCTTGGTATTAATATACAATTGCATAGCTGAAGGCGCATTTAAATAAACAAATAAATAAACAGAAGCAAAGCAAATGAAAGCAAACCGAATCAAACCAAACCAAAGTAGTATATAATAAAGTAAGCACGTGACTGTCAAGACTTTTGTGCAAACGTAGGGGATTTTATAGAGTACAAAAACTTTTCCCTACATTCATAAATATTCATAAATATTCACATTCATTCCATTGGCTAGGTGGTAAAATACAATAGCAAGAGCATGAGCAAGAGAGGGGGGAGAGAGAGGGAGAGGGGAAACATATTTTCCATTTGATTGCCTGGCCAAGTTTTACACAATTTAGCAACGCTTGCGGCTGCCTTAAAAGAAGTGGCAGTCAATTTCGTCTTGTCAAACTGTTGTCCCGCCGAGCTGATAAAACTCATTAAAATGGCAACTTCCCCTTAAAAATAATGATAACAGAGGAGAGAGAAGAGGCAAAAGGGAAAAAGTTATACCAAATACAATATCAAATGAAAGAAATGTCAGGCAAATACTTTACAAGTCAGTTCCGCTTACTTTTCTCCTTTTGTTGTTGCTGTTGTTAATGAAGCCCATCGCTCGCTGATCTCTATCAAAGTTGTTTGGGTTGTTTTTTTTTTTTATTCTCTTCCTTTTTTCTTATTCTTATTTTTGTTGGCTTTGATGATGAGCCAACTTGGCTGGCCACTCCCACTTCTTATGTAGGTGGTGAGAGTGGGAGGGGAGGGGGCGTCACACAGATGTGCGGGCGAACGCACAAGCAACAACTAAATTAAAATTTACAGCACTTAAAATGGAAACGTGCCTGTTTTATTAAATCAATTTTACGATGCGAACAAGAAGTATGGGGGGGGAGATGGGAGATGGAAGAGTGTTGGGCCAATGGAAAATGGAAAATCTTGCTGTAAAAGTGAATTCTGTTTCTGTTTTCCTGCTGCTTTTCCTACTGTTGCTGCCGTTGCTTCGTTGCTGTTGCTGTTGCTGGTGTTGTTTTAAAATAAATTAGACATTTAATGATGACCGCAGGCTGTTTGTTGATTGCTATGCTCTGGACTGGACAGGCTAAACTAGGCCAGGCCTGGTCAGGATGGACTGATTTCTACTATAACAAGAAGGAAGAAAAGAGAGAGAGAGCATGGGAAGTTGCGCATTTTTGCTGAGATTTATTTAATTTAATTGAAGTTTTATTGGACTCGGCGTTGTTAAATAGAGCAATATATATAGATATATATATATATATATATATATATATAAGAGACAGATTACACTTTGAATTGAGTTAAAGATGCAGTGCAGCAAATTATTTGTAGAATTGTCGTAAATTCGAAAAGAACGATTACTATAAATAGAAGGAAAAAGTAAAGGGATGAGATATTTTTCAATTTTCTTTCACTTAAACATCTGTAGCACTCTTTATACAATTTTCTTTTATTTTATTTTTTCTATCTTGCATGCGGGTAATTGAATTAGAAAACATTTAGAGAGATGAAAAACAAACTAAGAAAACGGTTTTCTCTTACTCTCCATCTTTCTGTTCGTTTTGCTTTTTTGCCATAAAGAAGATTACTTTCACTTGAGCGCCTTTAAAGCTTTCGACACTTGCCAGGACGTGCTTAACTGCAGAGAAGGACATCAAATGTCCAACGTTTGCTAATGAAAATTAGAAAGAAAATGCGTCCCTAATGCAGGCAAAAAGAACAATGATATACCAACACAAGCACAAACACACACACAGACACACTAGGGAAATGACAACAAAAGAAAAAGAGATCTTCAGATGAGAATGAAGAAAGTAAGAAGAAGAAAGATATAGTAAGAAAGAGAAAAAAGAGAAAGAGAGAGAGGAAGAGCCCATATACATTTGGAATATGAATTTCAATTTATGCCGCTTTCGCCTGCACATGTTTAAGAGGCACACCCCAAGGACACACACGGATACACATACAAACACATACATCTTCGTCGACCCACACACACTTTAGGGGTCGTCTGTCTGTCTGGGCCAACAAATTGCAGTCAAGTCAACAACCTTTAGAGCCAAGTTTAAGGTAATAAGCTACAGAAGGAAGGATAAAAATAAAAGAAAACATTTCTTCTTACACTTGAAAAGAAAATTATATAATAATGAACCAACAATTTTTATAGTGAATTGAAAACTGAACAATATTGCAATACTTAAATGATATAGAATCAGTAAATTAGAAATCAACAAACACATACAAATATAATTTATTTATATATAATGTAAATTAATTTTATGATATGAAATTTTTCTTTAAGTGCATAAACTATAGTATAGAGAAAAGCACATCACTTGTTGTGCAGTGCACCCTGGCTGAAGTCCTTTCAATGGATTCCTTGAGGCCAAGATGCATATGCATAAAATATGTATTCGGTAAAGTTGAAGGAAACTTGCCAACTTGATGGCGCTTTAATATGTTACAGGCTCTCGTCCTCGTCTCTTTAATTATTTCAGTGACAGCAAATGCAATGTCTGGTCTGACTCAAATCATATTAAAACTTTTCCTTCTTCCTCTCTATCTCTCGCGAAAGACAAAAGGAGGGGAAATGGGAGATAGGGGATGGGGGGGGGAATAGGAAAAAAAATTAAGAAACTTTGTACGCCGCAAAATGAACTGTACAATGTGCGCTGCGTTGAGATCTCTACACACTTTGCCACCACCTCTGTGCCCTAAGCCGGCCACCTCATCCGAGTGCCTTTGTTTGACTAAGTCTCGCATTAACGGACCAGGATGTCTGCAGGACACCCCCTAATTATTATGCTATATGCGTACGGGGCGCAAAACAAACGCACAGTTGGAATGGCAGCCAGACTATAAAGTGAAAGAGAGAAGCTAGAGTGAGAAAGGGAGAATGCGTAAAAGAGGAAGAGATAGAGAGAGAGAGAGAGAGAGAGGAGTGCAAAAAAATAAAGAAAATATAATAATAAGACAAACTTTAACCGAAAGGCAAAAAAGGACTTGGACATGAAGCAAAAGTGGCAACTGGAACGAGATATTTGGCATCGTTGAGGCACAGACTCTCTCTTTCATTCTCTTTCTCTATCTTTATCTCCATCTTCATCTCTTTCACTGTCTCTTGTTGTCTCTGTTCGTTTCTTTTGTTAGAGTATTCCCTGGCTACGCATTTTCGATTTCAATACAAATAAACCAACTGGCCAGAGAAAGCTAGAAATTGGCAATGGCAGCCGCAGAATGTGAAAGAAAAAACTTTTGCTTTTGCTTTCAGCAACAGCACTTAAAAGCCACACAACGAGCCAGAACGACCGACTAAGAACAACAACAACACAACAACAACAACAAGAACAACAAGTATAACAAGAACAGTTGGCAGCAACTTCAAATGCAATTAAGTCTCTGGGCCAGAAATCTCAGCTGGGGCAACAAAAGGAGCTCGCCTTGAAGTGGCCCCACAACAATTTCATGCGTTTGGCCAAAGCTCAGCTCAATAAAAATTGCAAAGGACTTGAGTTAATGCCACACACAAACATCCATACTCTTTCACACACACACACACACACACACACACACAGATACTGTACACCCTTCACTCCATTTTCCGCTGCATTCTGCACTCAAAACGGTATTAAAAAAATATATATAAAAGAAAAGGGCAAGGGCAACAAAAAGAATGAGTAAGAAAAATTATTATTTCACATTTAGCACGTAACGCACATAAATCCTTTTAAATAAACGTTTGGCACGTTTTTTGTAAAAAATTTACGGTTCTCTCTTTCTTTTTTTTTATTATTTCATTCTGCAACGCGCGTACGAATCTCGCCAGTGGACAGCCAGGTAAAGCGCGGACAGTAGACACTTAAGCCTTATCCTTGCCAACAACCCGACAACCCGTCGCAATGGAGCTTTCTCCTTGCGCTTCTTCATTTCTTTTTTCATTCTTTTCTTTTCTTTTTTCGTCTTTCTGCATCGCATAGAAATAAAAAATGCACAAAACGAAACATTACTAAAAAAAAGAGCAAGGATTATGGCATCACGGGTCTCTCTCTCTCTTGCTCACCAGGCGAATGCAAATGGGCATTGAAATTAATCACGCTGCATTATTGCAAACTCCTGGCTGCTGGACATCCGGATGGAAATGGTGGCCAACTCACACTGCATGTGGGTTGCAATTGCTGCTGACTGTAAGTTGCTTTTAATTGAGCAGAACTGAAATGAAGACAGATACAGCAACGTGTAGCATACTTTTCTGCACTTCTAATAGTAGTAATAGTAGTAGAAGTAGAAGTAGGAATAGTAGTAGTATTCGTAGTAGGCGGCACAAGCAGGATTGCTATCCTCTTGTCTGCCACTAATTGCAGACTTTCGCTTGCCTGCCACATTCATCATTCTAACCAAAAACGAGAATAAAATGCAAAAAAAAAAAATAACAAATTCATAATCGCCAAGAAGAATATGCAAATGAAATGCAAGACTGTGGCAAGTTATCTTTCTTCTTGTGCTGCATTGCAGATATATACTGACTGAGACTGAGACTGAGACAGAGACTGAGACTGCGACTGTGTCTGGACCATAACGACTGACACGTGAAAAGTTTTTAACACGTACACATAAGAATTTACGAGTTGCTGTCGCTGCTGGTTGGTTTGGTTGGTGTGGTTTGCCGCCAAGCCTAGCTGCTGCTTTTTTTTTTATTTGATTTTTTCTCTTCTTCTTTTTTTTTCTTTTTTTTTTTTTTTTTTGCCTTCATACTTTGTGATTTATTTGCCCTATACTTAAGGGCTAAAATTTCTTGCAGGGGTCTTTGCTTTAATTTTTATCACTTGGTTGACTGGTTGGTTTGGTTTGCCTGGCTTCTCACACCCTCCTCAGTCTGAAGGTGCGAGACTACGTAGCACGCGATAAGGCCGCAGAACACCACCACTTGAAACCGGCAACCGCAAAGTGGAAGAAGCAGGAATAAAAAAAAAAAGAAGAAGGAAGGAGAGAAAAAAAATTGAAAGCAATGCACAAGTAAATGCAAAAAATGACACGAAATCGTTAAGCAAGTAGTAGCTGCAACTCAGACCAAATAACAAGCGTGCCCAGGCAACGGAAATGCTTGGCCCCTGCAAGTAGGCAGCAGGAAAAATGCGGCAAGTGTGGCAACGATAAGCGACCAGGCCAAGACAGGCCTTCAACTCAACTTCGACCCCTTCCCCTTTCTTCTTCACACTCTTTTTTTTTCTTTTTAAATGATATGCAAAGATATACATATATATATACATATATCCATATCTATGTGTGCGTGTTTGTCTGTGTGTGTGGTGTGTTTGTGCGGATACTTGGCAACCCTTTTTGGAAAAGGTAAACAAACGATACTTTTCAATTCGTGTAGATGATTTACGGGCGCTTTTTGAAAACGCCAATTGAAATTTATGAATTTGTCTTTGAATATATGTATACATACATATAAGAAAAAATAAAAACGCGTTTGCAAAAATCGATAAAGCAAAAGTGTAAACCCTTATCGCTGCTATATTAGGATATATCATACAAACAACAACAACAACAAGAGCAGCAGCAACCGATGACAGCGATATGACAGGGATCAGGGCTCTATTCATATGGGGCATGGATATGGATGATGTTGCATAAATTTCAATTTTCAATGAAAATGCTCGTAAAAAAATGCGGGTAATTTGCGTTTTTCTCCTTTTTTTTTTTGGGGAATTTTTGTCTCTTCTCTTTTTTTGGTACTCACATTCTCTTGCAACGTCAGTCATGTGTGAGATACAACAGGGATGGATGGATCTCTACCTACTACTGCCGACATATGCCACCTTACTCCTGAATGGTTTTTCTGCGGTTGATTTTAAATTGTCTACTTTTTCGCATCAAAATTGTCATATGAAAAATGCATAAAAAAAACATTCTTAATGTAAAACCGGGAGCTGGGCGTTGCCGGGTATTGAATTGAATGAGGTTGCATGTTTGTTTTCTGTGGCATGTTCACATGCCTTAAAGCTCCATTTATACACTCTGTACATTTTTTGTTTCTTCATTTCTGCGAATTGAATTTGCTTCTCTTTGCGTTCTTCTTCTTTTTTTTTTTGGTGGGGTGAGATGGCAAGGGATTGGGTTTTTAAGCTATTGCCGGGGCGTGGCTTTTTCGAAAATTTTAAAACTGTCTAGGGAAAGAATATATTTATTTTGCTTAGCGGTTTCTTTGAAGTTGTAGAATCATATGACTTTTATGTTGAAATCAAATCATTAAAAATGATTATCATTTCCCCTGGTGAAATAATAATTTTTGTTCTATGATGATGTTCTATGATTCAGATTACCTTTCATTAGGTTAGAGCATAGGGAATAATCTCAAATGTATTTAAATGTTTATTAAACTTTCGCCTCCTGCCATAGAAAACCAACAAAAAAAAAATATATATAAATATTTAATGCAACTCTAATTGCGCGGGAATTTATAGGTACACACGCACTTAGCCCATGACTGCTAAATGCCTAAAATTATGCAAAACATTTTCCAATGATTCGTTACACATACATACATATAAGCATATATACATAAAAGTATATTTTTTATGTATATGTATATATCGAGTATGATTTATTGTTTTCAAATTAAAATTGAATGCATGTCCTTGTGTCCTGTTTGTCTGTGGAAAGAGCTTAATTATGCTAAGTGCAGCAGCTGGCAAACCAAAACATTGCCACACATGGCAACAACTAACACCAAACCATTAAAATAAAAAACTAAATAATTTCAGCAACATCAAAAAAATTACCTTACATATCCTTGCAATGTGCAACGAATAAATACCCTTAATTATGTCTAAAATAGAATCATCTATTAACTTACAATAATATAATGACTTATTTGACCGAACGGTTTATATTACAAATATTTAAATATGTACCTATATATATTTTTTTTTTCATATTTGTATGCAGTTGGTAAAACTTATATTACTGTATAGTAAGGGTAGATAAACTCATATATAAGCAAAAAAAAATGAAGTAAATGAAGCAAATCGTCCCTGCCGACTTGGAGTATACCCTATATCAATAAAAGATATTTCATAAAATCAGACTCCGTCGAAATCCTCATCAATTTTCTTTATATTAAATTATATTTTCTTATATTTAAATTAGTTTCCCGATTTTTATTTTAATTAAGGATTTTTTTTAAGTTTTTTTTTTTGATTGAGATTTTAAAGGATTTTACCAATGTTCTATAGGCTCTAAGTTGGTCATCTTTTGGCCGATTTGGAAAAAATTTACACCAATCTTCAGGATAGTATCTGTATTAAAATACTGCATTAAAAGTTAAAAAAAGTTGGAAAAAAATTTTGACCGGATTTTCGTGAATTTTTGCAGTTAACAATCGTTAAAATTTGCGAAAATCAAGTTGAAAATTAGTTTTCCAGATTTTTATGCTAATGAAAAACGGCGATTGTAAAAATCAAATAAAGACATAGATTTTCAAAATCAGACGAGATTTGACTGAATTGGAGACCTCTGAAGTAGAGGTTCCTTTGAAGGATTTTCCCGTTCTATAGGCTCTAAGTTGGCCATCTTTTGCTTCAGCTGCTGCCCATGGCAAGAAATACTGTAGCTTTAATACAACTCTATTTATAGGTTTTTCTAATTTACGGAGGCGGAAATGGGCGTGGCAATAATTTGAAACAAACTTGATTTGCGTATACACTATACGGATGTTTGGTTACTCCAACTCTCATAGTCTCTGATATCTAGGTGTTCATACAGACGGACAGACGGACATGGTCATATCGACTCGGCTGTTGATGCTGATCAAGAATATATATACTTTATGGGGTCGGAAATGTTTCCTTCTGGCTGTTACATACATTTTGGCGACTTTAATATACCCTTTTACCCTATGGGTACAGGGTATAAAAATACTAAATGCATTAAATTGCATTTAAAACTAATTAAAATTGTAGACAAGCACTTACACTAACATTATTTATCATAGTTATTGTTGTTATAATTGTTGTTTTGTGGCTCTTGAAATATATGTTTTTGTTGTGTTATGTAATGAGCTTACCTGCAATTAGAAGAATAAATAAAAACAATGATTAGTTGCACAGTCAAATAGTCAGTGAATAGGATTAGATACGAATCAACTTTAAGTCTCCAATTTACCCTTCTCCCTTTCTCTCTCTCTCTCTCTTTCGATGTCTTCTTTTCTCTGCCTTTCTTTTTTTCAGTTTATATTAAGTGGCAGTTCATCAAGACAAACTCACCGAATCGGTCATTTAACTCAGGCCCAAAGCTGTCAACACTTGCCGTTTTTTTTTTCACATGCCTCAGGTAATTTGTTACCCATGACCAAGTGCACAAAGCAAGTGAAACAGAGACGCAGAGAGAGTGAGACAGAGAGAGAGAGAGAGAAATTACGAACGAACAACAGACGCAACACATGCAGTAGTCTTCCCCTTCCAACATTGAAAAATTCTAACAACAATAAACAACAATCTCATCATGAACTGGACACTCTAGAGGTAGAACCATCATGGGGGACAACATTCAACAAAAGTCCCAAAGGCAAAAAACCGTACTAAAAAGAAAGGCGGACTCGGCTTTATAGTAAAACATTTTGTTGTTGCATCTTTCAATTTAAACCTTTTTTTTCCCCCCGTTCAATTCATTTTTGTTGCGTCTATAAAAGAGACACAGAAAGAAAGAGAGAAGGAAGAAAACCGGCAGGCAGGAAAATTGAAATGACATAAAATGAAAATTCCAGTACGTGCCGCAGACAATATAACAATCTCAATCCCAATCCCAAAAGCAAACCCAAACTCAGACTCTAAAACCAATAATATCCATGGGGAGTAATCGGTCCTTCTTTGGCATTCACTCTCTTTCCATCTCTGTGCTTCACAGTCCCCCCCCACCTCCTGTTTCGTTTCTCGTTTTCTCTAACTCATGTGAGAAAATAATAATGAAAAAGTGTCCAAGCAATAAGTAATCAGGGGGGAACATGACAACGGGAGCAGCATTGGCTCTGGCTCTGGGGCTTCACATGCATATATGTATATGTATATGTATATGTATATTTATATCTATATATATATATATGTAGGTATGTGTAGACATAATCGAGTTACAAAAGGCAAGTAAATATCACAAGTTGTCAAAACCTCTGCTACCTATCATTCTCACTCTTTCTCCCCATTTCACTGCTTGCCTCCATCCTCTTTATTTTCTTTTATATATTTCCCTGATTCCATTTAGCGCCCGCACGCCAATTACAATTACAATGACAATGAATAATTATTATTCGAGACCAAAGACCGAACTGAAACTGGCAAAGTTGGACAGGAATTTTAATGGCAGCTGCAGCTGCTACTTGCTACAGATGCTGCAACAAGAAAAAAAAAAACAAAAAGAAAGCAAAGACACAAAAGGGGGCGTTCTGTCTAGGCGCAAATTGTTGGCAGATTAATTTTTCCTGATATTTTAATGAAGACCTAACCAACAACACCCTCTCTGGCCCCTTTTCTCTATATTTTTCCTCTCTCTCTCTCTCTCTCCTGTTGCTCATTCATTTGTCTTTGTTGTCCATTATAGGAATCGGCGTTATATCTTTTGTTGTGCAAATTTTCTTTAGAACAATTGATGGCATTTACCATCTTTGATTTTGCGCCAAAATGCAAATTCATATTCAAAATTGCATTAACAATGGCTTTAATTACAATCAGGGCCCAAATGAAAAATGCTTATTGACCAGTTTAATTGCCAAAAGTTTCCCTCCCCACAGATAGACTAAAATTAATGCGACAATTGTGCAATATTGCTGCTGATAATGTGAATGATAATGATAGAGAGAATGATTATGCCAATGCCACGATATTGCATTACAGCACGTTCTGAGGCCTTATCCGAAATCCCCGTTGACAATTTTGCCATTAGGTTGATGGGTGGGTGGATGAAAGTATAGATGGATGGATGGATAGATGGATAGATGGGAGGGTAGTGATTGAGGTGCTTGGTTGCCGACATTATATCAATTACTCAGCATCATGCAACACCACCATTGACAGCAGCAACAGCAACCAACCACCGATGCCACTGAAATCGAGCATTGCAATTGATGAAATAATTTGCTGCACTGACATTTTTGGTTGCCACCGATACCATTATTGGATGATGCCGGAACGCGTTCCCTGAACAGATGCAGACAACAAATTGCCATTGATGTAATGTGGCACGGCTACGCCTCTTAAACCATGGGTGACCCACCACCCATCCATCCATCCCTCTGGACAACATCTGTGTTGTGTAGATGGATATATACATTCATGATTTGATTTCTTTAGATAATTTTGGTCTCAACATGTGCCTGAATTTCAAAATCCCTGGCGTATTATTAAAGCAAACACTTCAAACCTCTAACTAGATTTTATTTAAGTTCGTTAAGAAATATATTCCCATCTATAGTTAATAACAATAATTACTGGTTATTTTTTCTCATTTTTGTAGGTTTACATTTATTTTGGGTGTTTTAATGGTTTTTTCTTTTTTGATATTTTTCGGCGCTGTCTTCAAAAAAATAGTATTTTCAAAACTTATATATAGTTTTTCAGTTCGGTGGCTGGTTATGAAGACAATTTGCGCACTTTTTTTGTAATTGATTTTCTTGGATTTTTAAAAAAAAAAAAAAATAAGAATATATATTTTATATATATTCCAAAGTGTATTGTTTTTAGATTTTTAATTTTTTTTTTAAATTTTTTTGAAATGTTTGTGAGATATGAGAGTAGAAAAGATTTTTATCGTTCGTATAAAAGTGTATAATGAGTATTGAAAAAGTGATTTTCTTGTAGTTCTGTTGTACGGTGTTGTTTTTGTGTTGTTTTGAGTGTGGAAATCTTCTAAAATATTTTCTTTTCTTCTCCCTATTTTCGCGGCTTGTGCATATATTTCTGCATTATTTAAACTATACTATTTTCGTATTATTTTTTTTACTTTTTCCACATTTTATAATTTTTTTTCTTCTTTATAATGAATTTTTAACTTTTTTTCAGTTTTCAAATTTGATTGAATTTTTTTTTTTGGCGTGTGCATGCGTGTAATTTTTTTCATACATTTTTTTTTATTTTTATTTTTTTTTTAGAATTTTTAGGGGATTTTTTTTTTATTTTAATTATTTTTTTTTTTTTTTGGTAGATTCTAGTTTTACTCGTTTTGTTGTGGTACGCTCAAACTTGAAGCTATTTCTGTTAGATTTTAGTGATTTTTTTGCGACCAACTTTTCTCGTTGTACAAATAAAATTAGAAGCGAGTAAAGTGAATTGTGTTTTTGTATTTTGGTTTTCATTTGGTCTAAATATTTCCATTTGGTGCTTTTACGAAATCTTTGCAACTGTGAAGAGAATCTAAATGTAAATTTCCTATTTAATTATATCCAACGTAAAATTTAAAGGTGTAAATGCGTGCCAATTTCAGCAGGTACGCTCATCGAACTACATTAAAAACATCGGAACCTTAAATTTTTTTTTTGGTGGCTCTTCAGCAGGAATCTACGACGAGTATGAGTTCTGCCTAAAGAAGACCCTACTACTACTAAGCTAGTGGTGGCTCGGCCACATGGTCATCAGCAAGCTTTTTTGTTGTTGTGTCAGTAGTTGGTGTGTTATCAGTGGTAATAGTGGTATTGGTGATGTTATTAATCGTATTATTAGTTGTATCGACAATTTTTGTATTGATATTGGTAGTAGTAGTGATATTTGTATTAGTTATGAGGGTTGAGGTAATTGATGTGGTGGTGGTTATGGTTGTTGTTGTTGTTGTTGTTGTGTCAGTGGTATTTGTTATATTTGTTATGGTGGTGTTGCCGCTAACAGCTTTTTCAATCAATTGGCCAGTATTGGCCTCCACTAGCAGACAGATCTGCTGCTGCTCATTATCGTCGTGTTGTTTCTCCTGCAATACTATCGGTTCCTCCTTAATGTCACCCCAGAATATAGTAGATGATTTATCCAACATTTGTATTGACTCTCTTGGCGATGGTAATTCGCTATTTGAGCCCGATTTCGGTGCTCCTTTAACATATTGATTCTCGAAATCGTGTTCCGATTCAACTGAAGTCTGTTGCATTTGTATGGTTGGTCCATCGTAGCCCTCGAATATGGTATTTAGATTCCGTGTCGATTCCAAACGTCTATAGCTGGCCAAAAAGATGGCTCGTATGCGATCAAAGGTAATGGGATCATACACAGAGCGTGCCGTATTCGTTTGATCAAATGGTTCCTCGATGCACAGCTCGTTCCATTGATGAATATCATTTTTTGGTGCCTTTGAGGACCGACACACCTCCACCGGCAATACCCCGCCCACACGTATCGAGATAACATATTTATTATACTCAAATACGCTATAATAATGCAAAAATCCAAGCAATAGCTCACCCAGCGACTGATTGTTCTCCGATAAATATGGTCCAATCTTTTCATTCATGTCCACATAACCAAAATCATTCGGTTGCAAAAGTCCAAATTTCTCTGGATATAGCTTATGCAGGCAGGGTAATACCGGTGGATTTACACCGGCTTGTAAATAATGTATGACCATTAGCATTAATGAATAGCTTGAAATTGTCATATTTTTGGCATTATTGATATTATGATGTTGCGCCCACTGTTTCACAGTGAGTGCAATGGGACGAACACGCCACTCCAATTGTGAATAACAGTATAATAGATGTGTATTTCGAATGCCTACCGAATTGTTAAAATTAATGTCCACCTCGACCTTATGACGACGATCGGTGAAACGTAAAATGGGTACACGTGCTTCAATTAAATTGAAATCCTGAAATAGATTAGTCCCATTTAAAAGTTCTCGCATCAATTGCAGATGATACACTGCCTCCATGCGGGGATCAATATTTGGATTGGTGCAAGCCAACATACAAATATCCATATCTGAACATTTGCAACCAAAATATGATATGGATGACCCCACCAAATACAGGCCATATCTAGGGTAAGTGTCCTATCCCAAAAGAATATTACAAGAATATAAATACCATAGCAAACGATTTGAATATCAATCGTTATACTTACCATGGTAACGGAGTAAATGGAACGCCACAGACGCATCTTCGTCTTGTAAATCTGACACGTTTGTTGCGCATCAACAAATTTCTTCCATATGCCCACCGACAGAGAATCCCATTTGGAACAGCTTGGCACTGTACGTGGTGGACGCTTCATTTCAATCAAATTGGCTCTCAGCAAGAAACGATCCGCAGGCGTATAGCCAAAGAATTCCCGCCAATAGCGATTATGCATAATGGTGGGCAAATCGGTATCATGCGATTCGTCCTTTATAATGATTAAGGGATGGATGATTGCCTTGGATTAACGTTATATATTCTATGTATATGAATCAATTGATTAACATACCATTATTATGTTAGCCTTGGCAGCGGCTGCAGCCGCACTGGCCATTGTACTCTTGCTAGAGCATGCCGATGGACTACAAGATAAAGCTGAAGCCTCTGAAGAATCATCATCCACATCCTCATTGTTGCTACTATTGTTGCTTGTTATCTTTTGATCTGATTCTGTTGCATCTAATGGATTATATACATTAACCATATCACCACAACAATTAAGACTACGCGGCGTTGGTATACACTTATAGCCATTGCTTAGTCCTTGTTGATGGCTTTTGCGTTCCAGCTCTTTCAGATTATGCATGTCGCCATATGGCACCAAATTGGGACCACTCAAATCTGGCAATTGTGTGCTCATTGCCATGGCAAGACAATCAACTGTAATGTGTCGCACCATGGACTCAACCGAGGTGTCACTCAGTTCATTATCTGAATTACTGCTATCGGAACTGGGAGCCAAACTTAAAAAGGACTGGCCATCATCGATCTCGAGTCCGCCGCACATAGAGCTGGCTCGCGACATTTGATTACAGCCATCCAATTCGGAGGTGTCCTGTTTATAGGTGTGTGCTTCCAGATCCGAGGAAAAGCCACCACTCTGTACATCAATTCCCATTTCAAGATATTCATCTCTTCCTCGCTCAAAGTCCATATTGAGCGGTTGTTCACCCTCTGAGGTGGCGCTACTGCCCACAACATTACCACCGCATCCCGGTACAAGTGAATCCATATCATTTCCAATATTAATATGACCCTGAACGGAATACATCATGTAGTGGTGTGGGGCAATCGGTTGATAGTTATATCCGTCCATGTGACGGGATTGATAGTAGCGCGATTGCTGACGACCCTGCTGCTTGATATAGTCCATGGATGGTGCATTTTGGAAATTATTTCCAGTCCGCATCTCTGCATATTTTGGATTACGACGCGTCTGATTTCCTGCAGATGGCTGATAATTGCTTCCCGTTTGGCATTTGCGATCTACTTCGGCTGTGTTTACGCCCCCGACGCCGCCGCCGACACCACCACCACCACCTCCAGCACCACCGCACCACCACCACCACCACCACCACCACCACTACTGCCTCCATATCGCAAACGATTGCGATAAGTACGCTGACGATGCTTGTGCGGCGATATGGATGTATTGGAAGTTACACCATCTGTACGTCGCTCCAATTGGGATTTTGATGATGATGTGGACAGGGAGCCCGATGAATTGGATGCCCGATCCTTCCCTTGTATATATTTACCACGCTTTATATTCTGACGATCACGTCCGCGTTGCTTTGTAGTTGATGGCTGGTAGCTATTTGATTTAATATTGTTATTATGATTGTTATTATTGTTGTTATGATTATGATTATTATTGTTGTTGTTGTTGCTGTTGGTATTATTGTTGTTGTTATTACTATTATTATTATTGTTGTTGTTGTTGTTGTTGCTGTTGTTGCTGTTATTATAGCTACTATTGCGATTATTCGCATTAGGGTTTTGGGTCTGATCGCCGCCATTGGCAACATTATTACCATTTGCATTCGAATTAGCCGCATTTTGATGATGATTTCTCTGTTGGCCTGATCTTTGGTCATAAGGATGCTTGAATCTAGCTCCAGTTCCCGTTGTATTGCCATTATCGTTGATAGCTCCGCTGTTATAAAATGACTTGGACAGGGTGCCAGGTGCAGCATTTTGTTGGCGTCCACCTCCTCCATAACGCTCACGCGGATTATGTGCTGATGGTAAGGAACGATCAAAGCGCCATGAGGGCATATGATGTCCATTACCATTGCCCGAATGGGAATTCTGATCTTGTCCAGTTTCAATTTGTTGCTTTTGACTATCGTTTTCGGACTGTTGTTGTTGCGGCTGCTGCTGTTGTTGTTGTTGCGGCTGCTGCTGCTGTTGTTGTTGTTGCTGCTGCTGCTGCTGCGACTGCTGTGGCTGTTTCTGCTGTTGCTGCTGTTGATTACTATGATGATTAGAAATTGTTGATGGTGTCGCAATAGTATTTGGAGAAGGATGGCGATTACCACGAGCAATTCCCTGTGCTGCTGCATGTAGTCCAGCAGCTGCTTGTCCCGTCTGATTATAATATCCTGGATAAATGAAACGTTGTCCACTATATGGATGCTCAAATCCAAGCGGCATCATCGGAAATCCATATTGTGATGAATAACTCTGATTATATGGATAGTTTCGATCGAACTGCCAAACGGCATTCTCTGCATGCCATAGACGACGCTGTGGACCGCTCGGTATATAGCCCGGATAGATGAATTGGGCTGCTGATAAATTATTATTACCAGGATTTGATGATGTTGTGGCCAATCCTCCAGTGCCAGCTGCCAAATTACTGCCTCCAACAAAACGATTATCGGGCGAATTGCCTGGAGAACGTGGTGGTCTTGGCGAAACGCCACCCATTCCCATACCCATACTCATTCCCATACCCATTCCCAGGGTGTTCTGCAGCAGTGGTATTTGAGTTAGTGGATTAGTATGATGTGGCGGATTAGTACGCAGTGTACGTGGTGTTATCGATGAGGGAGTTGGTATGTTTAAAGTAATGCCAGCCATATTGGTGCCAATATTATAAAGAAACTCTATAGAGTATTTATAGCCTCCTGGAGGACGAGGGTATGTGTGGGCGGCACCGGTTTGTGTCTCCTTCGATTCACCACCGGCAGCCAGATCCTGAATCGGTTGTTCTTCGTTGAGACTCTGCTGTTGCTGTTGTTGCTGTTGTTGCTGCTGCTGCTGCTGTGTGTTGCTGCTGTTGCTGATGCTGCTGTTGCTGTTGCTGCTGATCGACCGACTGTTGTTTGGGCTTGGGCTCGGCCCCAGCTAAATTATTGTGTAAAACTTCCTGTGATTGGCTTGTTGAACTCATACTCTTCTCTTTTGAATCGAAATCGACAAGATGACCGGCTACAGATGATGGCTGCTCCAATAGTTTGGGTATGGCAACACTAGTTACTTCCTCTACGGACTTGCCATTAGGTTCTGCCGCTGATTTCGTAGTGGTAGTGGTGGAGGAGGTGCTGCTTGTCGTTGCCGGAGCCGTCGTTGCTGTGCTAGCTGCACTTGCCGCTGTTGCTAGCGCAGTGGACATTGCTAACAATGCGGCGATTCACGACCCAAACGACATATAGTTCTGCGTACAATACGCAAATACAAATTGTGTGTTCTATCTGTGCCCTCCAAGAAAGCAAAGGGCTGACAGCAAACTGAAAGGCTGACGACAGTTTTGTCAAATGCTAACTTGACTTTTCCTTTTCAGAGCGAGAGCGAGAGCGAGAGAGACAGAGACAGACACTCACTTTCACACACCCACACACGTACACACACACGCACACACACACACACACAAATTCCACACACTCACTCGCATACAAATACAAAAAATATCGGATATGATAGATTTTGATGGTTTCAAACAATTTTGCTTAACTTTGTCAGGTAGACAGGAAGCCAGGAGATAGAAAAAAAGGGGGAGAAGTGGGGTGGGGTGGGGTGGGGTTGGGTATAGAAATGTTGGAGAAACCTTTAGTGTGCCGCACTCGACCAATTCATTATGTTGCTTTTGTCTATTTGTTCTTCTGCACGGTTCGACTGTATCAAATATATACTAATATATATATATTGATCTATATATATATATATATGAATATATATATATATGATTATATGAGTTTAATTTGGCTGTCTGTTACTGTTTTGTTCTTTAAATAATATTCTTTTCACAATTTAAACAAAAATTTTACACAATTTTCACTAGGAGCACAAGCACACTACACGTCCTGAAAAGAAAATGCCTGTCATATAGATATGAAAGGTGCATACGCACAGTGTTGCGAAGCAAAAACTACTAAATAAATGACAAGTGAAAGTTAAGACATTTATCGATAATTTGAACCTTCAAATTAAAAGCTGCTTTGACAACCGGTGTCAAAAGCGAAAAGTCAGAATCAAAATGGAATTTCTTTAAAGTCAAAGAGTTTCTTCTTTTTTTTGCAGCATCTTTGATACTTGTCAAAATCAAAAAGAAAAAACACTTTCTAGAATTTTCGCAGCGAAGCGATGCTTATGTGGTAAGTAAATGTTAAATAAAGAGAGAGAGCTGTGTGTATGTATGTGTGTAAGATAGTAAAATTCTACCCACACTTGAGCTAAATTCTTTGACGCATCTTCCACACAAAAGACACACCACAAAGGGGAATACTCTAGCTAAAGGTTGACACAATTTCTCCAAACTGTGTAAAAAAAAAATATATATACATACATATATATAAAAAGGAGAAGCTAAAATCTACGCCATCCACTCAACATAGTTCCATTTTGTGACGGCGACATAAAAGCCAGGCAAAAAAGGCATCCGTCAGTTTTGCCCCCCTTAAATTACATTTACAATTTGATTTGCTTATGTAAATTATGAAAATTGCCCACAAAAAGTAACCACAAGTAAGATTCGATTTGGCGGCTTAACGAATAATACCAAAATGCAGCCAGCAAAAACCTAAAAAAAAAAAAATCAACCAAAAAAGAAAAGCAAAATAAAATTGTTCATTGCTTTTTTTTTTTTTGTACTGTAATTTGAAACAAATCAAATTTATTGCCCAGACGCACAGGCGCCGCCCGCCAATGGCAATTTTCGGATGCGGGCAGATGCGGCAAGCATATGAAATGAGAATGAAATCCTGGCCAATGCCAGGATAAGAAGGGGAATGGGTAACGGGACAGAGAAAACCAAAAGCAAAAGGGAATATGCTATTTGTACGTGCATATTCAGATACGGGGCGCGAGCACATATTCTAATTAGATTTATAACGCAACAATAACTGTGCGTGTGTATTCTCTCTCTGTGTGTGTGTGTGTGTTTATGTGTTTATGTGTGTGCAGTTTTTGGCTGCCAAAAGATTTTTCCAAAAATTTAAAATTTGTGAATTATGGTCAGGAGCAAAAAATGAAAAAGAAAAAAAATACACAAAAAAGGGGTTGGACCGACCAAAGAGATAAGCGCAACGTGAAAAATCAGTGAGTCATGGTGTATTAGTGGATTGCCAACGGATCCCTGCACGGTCCAGGAATCATGGATTGGAATGAGCTGGCGCGAGGCGTGTTTCAGATTTTCGATTTAACACACACACACACCGTTTTTTCCTCCTTTTTTTTGTTTCCTGGCTATGGCAAACTAAAAAAAAAAACGTATATAAGGCAAGAAAAAAAAAAGGCAAAAGGAAAAAAAAATTAGCCCGACAACAACGACAAAGTAAAGTTTCATATTACATGCAAGCAATTTGGCAAATAAACTGTCAGCAATTGGGTCGAGGGAGATGCCAATGAAGATGCCAATGGTTCATTTTGGTGGCTCAATCGATGCCGAGCGCTGAATAATTCACAGAGAGACAAAAACTTGCCTTAAAAGAAAATGGCAAAATATGTGTGCAGCTTGGCTGGTTGGCTGGCTGTCCCCTGGGGCACAACGCACCGATAAATAAGACTAGGCAGGGGAAAGCAAGCGACAGGGGCGGTAGCCAAGGATGGAAATGGAGAACAGAACCCTCTGTGGGTCTTCCATACACACACACACACACACATCCCCTTAGGGTTGGTTAGCCAGCCCACAAAAAAAAAAGGGGGCTACCTCTCTCACATTACCTACTCGATAGCTGGCGGGCTGACTGACTGAATGTTTTGGAGAGATGATGATGTTGGTGGAGGAAATGTAGAAAAATCGAGGCAGCTGAATTATCACAAGGCGCATTTGCTTTTCATTTTCATTTTCATTCTCATTCAACTTAACTTTTACCTACGTAACGAAATGCGTAGCAAATAATGCGTGACAGGTAATTAGATTAAACTAATTTTGCCTTTTATTAGGCAGCCGGCAGAAATGTTACGCATAGCGTATTTTCTCAATTTTTCTTTTCCTTTTTCCTCCTTTTTTTTTGGTTAATAATTTTATTAGTGCTTTGGTGCTGCCCTTAAGGGAATGCTCTGCCAGTGCAGTGTTGCAAAGTGCCAGTCAAAGTGCTTGACAGGCGACATTACCAAATGTCGCAATGCAACACTGTGTAAGTATGTCAACAAAGTTATCTGATTGCTACACATGTAATGTGGTTGTGTCCTTATGTGGGTGTGTGTGAGTGTGTGTGTGTGAAAGTAAAATAATTAATAATTCATAGAGTACATACGATTGACAGTTCGCCCAGCAGGTTGAACTCTTTTTGGGCTCCTGTTTCGTTTCGTTTCGCTTTTATTTATTTATTTTCCCTGTCCTCTGTTTTTTTTTTGTTTTTAATTTTTTTCTTTTTTTATTTGCGCTCATAAATTTACAATTACATATGCGAAAGAGTTTGCACGGCGGTTGCTCTGTCTCACTCAGGATTTCTCATTCTTGCTCTCTCTCTCTCTCTCACTTTTTTGGGCTTTGTTTTTTAATTTAATAAATTAATAAAACACCAACGTGACAACACAGTGGCAACAGACACGCGACGACCATCAAAGTGGCAAAGTGTTGCCATTTGCATTTTTAATGCACCTTTACTGGAGTTTCGCGTAAAAATAATTATCAACTGAATTGATGATGAGTCACAGGTATGCCTCGGCCTCCCCCCCAATGTACCCTTTATATATGTACATATGCATGCATTCAAGAGTGCAGAGAAAGTCAATCACAAAGCCACACCAAGTTAATTGAATTTGTTTCAATTTGCCTGATCTTTCAATCCAATTTCTGACAAATAGTAAAATAGGCAAAAATTTACTTAAAAATTTCACTTTCAATTGCCGGATAATTGCAATGATGGTTAAAGACCAACAATTTGTAATTGCGGCATGATGAAAACAAAAAAAAGGGAGAAAAAAAGAGAAGAAGAAAATGTTTACTTTTCCTTTTGGCACACTTTGGTGGCACAATGGGCTGCGCTTCCTGGCTCACCTGGACGTAGTTAACCTCAATTATGTGCACAAAGAACAACGAGAAAACCAACTACCAGACACTCAGTCAGACAAACAGCAGGTAGTAACCCACCCAATCCAACTATTGCCACAAGCAGTGTTGCCACAACTTGAGCCTCAAAAAGGCTAGATTTCAATCAAAATAAAAAAGGAAACCTAGAATAAGCTATAAATTTAAATAGTTGTATAATATAACAAATAAATCGGAATTTTAGTTATACAAATAAGTATATTAATATTTAAATTATATTATTTAAAATATGCTTATAAAAGTATTTCATTAAATTTCCAAGCTAGTTAGGTTTTAAATAAGCTGAATCTCGTTTGGAAAAAGCTAAAATGACAGACAACACTGATTACAAGGTGGAATCCTTTGCTCCCCCTTTCCCCCTCTCTTGTTCCATCATTTTCGTGGTCTGTCTTGTGCAGCAGTAGTTAAAATATTTAAGGAACAACAACAGCGAGAAAATGCCATGAAAATGTTTTTTTAAAAAACAAAAATGAAAGGCAGAAAAACGAAAAGAAAAGAATACAAAAAGAAAAATGAAATAGGAAAATATGAAGGGAAAAGTAAGTAAGATGAAATGTTGCCGCAGGCATTAAAATAATAAGGATAAGGAAGCGGTTGTTAACCACGAAACCGCTCAAAAATGAATGAAAGAGAGTCGGTGTTGTCATAGCCAGAGTCAGTGAGTGAATATGGTGAGTTTTGGAGTCGGAGTGTGACTCCGCGAATGGCCTCTGTTCATTATGCGTTTCCTGTTTGCATAAGTCAACCCAACCCCAACCCCACCCAACTCAACCATTCAGCCATCCATCCATCCAACCATCTAGCTCCTGCCCGGGGAGTTGCTAGTTGTAATTGTTCCTCCGCTTGTTGTTCCTACTGCGGTGGACTATAGCACAGAATGGAAAATAAAACATTCCTTTTTCTATCCGAGTCCCATTGTGCCGAGCGTTAAATTTGGAAAGTTTGCCCTGCAATGCCCCTCGGCTATTGACAAAAAAAAAAAAAAAAAGGAAATAGGAAAAACTGTACTCTAAAAAATAATAAGAACAGAAAAGTAAAATGTAAATTACAATGCAAGGAAGGAGGTGCAGGAAAAGGATATGCAAGAATTTTCATTATACAATTTGGTTTAAGTAAACACTGAAATACTATTTCGTTTGCCAATAATCGTTAAAATCAAGACAAGTGGCCAAACTCTTTACCCAATCAAATAACAGAAATCACAAAAATAATGTCATAATTATGACTGGCAAGAAAAATTTTCCATATGAATGAGTTTCGCACAATTATAAGCTCAGGCAAGCATTCAGTCAGTCAGTCAGTCAGCCAGCCAGTCAGTCAAAGACTCTGGGAGCCCGTCATCTTGCCACATGTCGGCACATGGCCTGCCTTGGCAGATGAGAATGATGATGAGAATGACAATGATGATGGGTGGCAAAAAAAAAAGATGATGAAGAAGAAATAAAGAAAAGGAAAAGCAACTTCATTCACAATTAAGCTAAAAATACGCCAAAGACAGCCGTTGCGACAATTTGTGTCGTCTGCTTCGCAAGGTACAATAAAATTTATTGTCAAGTGCAGTCACAATATTCAAACAAATAGGACACACACACAACAAATAACCATTGGTGGATGAGGCTAGAGGTGCGGATGGTGGTGTAGGTGAAGTGTATGTGTAACAACAACCATCCATAGATGGAAAACCTGGGAACCTGGCAATGGGATTTTGAAAATGAAAAGGCGGAGTCATGCTGTCGCTCACTCTCTGTGCAACTGGCAGCAGGCTGTGACGATGGGTAAAGAAAAAAAAAAAAAAAAAAAAAAAAAAAGAAAATAACGAAATCAACAACGCAATCTTAATGAAGGCAATAATTCAAACAAAATGCAAAATTCCCTTAACAAACTGTAGGAAGTCAGTCGTCAGCCAAGTCAGTCAGTCAGTCACTCACTCACTCACTCACCCACTGAGTGTGAGTGGCTTCTTCTCTGCCTCATTCATTTCATTTTCAGTTTCAGTCTAAAGACCTCCGCGAGACACAACATTGAAAAATTGCCGCCTAGTGTCGACATGCTAAGAAAAATTCCTTGTCGAAATTAAATTTTTATAAAATCAAATAAAATTCAATGCGTGCCAACAGCAGCATCTCATCCCATTCCACCTCTTCCACCTTCAATTCCTCTGGCTTTCCATACTCCCCGCTGCCCCCTCATCAGCATCTCACCATTGCCTTGTTGTTCCATATTGTAACTTTTACTGTAGCGTCGGTGTCGGCAATTCCCCCGACATTTCTCATATTAATTAGTTTGTATTTTTGGCATACAAAATAAAACACAAAATTGTTTAACATTTGCCCTGTAGCACATTAAGTGGCAACATTTGTCAATTTGCGTTTTGGGTCAACTGTGAATCGTCCCCTTCTTTCTCCCCTTTCCCTTCTTACCACCATTATAGCCAATCCCGAGCCCAAATGTTGTTCGGACCGTTGTGTAGTTAATGGCAACACATTTGCCTAAATAATGAGGCACCGGTGTATTGCTTTGAATTCGATTTGGCTTGATTAAAAATATATTTCATTGTTCAAGTTGCTAATGTGGGATGTAGGTAGTAATACATATTAGTAGTAGTAGTATTAGAAGTAGTGGGGTGGGTAGTTCTTGGCAGTTGAAAAGCTAATCAGGCAAAGATGTACATTGATTAGACAGCAGGCATCAGCATTAGTTAGTACAATGACAGAGACAGATGATGGAATTATGTTAGAGGGTCAAATGTAAATTATTAATTCTATAACGGAAACTTTGGACTTTAATCAGATTTCAAATGTTCTTGTTGGATGAAAAGCATTTTGGTTAAAGTTTCTTCCAACTGTTAACCCAAACAAAATTGAAAATATTGAGAAATTAATATTTGATTATCATGCTAAAACTTAGTTTTTGGTTTAGAAATTGCAAATTTAAAAAAAACAGACTTATCTATAAAGTAGAATAAGTAGCAAAATAAGTTTTAGAATAAGAATTTTTATAGAATTAAAGTTAAATTCGCTAAACGACTTATCTTTGTTCTTTACATGGGTAAAAATCGCTCGTATACCTTAATCAGATTTCTTAAATTATCGGTAAGCATTATTTTAAATCTTTGTGAGGAAATAATTATATTTAATTTATTCTCTTTCCTTTCTTTACTTCTGCTTAAACTGCTGACTAAACTCTCTAATTGTGTTCCATTGTGACAATGATCTTCAAATATCGATTAGTTTGTTAAATGCTTTTAAGCTTTTCCATTTTCTATCATATTTTTCCTATTCACCCATAGCTAAACTATTGCATTACACATTCTAAGCAGCTTAGTATGGAATCTTTGTAGGTAATCCCCACGGGACTAGCCAAAAACTTTCTTAAAATCAACCAAGCAGAACGAACAAAGAACTTGCTAGTCATAGCAATAGTTTCTGCTTACAAAGAGTGAGTGTCCCATTAAACCACTCATAACCCAAATACTTTGGAGCACTTCAAAGAAGCAGGAGAAAAGTAAAACTATGTATATATATATATATATAAGGAAAAACAATAAGTAGAAATCTAAAGGAAAGCCAGGGGAAAGGGGCGGTAGTGGTGGAGGAATGCCAGCTTGTTGGCCGGTACTTATGCCAAATGCGTTTGCGATTTGTGTCAATAAACGCAGCAGCAGCAGCAGCAGCAGCAGCAGTAGCAGTAGTTGCAACTGCAGCAAAATCACCAGCAACTGGGGAGGCAAACGAGACAGAAAGAGAGAGAGAGATAGAAAGAAATTTCTATTATCTGTGCAAAGTGTGCGCGAAATTGAAAATTGCAGGCTGTCGTCCTTTGCAAGAGGAGAGAATGGAATACCAACGGGGTAGAGGAGCATTGAAACTGCTCTAAATTTTCATAGCTATCCCAGTTGATAAACTCTAATATGACATTATGGGTAAGAGAGCAGGCAGCAAGTTTGCTTTTGCCTTCCAGTACATACGTATGTATATATGTATGCATACATACATACATATAAGGGACGCCTGGGCTTATGCTAGCATTTTGTGAAATTGCATTCGAGTTGCTTGCTCTAGCTTCTCCTTGTCGCGTTATTGCACTGGGGAACAGCAGCAACACCAGCAACGCCAGCAACAGAAAATCAACCGGCAGCAACTCGGCAGCAAGCATCATGGCAACAAGTTTACAAACACATTGCGGTTTCGCGTAAAAGTCAATTACCATTTTAACTGGCTGATGCTACTATGACTAGTCTCCTGCTACTACAACTACTACTGCAACAGCAACAACAGCAAAAACAGTTTATATCATCCACCTGCTTTCCCAATCCAATCGAATTGAAATGCAAATTCAAATCAGTCCAACTTTAGCCATTGAGTCAATCAGTTGATAATCGATTTTGTCTGGAAAATCGAAATCGCAATGGCAATCGGTTGGTCGGTCCGTCAGTCCGTCAGTCCGTCGGTCCGTCGCTTGTTCGGTCTGGTCTGTTGCTTGAGGTTAACAAATATGCCGATCCTTTTTACGCACAATTTTCCTTTGGCAAGTTGGCGGCGCGTTTGCGAAATTGAATGCAAATATTTATTTTTTATTTGCAGCCGCAACACACACACACACATACACATACACACTCAATCACATTTACCATGGCAAATGTTATTTGCCACAACGATTCTCTTTCCCTTCCTTTTCCCCCTTCCCTTCACCCATTTTAACATTTCTACGTTTCAACATAATTAGACGACGATGTCTGTGTAAAATGTCTGTCTGTTAGTCGATTTCTCTGTCTGTCTGTCGTTCTCTTTTTTCGTCTTTCCATCTATCTCTGCGAATTCCAATTGCAAATGAGAGTCGTCGACTCATCATAGATTTTATAATATTTGCCCATGTAAATTGCCTTGAGCCACAGACTTTGCCCAACCATCGCGGCATCGTGGTCGAAATCTACGAAATCTACGATTTGCTATAACACACTCATTGGCGGGGCGTCAACCTTTTTCAAGTATTATTCATAATTGAATTTTCATGTTTGCCACTACCACTATCCATTTATAAGTTAGTTTAAAATACAAAAATGGAAAAAAAAACAACACAGGAAAGAAAACCAAGTAAGAGCATATAAAAAAAGCCAACAACAAGTGTTTCAAACACAAAACACGCAACGTTACGGAAATGCCAGGCTACCATTTTAGTAAGTAAAAACAGAAAAAAAAAAAAATAAAGTTCTTCTGGGCCCTGTTTTAATAACATAATTGAAAAGTGGCTGAGCAAGGTAAATGGAATGCAGCCGGCAGCTGGCTTTGATTACACACAAACACAGGGAGACATACACACTCACACACTCATACACACGCACACAGTTGTTGGAGGGTTGTTGGAGTTGGCAAACGGTCGCGTGTTACGACGCCTTGTTAACATGCGTTTGTCCTTTGGGTGCCGGTTAATGTTAAGCAGTTACACAGCAGTTACAACAATGCATTCGTAAACTGGGCGTCCTTATTACCGTAAATCAATAAGCAAACACACGGCCGACTCTAGACAATAAATGAAAATTATTATGGCAAGGAGGGGGGAATGGGAATTGGAGAACCGGAAAAATGCTTCTCATAATTAACTGCAGTTTTACTCATCACTGAACCTAGCCGATGATGGTGATGATGATGATGATGATGATGATGATGATGATGATGGAGGCATATACAGCTGAATGAGTTTTTGGCCATCAACGCGGATATTGATTCGATTCTCATTGCATTAAATTTGCTGACTATCATTGCCGCATTGTCGCAGCATTCATTTTATTTCTCTACTTTACTTCTTTTCTCTCTCTCTCTCTCTCTCTCTCAATTTTCCATGAAATTATCGTGCGTTGCAAAAGTAGGACGAAGAAGTAGGAGATGTGGGAGATGGAGAAAATTCATCGTATACAGATGAATAATGAGCATTCCGCGCTCTGGCACAAAATTGCAACTATTTTGCATACCATTTGAAGCATTTTAATTTGAATTTCTTTTGCAAGTGATCAGTGCTGGACAGGAGCCAGAAGCTAAAAGCCAAAAGCGTCAAGCTAGCGTTCTCTTTCTCTTTCTATCTCTCTCTCTGTCTCTTTCGCTCTAAGTCCTAATGGCATCTGTATAGTTGCTGGCAACATTAAGGATAATTGTTGTAGTTAGCATGTACTCTGGCATTTATAATGTGCTTCATTTATTTCTCAAACTGCTTTTCCTCCCCCCAATGGAATTTTTTTTCTTTACAATTTTTCCCCCGTTCTTTTTGAATTACTTCACTTTGCATATTTTGCTTTTTTCTTATTCATTTTTTTTTTTTATATTATTAAAGAAATGTTGATTATGCATTCTATTGCTGCGGTCAATTGAGCAGGTGAGAGACGAGGGTTCTCAAAGATGGTCTAATGAATTAGGTATTGTAGGTTTTAATTTATGAAATTGATGAAAGAAAAAAAGGAGAGAGAGAAATAGAGAGAGAGGAGTGACAGAGTAAGAAAGAGCAAACAAAATATAATTTCACTGACAATTTTCACTCAAATCTGATATCTTTACCTTTTATCAGCCATCAAAATTAAACAACTTTAGCCATTCGAAAGCCTACACTTTACCAATAATGGCTCTATTCCTGTTAATTGCCAGCAATGAGTGCACAATAGCAACTTATTGGCTCGTAACTAGATTGTATTCTATCGAATCCCGTTTCCGCCTCCGCTCCCACTCCTGGTACATATCATAATTTCATCACTGCAAGTCAGCAAACAAACTCCACTAACAGACAAACAAATTGATGTGCCGACACATCGACTAATGGACATGAGACTACAATTCACAGCAGAGGTAGCAGCCACACGTTAGTAACACACACACCCACACCCACCTACACCCACACGAGGGTTGTATAATTAATATACAAGTTATAGCATTTCATGATATTATATGAACTTGTGTTACAGCCCTCGTATATTGCACATATGTCTGCATTTGCCATCGCCTCCAAAAACAACAACAAATTGCCAGTTCGCAGCAAAATGATAGACAAATGCCAATAGATAGAACGAAATATCTATGAAGGAAGGGGACGGACGGACGGACGGAGGATGGAGACAGATGGATAGCATGAGAATGTGTACTGTATACGAAAATTGCGCGCTTTATGGTAAAAATTGCATAAATAAATCATGTTCTAATATTGCACTTGCCCTTGCAACAATCTGTCAAAATGGGAGCAAGCATCTCACCCATTTTACTGTATGCGATTGCAAGTGCAGACAATGCCATCCAAACCAGTGAGCCAACTGACGAGAGAGAGAGAGAGAGAAGTAGCGAGAGAGAGGGAGGATTGGAGCAGAGTGGATTGGGTGTGGTATGGTAGAAGCTTCGGATGCTGGTTGCTTGTAGCAGTGGCAAACATGGCGTGAATGAGCGCGCACAAAATGGCGTTTAAGGCCATAAACATCGCCATCAGTGTAACAGCGAACTGGCAAGCAGCGGAGGAGCAATATGTATATACATACATACATACATACATACATAGATGTGAATGATGAAGATGGAGAAGGTGGCATATACAGGACATAGAGGATGGCAGATGGCAAACCAATCGATCCCTGGTCATAGATATAGTCGCATAGTCGTATTCGCATGTCTGTATATACATATATAGAGGATGGTATGACGATGACCTTCTCCTATACTTGCTGCACTTGACAATGCCCATCGGCCTGTACCCCAAAAGCCTCTATCATGAAAAGGACATGACTATGTCCATGGCCTCTGTGACTATGTGTCTGTGTTGTGTGTGTGTGCTTGTGTGTGTGTTTGTGTCTACCGCTTCTCTGACTAACTGATTCGGCTGTCTGTTTTGGCGCTTAATTCGTCACTAAATGAGTTTTTTTTTTTTGCCATTGTTGTTCCTGCTGCTGGGCGCGGACCATTGTTGCTGCAATGTCGAAATTGCTATTTTGGAAGTTTGGCCTGGCCAAGAGAAGATTTTTGGCTACTGTAGATTTCGTGTGTGCGGTGGATTTCTGTATTTCTGTACGATATATGTATATGTATGTATGTGAATATACGTGGCTGTGGCCGTTTGCCTGGCGCCGACAGTTGCAGCCACTTTGCAATAACACAGCGTGAAATTGCAACGCCAAATCGAATCAGTCCGCACGGGAAATTCGATTTTTCTCTCCTATTTTTCGCTTTTATTTTCCTCCAGTTTTGTTGTTATTTTCCCTTTACCTTCCCTTCTACAGCTACTTCTCTCCTTTTTTGCGGGCAATCAGACAGCAACAAATGCTTGTCGAATCTGAAGTGAAACCGAAACAGAAAGCCGATCCTATCAGACGACAGAAAGAGACAGAAATAGAAAGAGCAATTTAAGGAGCGCAAGTTTTTTGGTCAAACATTTGTGTTAAAGGTAACAGAATAAAGGATAACACCATTCACGTGATGGTAGCAATGCTCTCAACTCACTCATTGGCCATCCATCCAACCATCCATCCATCAGCACCACCACCAGCTCAACTCCTTTTCCCAGTTTCCATAGTGCATAATGAAATGAAATGAAATGAATTACTGTTGATGCTGTTACTTGATGTTGCTGCTGCTGATGTTGCTCCTGTTGCTGAATGTAGTGTGTGTATGTGTGTGTGTGTGTGTGTTGCATGTTCTTTTTACCAATTTTTGCATAGTCTGTTGCTTACTATCAATCAGTCAGCACATCCGTTATTTTCCCTTGTCTCTCCCCCCTCCCCAACCCCTCTCTCATCATATTCAGTTTTTAACTCTTTTGTTGCATAAATTGCTTATTTATTGTTTAATGGCAAATAGAGAAGAAGAATATGTATGTAACGTCATTTGAAAATTGTTTGCTGGACCGATGCTTGATGTGCAATTGCAAAAATTCCAATCGTGAAAATTCCAAATTCAATTCAGTTTCAAGTATCTATTGTTAAACTAGATTGTTTTTCAAAATTTAGCAATTTTGAAGTGAACAAAAAGTTAATTGAAAAAACATTCTGTGCAAAATGCAAAAATAAAACCGAAACTATTGCAAGCGATTTGTATTTGATGGAGCATAAAATTATAAAAGCAATTTTATGCTTTTCGAAATTCAAATAATTTATATTTGAAAACATAGTTATAGAGAAATAACGGCTAATAATTGTAACCCATATATAATTGAAACAAAATCCTCTAACATTTGTTTCTTAATCAAAATTAAACAAGCTAAAACTTAATATTAATAAGCTAATTATTCTAAATATTAATTTAGAAATTTTTAAGGCTTTTCTAGACATTTGAAGATTTGATTTTTATTGCATTTAAATTTAAATTATCAAAATATCTGATCTATCACCATAAGAAAAGAACATAAAATAAAAACCTTTCCGTTCCATTCATTTACAGGCATAAATAATAAATACATCTATCCATAATTAAAACCAAAATGAGATATCTTAACATGAAATGGAATATGTATGTATGTAATATAAAGTATAAAGTAGAGAGTGGGTAGAGTTTTGGATTATCTATTGGAATCCGTTTACATCTTCTAATATTTTGAACTATCAAATTTCACTGGCATTGAACTCAAGCAACATACAACAAAACTGATGAACGATAAGATTGCATTTTGCTTTTTACTACATACAATAATAATAATAATAACTTTTCATAAATGATGTGTGTTTCCTTTTCCTCTCCTCCATAGCAATGTGATAGATTTTGCCTTTACTTCTTGATTATTTTCCAATTTACATATAGTTTCATTTGCATATACAATTTTCAGGAGAAACCGTTAAGCCAATAACTATACCATAAAGTGGCATCATCATCAGCATCATTATGATCATCATCATTATATCCAATTTTGGTCATTCTTTATGCCAATCAACAATAACAGTATCAACAACAAACATACAAACACACACACACACACACATATCTCTTGACAGGTAAGTGAGGCTTGCCAATCAAATGGAAACGAAGTCCAACTGCATCTTCAACTGAAAGACAACTACAGCAAGTAGCATATATATATATATGTATATATAAACGATATGCAAAATATGCAACAGATGCCATCGCTGGCAGACTCTTGTGACTCCTGTGGCAGCCTCCTGTCGTTTTGCGCCCAATTACGCCTTCAAATTGAGTGATAAATGTCTTGAAGATGGCACATAAATAAACTTGAGTTAAATTTATTACACAACCCACACAAAGACTTCATAAAAATGCAAACTAAATGAACTATTAAAAGGCCGCAGCGGCAAAACATGAGAAACAAACGAACAAAAATCGAATAAGTAAACAAACCAAAGTTCCCCCCAAAAACAAAAAAAAAAAAAAAGGAGAAAAAAAAACAACAGAAATCCAAGCGCAGACAATTGAATTGCATTGCAGGAAAACAGAACAAGCAGCAAGTTCTGTGGCACGGGACTTGGACAGGATAAAAAGCCACATAGAGGGGGAGGGAGGGGAGGAGCAGTGTGGCCAAAAAGGAGAAAAAAAGAAGAAGAAAAAGAAAAAGAGAGACAAACACCAAACGTCGCGGTGTGAGAAAAAATGCAAATAAATGCGCAAATAAAATGTGCAATCAACTGGCGGGCGATGGGGCTGAAAGATCGGCAGGCGAAAATCCACCAAGACGAAAGTGTGAATGTTGCGCATGCGCAGCCGCCGCAAGAAAGAACACAGTGCGCATCAATTAGGCCGCCAAGAACGACCATTGCCAGCAAAGGCAAAAGAAACAGCAGCACGAACTGCCTCAAAGATAAAGCAATGCAACAGCAAACGGCAACAGCAAACGGCAACAGCAACAGCAACAACATTCAACAGGCAACACAGAATACACGGAGGCAACAGTCAGCCGCACAAATGAATAAAACGTTTAGATAAACAAATACAGAAGAATGCTGAAATGCTGTTAAAAGCTACAAAATGAAGTGGCCGTTGGCGGCAATGGTATGAGAGCATTGGGGATTGCCTCTAAAATGGGAATTGGAAGTGGGGAGGAGTAGACTGCGATTGTAACTGCAACTGCGACTGCGACAGGGATTGGGATTGGAAATCAGTTTTGACTACCCTCTCTCGTTCTATCTATCTCTTTCTTCTTCTCCAGCTCCAGCTCCAGCTCCCTCTTTCTCTCTCTCTCTATCTCTCTCTTGTTGCCACCTTTTTCTGAGCAGCAAGCAAAACCGGCAAACCGGCAACAATTTCAATGAACATGCGCGCACACAGTTGAAGAGCAAACAAATTTATTACGCGCCGTTTGAACAGCGCATAAATTTAAGAGCTATACCAAGTCCAGAGGTCCAAGTCCCAGGTTTGGGGTCCATAGCAGAGATCTCCCTCCCAAGTCACGCCGAGCAAGATTAACATACTTGAGGCCCAGAGACTCCGTTTCTCCGTTCTCCTTTTTCCTTTTCGTTTTTCCCCCGAATGACTCCTTCAGCATTGAATAGATTGGAGAAGAGAGAGAGCGCCCAATCGATCGGACTGGTTGCGTGCAACGTGCACCGTGCGTGATTTACAAACAGCGCCACATTTGGCAAACATTTACGGGAACTTGTCTCTGAAAACTACGTAAAACGATTTAGAGCTGAACACGAGCAATTTGTGGATAGGCTGGGTCCAACTAACTGGTTTCCTTTGCCTGGCTTTGAATTGAATTGAATTGAAGATTGGTTTTTTTTTTTTTTCCTTCTCTGTGTGTTTTTCCTTTTTTTTATTTATTTATTTTGTTTTTTGGTGTTTTTGGGAGGGATTTGGGTTACGATGTACCCAACTATCTACCTACCTGCCCACCCGCTGCTCGGCACGATGCTGAAAATTTATGTGTCCCGTCTGACAATTGATTGTTGATTTCTCGATTTTGAAATGATTTTCCATTTCTTCTTTTTTCTGGTTTCTTTTTTTTGTTTTTGTCTTTTTGTTTTTTTTTTTTTTTTGCTCTTGGTAATTCAATATCTTTAAGCTACAACTAATTTCCCCAATGTTTGTGAAATTAATATATGATAAATAGATGGAAAGGGAGGGGTAGCAAGAGTTGGGTTCCATAGAATTTTGAGCTGTCTGCAATGTCATTTACAGGTTTCTTTTTTTTTTTTTCTTGTAGCTGCGGGACCTCACACTTTTCTGTTTGGGGTATTGGTTGTTTGGTTTTTTTGTTCATTTTGAATAATACTGTGACATTTCGATTTATTTTTATTGATTCTCCAAGGGCGACGACGACGTCGAAGACACGATGAGATGATGCTCTAAAATGCAAGTCAGGCGCCGCTGGCACGCAAGTGATCATCACACCTTGATAAAGAGAGACTCTCCGCCAACACCGTACAATTCTTTCATTTACTCTCTTCTTTCCTCTCTCTGTTCTCCCTGATCTCAAGAGTTGGGGAATCTGAATCCGAATTCGAATCAGAGTCAGTGTATGTATGAGGGGGCAATGCACAGTTCAGGCCGAAAAACGTATCGAATTTTATTGAAATTCAGAGCCACAATTCACATGCATGCATTCATGTGTGTGATGGTGTGTATGCATACATACATATATACATATATATATATATATATATCTGGGTGCGTGTTATCTGTTAGCTGCCTGTGCATTTGTTACTTTTATGCTTGATTTATTGACTTTATTTTATGGCCGCTTGATTGGACACTAAATGAGTTTTTAAACTCCATACGAAACTGGGCGGACCTTATCAATTTTTCCCCCCCACTTTGGAGTTTTGTTCTGGAATGTTTTTGGTTTTTGATTCGGGTTGGGAAGTTAAAGGCACTTACGTTTACAATTTAACCCACGTTTGATTTAAAGTCTGACAAAACGTTTCGATTTTAATGCGGATATGAAGAGGCATCCGCCTTCGCCTTCACTTCATGTGTTGGGGGTTATTTTTTTTTTATTTTTGTTAACTTACCTGAAACGAAAGAAAGGTGAAAAGAGAAAAAAAGTTAATTAAATTGTATTTTATTTGAGGTAAATGTTTGTAATGCAATTAAAGATATAAAATGCACATTAAATTGCTTTGACAATGTTTTATTTGGTTTAATGGGGGCCTCCGATTACAAGAGGGGCAAGTAAATATGTTAATTGAACTACTATAACAGGTTAATGCTCTAGAAAAATAAACATTCAATGCAAGTACTAAAAAGTTTTCAGTTCGGTTCAAATTGAAACTCATTGAATTTAAATTGAAGTGAAATAAACTTTTAATAGTTAAATGTTGTTATGAATAATAATTCTGTAAACTTAATTAGAAACAAATTCGTTATTCTACAACAATTTGAATATCAGAAGAAGAATTTTAAGTAATAGTTAATTACTTAATTTGATTATTACGATCGTTGTCACTAAACCCTTTTCGCTTTTTATTACCAATTTGTGAGGCTTTCTTAACTAATGATGCTGCCAATATAATGTATTCAATTATATTACAACCCACTTCAATCTTAGGCAGCATCTCAGAGGTTGGCAGACAGCATTTCAATCTCAGTTACCAATACATATACATAGAAACTTGTATCAATGTATCAGGTCTATGGCTCATGTCGAAGTGATTTGAATAAGACGACGACCCACGCAATGTACATAATTACAAACGAACATCAAAGTCGTGCACAGACATGGATACAAAAACATGTTAACTATAATTAAACATAAATATCACAACAAGAAGAATAATAACAACAACAACAAAACTGAACAAAAAGAGCACGTGTATATGGGAGAGAAAAAAAGTGTCCATCAAAATGCTGGCATTTGTTGTTGCTGTTGATGTTGTTGTTCCTGTTGCTGTTCCTGTTGCTGTTGCTGGTTTTGCTACAAGCAAATGACGCAGAATTCTTTTTAATTAAACATGAAATTACTTTGGCGCTGCCAGACAGACGGAAATAAAGACAGCTCAGCAGCACAAGCAGACAAGTCTTTATATATATATATACATACATATATAAGATCTATGCATATATATGTAAGTGGAATACAAATACTAAACACTGCACTGCACTAAATCATTCAATTCAAGTTGGAAAAACAACTTTATAAAGTGGCCAATATGAAAAATTCAAGTGCTGGATGTGGAAAATCATGATGGGGTGGGGGGCGGCGGGGTGGTGTAAAGAGAGGTTGGGGGAAAATCGGCACGTAATAATCATTTACATGAACACTCGCATAAATGTCACGTTGCTGCGATTATAAAAATAACTTGAAACTCCAAACTCAACTAATGGAGTGCCTGCCTGCACAGCCTCTCAAGGCTGAGCTGATGCTGTGGCCATAGCAGATACCTGCTCCTTCTACAAATACAAATATATATATATATATATATATATATATATATATATATATGTGTGTGTATATGTATGTATATGTCTACGCCGTTGGCAGTCATAAATTAATGAATTTTTATTTGCTTATGCAATGGGAAAATTGCATACAGTCGCCCGCGTTCCGTCTATCTGCCACAATAATGAAAGCATCATATCCTGCTTAAAATGAACAACAAGAAAAATAGTAAAAAACCTAGAAAATAACCAGAAGAAGATAGAGTTAAATAAAAAAAAAAAGAAGTGGAGAGAGAGAGAGAGAGAGAAAAAAAATGAGCCAGCCTGGCAGCCAGGGAGCTAGGCCAGGTGGAAAAATTCAATTTCCAGGCATACGTTGCCTGCCGCTGCTGGAAAACAAGTTGCATCCGCAATTAAGTCATCAAGTTGCAATTATTGCCATAAAAACGAACAAAACGCAGGCACAAAAAAATGTGGCCACGCATGAACGTGATGCTGGAAGCTCAGCCTGGGCACACTGCACTGGTATGGATGATGTTGAGTGGGTCGGTTGGTCTGTCCATTGGTTGGTTGGTTCGCATGGTGGATTCGTGGATATGTGGATATTGTATGTTGCTGGGGTGTTGCCGGCACAGCGGGGCAACTCGTGAGATATACAGAGCTTTAAACAAACAAAGCAACGTAACAGTGGAAGGGGTTGGTGGGGAGGAGAGGAAAGTCGGGAGAGGGCAGGGCAAGACAAGGCGCGATACATATTGCCAGTTACAGATACAGATATGGATACGTATACTGATACAGATATAGATACAGATACAGATACAGAAACAGCTACAGATACACACGTATATACGCGGCTTACTAGCAGATAAATTATATATATTTCGTTTTTTTTTTTTATATTTTTGGTTGCTTTTTTTTTTTCTTTCGTCGTCGAAGACATTGGCAACCAGTTGCTGCTCTTTGGCTTAATTAAAAGCTGCAGCGGCGGATTGTTCCACGGATTGGGCCAGGCAAATGCACAGTGGGACACAGCATAAAAAAATAAACTATCTTCAATAACAATTTAACGAAATTTTACAGGTTTCTATGTTTTCAGCAACATTTTACAATATCAATTTTTAAATTTGACAAATAGTTTAAAAATTTAAAGGAAATCTTTGATCAAAAAGGAACAAATATTTAGTTTAGATATATTGTTATATAATAGCGTTAATTTGTATGATCTCATATAAGAATTTTCCCTTTTATTTTCCAAGTCTGAAATCAGCTTTGATGTTTTTCTCAGCTCTAAAATTCGAGTTCTTTTTCTATAAATGATAATTCGTATTATTTTAATTAGATATACTTCATGTATGGTTTTTTTTTGAGGGATTAGTCTTAAGATGGGTCATAAAATATTTGATTATTTGTTCCAATGTGCAAATGGTAAGAATCGGAGCATTGCAATGCGATGCGATGCGACGCATTGTAGCTTTTTATTTACTTTTCATGCTGCGGTCGGCTGGACAAGTCGTCGTTGAAATGACACTACAATGTCTTGAAAATGAAAATAAATACGATGATCAGGAGGAGGAGGAGGAGGAGGAGCTGGAGAAGCGGCATTGCAAGAGTGAAGAACGGACAACCGCGCGACAACAGCAACAACAATGAAGTCAGACAGACAACATAAGACCCAATCCAGCTAGCCATGTGGTAACCTGGCTACATGTTACACATTAAAGCCGCGACCAATACCAATATCAAGAGCAGGCCATGGCCGGTTACGGCCTCACCAGGCCATGCCAGTCCAGTCGAAACCAGACCACATCACATCATCCAATGCGACCTGGGTAGACCCTTTTGTTTTGTTTGCTTTTCTGATTTTGCAGCCAAGCGCAACGCTGACAATGACTTTGCGTTTTGCCCTCCTCATGGGGTACTACATACTACTCAGCTCTGTTCTGCTGTTTTATAAATCTCATTTCAAGAGGATTTGTGTGCCTGTCAAAATGTTGATGTTTCACAAAACACTCGGAATGGTATCGAATCGGAAAGGGGGGAGGGGGGAGTTGGAGGTCTTGCAAGTTGAAGTTGCAGACTCTGCTCGATTTCAATCATGATCGATTTCATTTTATTTTCTTTTCTCTTGTCTTTTTTTTTCCCTTTTTTTCGTTTGTTTGTTGTCTTTCATTCTTGTTGTTTCACTTTGCGTTACTTTTGATCTCTATACTTGGCTGGGAATTAAAGTTTAAGATTTATACGATTTCATTGGGCATTGAATTACCGTCAGAGAGCTTTGAAATATTTGAGTGACTTGTGGTGAAGTGTGTGTATGTGTGTGTGTTTTTTTTTTTTTTTGGTTTTCGTATGCCGTTTGTTATTTAATTCGCGCTCCCCTTCTTTAAAGACAGTTGTTGTCTGTCCCCTTTATTGTCTGTCGGCAAATTACAACAATTTGTTTGCCTTATAAAGATAATGCCAGAACAAAGGCATAACACACAAACAATCATCATTATCGAAATGTCATAAAAGCAAATGAGCGGGCATTATTCAATTTTAAACAACGAATGAGAAGAGGCAGCAACATCAGCATCAGCATCAGCAGCAACAACAGCAACAACAGCAACAGTACCGGCAGCAACAGCTGCCAAACAACTTAATACAGACAAAAGCAAAAAAGGAAACCAGCAGCTAAACGGCAGCCCAAAGCATCCTCATCATCATCATCATCCCAATCATCATCATCCCAATCATCATCATCATCATCATTTGAAGAAGAATGCTTTGCAATTCCTGGCCAAGCAAATAAATGTTTCAACTGCCTCAAATGCCCTTTCACTTGAGCGCCAGAATAAAAAAGCAAAAAAAAAAAAAAAACAAAATAAGTAAGAAGAACAAACAGCCAAAAAATTAAGCATAATTACTGACAGCAATCGGGGCGGCCACACAGACTCGACTCGACTCGACTTGCCTCCACTCCACTGGAGCCAAAATAAAAATACGTGAAGGCAGTCCAAATAGTTGGAGTCGAAGTTGAAGTTGGAGACGGTAACGGAGCGCAAAGGCAGGCGCAGAAGAGAGAAAGGAGAGGAAGCGCAACGTTTTCATTAAAATTGCTGGGCCAATCTTTTTGGCAAAGCAACTGGACTGCAATTTGCCTGGATTCGCTTTCGGAGTGAGACAATTATAAGCATGACAAATGAATTTCGCATTGAAAACGGTCTGGGCATACCAAAAACCTGTCAGTCAGTCAATTGCAGCAAAGAACTAGCCAGCAGAAGTAAAAAAAAAAACAAAACAAGAGACAAGAGCGGGGGAGGGACAGGGTGAGTAAGTGGTGAAGAGGTAGATGTAGAAAGATGGATTGAAGCAGCTGTTGTTGCTGTGGGGCACACCTTCACCACTTTTTCTTATTGCTGTTGTTGTAGTTGTTGTTCTTGTTGTTGTTGTGTTGGTGTATGTCTGCTCGTGTAGTATATGAATAATTGCATCAAGATTTTTCTTTGCTGTGGTTAATTTTTTTTTCAGTTTCTTCCTCTTTTTGGCCATGCCTTGTTCAAGGTGAATTTTATGGTCGAAAAAAATAACCGCAGTCGGCGTGACAAGCGGCGACCACCATGAATGCAACCAACCAGCCAACCAGCCAGGCCAGCAAGTTTGCCGGGCGGCAACCTGCATCAGCAACAACAACAACAACAACAGCAGCAGCAACAAAAACAGCAACAACATAATTTAATTTTTATTTAAAGCGCATTAAAGAACTGAATCTCCAGTAGGATTGCTTACAGTTTTAAAGCAATTTATATTGTTTGCACATCATCAACAGCAAGAGCAGCAACAACAGCAGCAACAACAACAGCAGCAGCAGCGTTTATGAAATTTTTCAAATATTTATACAAAACGAAACACCACCGCAGCCCTTCGCTTTTAGTTGTTGTTTGTTGCTTCTCATAGCCATGAAGCAAATGCCAATGTTGCAAGTGTTGATGTTATTCCGTTTTATCCTCGGCAACAGCATTTGTTTGACGTTGCGTATACTTGATTTTCACTTTATTTTTCATGCGGTTTCGGTTTTTCAGTTTCATTTTTTTTTCTTTTCTTCATTTTGCAATGCGGACATCCCTTTACAAGCAGTCGATGTTTGTTTTTTGTTGTTGTTGTTGTCGCTGTTGCCTTTTCCTTCATTTTCTGCATCGTTTTATGACGAAACAATTTGTTGTTTTTGTTGCTTGTTGGGTGGTAGGGCAAATTTTTTACATATTTTTGGCATTGAATGTGCGATCAGGCCAAGACACACACAAACAGCAGGGAAAAAAAGAGACTAAAACTGACAGACAGACACGGGGCGCGAGCCAACATTAACCCTTTATGACTGTGTGTGTGTGTGTGCATATTAGTAGGGTGTGCCAAAAAACATCCCATTCAAGTTCAAGTTGAAATAGAAGAATGTAGCATTTGGCAAAGATTATAATTAAGGTAACTAATTTCAAACCAAGACTAAATAAATCATGTATAATATACATATAATAATAAGAGATAAAATTTTTCCTATATTTTCTGCACTTCCCATTGGATCACCCTGTTGTGGTTATATGTTTTTCTTTTCTTCCATCTTTTTTTTTTTCTTTTTGGTACATCAACAACTTGTGTGTGCACGCATATTTTTGGCAGCCACAAAATTTTGCACCAGCAAGTAAAGAGCTGCAGCATCAACAACTACAACAACAACAGTGATAGCAACAGTAACAACAACAAAAAGGACCAAGAACATGAAATTGTTTCCAACATAACGACAACAAACAAACATCGAAACGATGAGAGCCACAAAGAAAGTAAGAAAGGGCCATGCTAAAAAGAAAAAAAGGCATAACTGAAATATCTTGCCAAATAAAACAAACAGTCATAAAAAGTACAAAAATAATATGAAGAAAACAAAATGAAAACAACAAAAAAATAAATGTGCAAGAGAGAGAGAGAGAGAGAGAGAGAGAGAGAGAGAGAGAGAGAGAGAGACTCGTAAAATCTAGCGGCCTTTCAGTTTTTTTTTTAAAAGTGTTTATGTTTTCCTCTTTTTGAAAGTATCTTTTTGTTAATGTAATGAAAATGCCACGCGCTAAAAGGATTAAATTCACATGGCAGTTGTCAGAAAGGAGAAAAAAAAGAGATCTTCCTATTGAAATTCGTATGTAAACTGTACCCAAATGTACCCTGTATCCTTGTAATGCATATCTTTATAAAGTTCATTATACCCTTCAACTACATATTTATCTTTCTACTGGGTATGCATATTAAAATGTATAAAGAACAAATAATATAAAGAAATTCCTTAAATTAAATGGCATAGCGAATTTTTGAATGGAAATGAAATGATATCATAGCGACGTTGTGAGGTTTGACACAGAACAGGACAGACCCTGATGAATATTTTATACGTTTTGCACGTGTTTGTGTTTTAATTAACAAAAGGCCAAGTAGCACAACAATAAAAACGGCATATTAAATTCGTATGTGTGCTTGCATATGGGTGTGTGGGTGTGTTTTTGTGTGTGTGAGAGTTGTTAAAAGTTGTTTCATTAATTGTATGTGGAGTGGCTCGGGGAGAGCTCTCCTTTTTAGACATTGCGCCTTCACCTTGGCGCTCGTAAAAGTGTAACAAAATGTTTACCAATTAAGTTAACAAAAACAAAAAAATACACATACACACACATACTCACTCATACTTAATCCATACAGAAACCAAAAAGAAAAGTACTAGTACCGTAGAGTAGAGAATACAGTAGAATAAAGTGAGGCACAAACGTTGTATTAATTGCGTGGGAACATTTTAGTGCGTTTTTATGCATTACGAGCAATGAGAGAGAAAGAGGGCCAAGGCATAGTGAAAGAGAATGGTGTTTCGTGAAGGAGGAGGGAAATTTAATCGTATAGGATACATTAAATCTTATAGTTTATGGCTTGCATATAAAAAACACAGCAGTAGCTGCTCGCTCACCAGTGGCATCAACTTTATTTGACTACAGATTTGACAGGCTGGCAGCAACTGGGCTAAGGCTGGAACTGGCGTTTTTTTTTTTTTTGTTTTTTTGGTTTTCTGTATAGGCCACCTTTAAGTAAATAGCTCATAAATCAAGTTGTGTAGGTGTTGCTTTGCAGACATGTTAACTACCTGCCTCTCGTTCAGAGTTTTCTCTGGCACTCTCTCTTTCCCTCTCTCTCTCTCTCTCTCTCTCTCCCTCTCTCTCTCTCTCTCTCTCTAGTACTCGTAAACCCACAAACAAACTTCCTGTATGCGTGTAGAAGGAAATTAAAATTTTCACAAAAGTGTTGCCTACTTTTTCGTTGACGCCATTAAGGCTCATTAGCACATAGTTTTTTCTTTGGCCCATAGTTTGATGAATGGGTTTTAGCCAGCTTCAGAATTTTATTCATTTATCTTTCATTGGATCTTAACACACAAATCATTAATGCAAGCCATAACTGAGTATACCATCGAACAGTGAGGGAAAAGGATGGAGAGAAACTAAAAGGAAGGAGAAAAACAGATACAGATAGGAAGTCCTTTGGCCATAGGCAAATCAATAAAATTAATTATTATTTCAAATGGGGCATAGATTATGGTGATATCATTAACATATTATAATGCTCAATCACATTGTTATATACGTATTCAGTAGGGGGAAGAGTGTTAAAGAGAGATAATAGAAAGTGTTGCTCTCAGCTAGATAAAACGATTCTCTTCGTTTTCTTCTCTTTTTGTTTCTTTTCATTTTCTGTTTTACCATTTTAATTAGCAAAAACTGTGTTAAGCCTGCCCATGCTTTTTTTCACATTTTCATTAATCAGCTTATGAAAAAAAAAACTATTCGATTTTCCTATTTTATTAATAAGTACTTATTAACTATTTCGCCCACTTTTGGAATGTTAATGCATAAATTTGCGGTCCCATGCATGCTTAATTACAACAAAGCCCGCTTTAAAAACTTTTATTTGGCAATAATAAAAAACCAAAAAAATTAATTTTTTTATATTACTAACATAAAAAAAAAACAAAAATACCTTAAAATCATAAAACAATCGATAGTTAATTAGCCATCGTATACAGGCTTTTATTTTATGTTCTCTCTCCTTTTTTTTTGTTGTTGTTGTTATGCAACATTATAATTGCAATTGAAAGTTTTTCTATATAGAGTAATTAAGTTAAAATATACGGATTATCCGAAATGCAAATAAAAAAACCTACATACAACAATATGAGTTTATTAAAGTAATTAGTAAAGTTGATATACACTTTCTATTGGTAAGGCATATAATATCTCTCATTGGTTTTAATTAAGATATATGAGGTAATTGTGAAATATAAAGCAATACTGAACTGATCTTTAAGTTTTATAGATTACTAAATTAATGATTTTGCAGTTTAAGCAATTTTGCTTTTAAATAATCGTTTCTAATATTTCTAGTATAAACATATAATATAATATTAAGGATAAACAATATTATAATCATTTAAACCTTCCCAAATCAAATCTCATCCATATATCCTCTACGATATCGAACTAAATTATATAGACACATATAGGTCTAATGCTCGTTTTTATTATAATTGATGTATACTCGACTAAAGTGTTGAAAAAAATAAACTTTCCTTTGCTAACTAAGGTCTCATTAAACTGCAGAGTTTAATTAACATTCAATACGAAATATTCTTTTTGTTGTATTGCCGTTTCAGTTTTCCTTTTTTCTTTTTTTTTTTTTTTTTGGGGAGGGGAAGGTAGAGTTGTTTTTCCTTTTTTTTTAATCGGTCTTTTTGACAACTTCATTTAGTTGAATGCCGACGGGCCACTTGACTTTTTCCAGTTTTTTATGAAATTTGGTGGATTTTCATTTAGTGAGCGCAACAACAAGTCAAACAATTTTCAATTAAGTCAAATTCACTTGAAATTGCAGAAATTTTGCAACTAAAATGCAATACAAAGCAGTGAAGCGTCATTGCAGTTCAGCACCAGTACTCGAAATCGTAAATGAAATCTAACCATTTAAATTGATATACATACTACCTAAATACAGTGAACACTAAATGAAACGGATTACGGATTATATCGGAATGTGAATATGAGCATTTATTGAAAGATATTTCAATTGTGTGCTTACTGTAGTTAATATTAATCAACACATTGAATCAACCCTGAATAGTCCTTCCGTCATCCTTTTCCATTTGCTAGTGCTCCTCCGACAGTTACTGCTCCCACTCCACCCCCCATTCCTCCACCAACGTTAGAGAGTCAAACATTTTACCATTCGCTTCATTGGCGCTCATCATTTTATTTGTTTAGGCCATTGACTGTGTAAATCGATATGAAATTTTATGATTTTACTTTTTATTTGGCAATTTATTTTATACAATTCACGGTTTTCTTTTTTCTTTCTCTCTTCTCCAAAGAGTGAGGAGAGATATGTTTGGGGGTTAATGGGTGGGGAACTCCCTTACTTTTTGGCTAGCCACTCATAATGAAAATGATTTTTACAAGTGGCCTTGCTGAAGTACCGCGGAAAAAAAGTGAAAAGGATTTTGGCCGAAAGAAAACAAAAAATGAAATAAAATTTTGGCTATTTGTATATATAATATGGCAATGCACGATTCATCTTAACGCTCAAATACTCTCTCAATTGGCCAAAATTTGTTTCTCTTTCTCTCTCTCTCTCTCTCTCTCTTGCTGTGTTAACAAAAAGAAATTTCCAGAATGAACCATTGAAGTGTGCGTTGTGCGGTGTGCAGTGGGCGTGGCAGACAAGTGATTCTGCCGTTCGTTGTAAATAAAAAATTGTTATACAATATAAACAGAATCTGAAAATATGTACTTTTTTTTTTTTTTGTTTTTAAGTTTGCAAAATTTTAATTTACTGCATCTGCACAGATGTATATACGAAAAGAAAATGAGGAGCAGGAGGGAGGGAGGGAAGAAGAAGGACGATGATGAGGTTAATGAATGGAAAAAACAAAAGACAAGACTCGAAAAGCTTGGAAAAGGAAGTTACGAATGGCTTTTGAAATGCCGACAGCAGCATTGTTGTGGGAGTTTTTTTATGAGCCATAATTATGTCATTTAAATGCAACAAGCTACAGTCCACCAACAGAAGACAGTCAGCCAGTCAGCCAGTCAGTCAGTCAGTCAGTCAGTCAGTAAGCGAATCAGTCAGTCAGTCAGTCAGCCATTCAGTCAACCAAGTCAGTACGATAATTCATAATTAAAAACATGCAACTCGCTCATCTCGGGATGAGCCAGCAACAAACTAAAGAGGAATGTCAGGGCAGAAAGGGAATACAAAAAAAAAAATCATTGCAGCACGCCTTGAGCCCAGCCTCCAAGTTGTTGGCCTCCTCCTTGACTGTGGCAATGGTTTTGCCTTGGCTCTGGAAACTGGAATTGGTTGGTTGGTTGGTTGGTTGGCTGGTTGGTTGGATAGCTAGCTGGCTGACTGACTTACTGGCTGAATGGCTGGCGTGGCATGGCGTGGCGCGCGACTGTTAATTAAATGAGCGAGCAAGCAAACGAGCAAACGACTGATGGAAGTGAATATTCCTATCGCGTATAGTCGCGGGGCAGGGCAGGCAATGAGTGGGTGTGCGACTAAATTGCTAAATGAGATTTGTGAGAGGACACCCGCATCACACACACATACACACACACATATATGTAGAAATAAGCACAAAGGGTTAATAGTGCATACTGCCAGCCAAATGCACATAGTGCAAAAAAAAAAAAACAAAAAAAAAAGTCTGCTATCCTAACCAAGTTAGAACAGGCAAGCCCGCCTTCTAATTAAGGCTCTGACTAGAACGAGTTGCATGTGCTGCAAGTGTGAATGCCAGTCTGTCTATCTAACTGTCTGTCTGTCTGCCTGTCTGTCCGTCTGTCTATCTGTCTGTATCCGTGTCTGGGTCTTTTGCATTTTGTCGCTCATTAGTTTATTGCCGAAAAAACACAAAAGACCTCCAACTAGTGGGTTCAACTACCCGACTTTGACTACGAAACTAACTAACTAAGCATTGCAGGTTAATTGCCAGCGAACTCCTTTCTCTCTCCTTTTCACTGCAGCCTCTTTCTCTGTTCCTCTTGCTGTCAATTAGCAAACGGCAGCAGCAACAGCAGCAGCAACAGAATGCGGAAGTTACCACTTAGAAAGGTTGTCGTCATTGTGGCATTTAATGCGATTGCAGCAACTTGAAGGCTTGTCAAATTACGCATACGCCGCGTGATGCCTTCCATTTGCCAATCAAACACTGAATTGTCAGCATAAATTTCTACTCCATCTCCATGTCTACCTCCCCTCCTACCTCTCCCTCTCTCACTATCTATCAATGGGTGTTTCATTGGGCGCGTTGACAGCCTCTGTCTTGGTTTTGGTCTCCATCTCCATCTCCATCTTCGACTTTGGCTCTGTCTTGGTCTCCGTTTCTTTGTATCGAGCCAAACATGGGGCGTTGATGCACATATGTCACATGATAACAACATGCGGTCCAGTCCATTCCAACTGACAAAACCACAAAAACTTCTCCCGCACTCTCTTTTTGTCCTTCTCCCCCTCTTCTCTCTCTTCTCTCTCTCTTTGGCGAGTAATATAAATTTTGCAAAAATCAGCAAAGCTGTGTAGGCGGTCGAAAGCCAGACCAAGTTGTTACTGATGATGGAGAGACAATGGGGCAACCACAGCAACAACACGGTAACAATCGAATCGATGCTGCCACACCACGCCACAGCAGGCCAGGCCAGGCCATGACTGACGCCCCTGACTGACTGAAAGGTGTTGCCAACTGAAATGGAAGGCATGTCCATGTAATGCAATGGCAACAAACAAAACAAAACAAAAAAAAAAAAATCAAATCAAAAAACCGAAAAGGAGAGAGATAAATAAAAGCTGTCTCATAGTTTGCCTGTTTTGGCATGTGTCAAGGCTTGAACGAGTCTCGGCTCAGCAGCAACATGTCCATCAATTTAGTTTGAGGCGCCCCATCATCATCATCATAATCATCATCATCTTTGCAGATACAACGTCATTGTCACAGTATGCGCGTGTGTGTGTATGTGTATATATTGGATTTGATTTTCATTTTACCCCCTTTTTTCCTTAATTTTCCGATTCTTTATCTCCCTCCCTGTCTCTGTCTTTTTATCTCTCTCCCTTTTTTTATCTCTCTCTATGCTTTTTCCCTATTTTGCGATTATTTTCTAATTAAAGACGTGCCCTGCAAGACGATGCCACACATCAAACAAGAGACACTCAAAAAATGGGATGGGTATGGATTGCTTTTAAATGCAATGGGCGAGTCCCAGCATTTTTTAGAGTTTAAAGAGACGCTGAAATGGGTCAAATGGCGTCCTCAAAGTGGATGCCAAAAAAAAATTAAGAGGAGGCAAAATGAAAATGAAAACTTCAACAGAAAAAAAACTGTTACATGTACCATGGCATGATTAGCATGCTGCCTGCTTGTCTGGCTGCCTTCTTAGGCATCGTATACAGTGAATACCCAAATAAAGTGAATGAAATTTATATGAAAAGTTCTTTAATATATAGTATATACATACATATATATATGACATAGATTAAGAGACATATATATAAACATATATAATTTCAAAGTATTTTAAAACTTTAACGGTGTCTTTTGTCAAGTTATTTAAACTTAAAAATTAAGACTTGAGTAGTTAATTGCATTTTTCAACAATTTCTTTTGCATTCTTTTCACGTTAATAAGTTTTCATTACTTTGTTCATTTTATCATAAGCTTCTCTGTACATTCGCTTCCCCCCTTTGCATTCTTTTTGTTTGTTTGTTTGCACAGCAGCAGCAGCAGCAGCAGCAGCAGCAGCATCAGCAACAACAACAACAACAACTCCAACACAGCACTTCATTAAATATTTAAATGAGCATCCTGTTTTTTTGTAGCAAGCACCTACACCAGGGACAGCAAAAGATGATAGTGGAGAAGGAAATGCAGGAGGAAATAAGCTCGAGCTGCAGCTGGAGCAGGGTAGACAACCGAAAGACTGCATATGCAGATTCATAAGCAGTTAATTAAGGCCGAACTGGGGTCGGCAACCAACTACAACAACTACAACAACAACAACTACAACTGAATCTACAACTACAACTATACACAAACTACAATCAGCAAGCAACAGAAAAGTAAAAACAAAAAACCAAAAAGTGAAAACCATATAAAAATGCCTTTGACTCCAACTCTAGATCTGAGTCCCCTCTCTCTATATGCATACATATAAGCCAAGTAAGTTTGGCCGGGTGGGGAAAGAGGTTTGTTGCCACACAAACCATCCAAAACAGCCTCCTGCTGCCAACTTCTTTCTATAGCCGGGCAACACACATATTTTACACATTTCATTTTCGCTGCTGCACGAATTTATTTGGCAATAAGAGCAGACGGAACAGACAGACATGAGATACAGACAGACACATATCCATATGTACATACAAACAAACATACATGTGTATATAGGAGGGAATAGGCATGGCAAAGTCGGTCGAGAGTCAAGAAAATGTATTTGCCTTATGAATACGAATGGCTGGCCGGAGGGAGGAGTTTGGGGGTTTTGAGAATGGTTATTATACTGGATATTCCCCATATTCATATACATATGTATGTATGGATGTATGTATGTATGTATGTATGTATGTATATTGTATGTACATTCATACTCCATTCCCCATATTCATATTCATATTCATATATGCGTGGGGCTTACTTGCTCTTTGGTAATTTCGTACAAGTGAAATATTATTTATAATTTTTAGCGATGTCAGTTGGGTGGGCGTAACGGGTGCCTTGGATTGGGTTATACTGCGCTACGCCGTAAATTATGTCATTTTAGACAAGTGCGCCACGGCGAATTCGTACAAAACTGTCAATACATACATATATACAAATATATATATATACATATACTTAGTAGCATACCGCCCCAAAACAGACAGACACTCAGACGGACAAATGGACGACTGATCCCCACAGCGAGTTGTCGCGATATATGGAATTGGGTTGAGCATCAGAACATACTGGGCACTGAGCACTGAGCACTGAGCACTTGTGGGGGTTATTATGCATTTCTCTGTCTGTCTTGTCTGGTTGTGGGGCATGGGAATGAAGTGCTGCTGCTTGCCATGGCATGCAAAATTAGTTAACGCTGAGTGTTGGGAATGTGTGACTATGACGATGGCGATGGCGATGGCGACGATGAGAATAAAGTCGGCGACGATGGTTGTAGAAGGGTGAGGATGTGATATGGAAATTGATATGAATTGGGTTGAGCGGCTCAGACAGCTGTAAAGGGACAACTCTTTGATAGGCCATGACAGATGGAAAAACATATACATACGTTCATAGTACCCATACATATGCTCATTTATATTTACATATATATATATAAATATGTATACTTAAATACATATATATATAAATATAAAAGTACATATGTAAAATCAGCGTTAATTGCCTAACAAGAAGAACTGTGGATAAGTTAATTAAGAACTTTTTACTCGTCGTTTTTTTTTTTTTTTGGTAATGAATTACAGCGTGTTAACATGAATTTGTTTAATTTGAATTACACACATGCATATGTATATATATTAATATTTAATTGAATTTTTAAATACCATAAATTGGAATATATTCAATAATGTCAGTTTAATATTTAAGATTATCGTTTTTATAAAAAAAAAAAACAACTTAATTTCAAATATTCATAATCTTTATATATTCATAAGTTAAAAGTTTATCTCTCCTCCTCTTTTTTTTTTTTTGTCAAAGTTAACCGCTTTTACACTCATTCAATTACATTCGTTCTTATCTTTTTCACCATTCGCACCTTAAGCTTATGGTTTTTTAAAGGTTTCGCCCGTTTCTCCATATCAATTTGCATTTAAACAATCCGACATATATACCCATTAAAGGCAGCTAAGACCCCAAACGTTGTCTCAATCCTCACGCCTTCGATTCCACCTTATATTTTTTTTCTTTTAGTTGCTGCTCCATCCAGTCATTTGGTTGGTCTTCAAGTATCCTTTCGTATATAATTTTAGCTGCAAGGTCTAGGCTGTAAAATGTAATGCATAAACCACAGCAACAGCAACAGCAACAACAGCAACAGCAACAACAGCAACTAGTCGTATGCTTACTAATGTCAACCAATTCATTTCATTGAGTGCAATGCGTTGGTTTGCTTTTGCTTGTCGGACCAGACGATGTGTTGTATGTTGTCCATTGGTATGGTATGGTATGGTATGGTATAGGTTTGGGTATTTAAGGCCCATGTTCTGCATTGGCTTAGCCTCAGGGTCAAGTTCAACGGCAACAGCAACAGCAACAGCAACAGCAACAACGACGACGACGACGACGATGACTACTTCTCAGATGGAGATGGAAAATAAACAAACCAAAAAAAAAAAAGAAAAAAAAGGACAGGAGAGAAGCTGTAAAGCGTAGCCAAAGCTTTTGCATATCGCATATCTAAATGAGGTGATGATGCTGCACATATCAGCAGAGATACAAACACAACACAAGAAATACAAACACATTGCCATAGCAATGGACAGACATTGCGACGGCCGAGGAGGCTCAAATGTCCACTTGAGTGGGAAGCATGAACATGAAATGTTTGCCCAGCAATAACAGCAACAACAACAACAACAGCAACAACAGCAACAACAACTGGAACGAAGATGACCAGGTTGGTCAGAACTGGCAGTGCCAATTATGAAAACTGATATGCTTGCGAAAACCCGTTGATGAGCGCGCTTCAAAGCATTGCCCAAGGAGAAAGAAGGAGATAAGCGAAAGGAGGAGGAATGCCTATACATATAGGATATGAATGAGAGGGGAACAGAGGACATGCTTGGTTCGTTGGTTGGATGGATTGGATTGGATGAATGAATATATGGATATGCGCATGTACTCTGTCTATCTGGCCACTGGCGCCGCTTAAGCACGCACTACACTGCACCAGCAGCGGCAACAGCAGTTGGGGGCTTAAAGTTTTGATTGCATGCGGATATTGGACACTCCACACGCGTGGCATACGCAAAATTAATTAAACTCCAATGCCACCAGAATGCAGCATGCAATTGAGATTAGCCGAAAGACAAGATATTGGACTATTGGACAGATAACAGTTGGTTTCTGGTGATGCCTAATTAAATTGTAATATGCAAAAGCCCTTCAAGAGGGCGAACCCCAATAATTAGATTGAAATGCATGAGGATGCATATGACCCTCCCTTTCCTCACTCCCTCCTTCGACTCAATCATTTTACTGTGTGTTGGTAGTAAGTAATTAACCGGCAAATGTTCAATACTAATAAATAAGAGGGCCAAGATGCATTGCTGTTGCGTTTGTAAAACATAATTCACTTGAAGCAACCAACACAACAACATGCAGGAAAAATGCCCAAATGTCGCCCAGTTGAAATTTATGACCCAAAACTGTGAGCGGTTGGGGGTTCGAAAAGGCAGATCAGAAAAAAAAAAGAAAGAGAGAATGAAAAAAAAAACAAAAAATAAAAAGGGGAGCAGCAGCAGAAGCAGCAACAACATTCGCCACCGCAACAAAGAACAGCCACAGCCACAGCAGCAACAGCAACAGCAGCAACAGCAACAGCAGCAACAGCAACAGCAATAAGAATAACTGCAGCGACAGTTGTTGCAACAACGGATGCAACGTACATTTGCAACAATGTCAAAGGCAAGGCACGACAACCACGACGTTTGTTGCTGTTGCTGTTGTTGCTGCTGCTGCTGCGGCTGTTCTTTGTCTGACGACAGCAATTTATGCGCAAAAATATTGTAGAAATTGTTTGACTTTAACAACTAAATTTTTTTCCATTGCTCTCTTTCTCTTTAAACGTGTGTGGGTGCTCCAAATTGGTTTTGCTAGGTGATAAAATGTTGCAGGTGTTACTAGCTACAGACTCTCCCACCATCATTTTCCTTCACTTTAGGCTAATACTGCATGTTTAAGCATTGATTTGTGTGCTTTTAGCGATGACTTAAGGTGTGGCTACCACAATGATTAGCTTTACTTCAGTTTATGGCTACAACGTGCCATATGAATGGCTCTGTCGACTTAAAACTTGAGTCCAAATTAGTTTTCTCTGCAATCCAATAATAATGCAAATCCTGCACAGCCAATCAGTCAAGTTTCAAGCTCAACATTTATATTAAATGTCGCATATGTCTCAAATTGCCAAATGAATCATATATATATATATGTATATACATATTGAGGACCACCATAAAACAGGAAATAAGCACAAAAACTACACCTACCCAAAAAGCTAAAGAAAAAGACCAACAACAACAAACCTGAGGGAAAAAAAACCAGGAGAAAATTCAAACCAAATCCAAAATAAAAATCTACGCCTACGGGTAAGACCTCCAGATCTGAAAGAAAAGCACAGGGCAGCGAGCGTCTGCTTATGCAAAAAATAAGCATATATATATATGTAGAGGGAGAAACCTGGAGCACCCACGACTTTAAGCACTGAAACTCCAGGCGGTTGACCAACATAAATGGCGCAAAGTTGAAATGTTGACAGGGGCACATTCGTTATGACTGACTGACTATCTGACTGACTGACTAGCTGACTGGCTGCGTGCCTGTATGGACACATACATATATATATATATATATATATATATATATATCTATCTAAGCATGGAGTAAGTCCAAAGAGTTAGTAAATCAAGTTGTAGGTAAGTGAGATTTATGCTCATGTCATTTAGTGCTCCTCATTGTGAATGCAAAATATGACAACATGACCAAGGCAAATCAAAGTAAGCCAAAAAAAAAAAAAACGGGAAAAACGAAAAAAACGAAAAAAAATTCTCAACTCAACGCAGCAATCAGATCTTTTCCAGCTGCGGATATGGGATATCTACCTATATATATATCACATGGCCAGAGGCAACATTTCCACCATTTGCCTATGTCTATTTTACACAAGACAGCTTTGAACTAGAATTGTAAATAACTCTTCCTACTTCCATACTCCTTTTCGATTTTATTGTATGGGGTATATACTTATACATATATATATATATGTATGTACATATACGATCTTAGTTAACCACATTAAATAAGATTTTATAACATTTAAAGAATAGAATTACACTACAAATGGAATGCTTTTAAAATGCTAAATGATTTAGTACAAATTTATTACTTTGGAAAACTAAAACTAATTTCGAGTTTCCTTTTGGGGAATCATTAGACTTTTTATAGTTTTCTTTACAATTACAGGGTATTCAATTTAGTTTTGCAGACTTGCGCCATAAATTTTCCTTTTGATTTTCGTTTATTTATTTTTGGGTAAAACTTGTTTCTAATCGCTGCAGTTGGCTTGTTAATTATAGCAAACATGAAACAACGACCACCTCATCCCCCCGCACTCACCTTCCCTCTTCCCTCAAGCCTTATCATCTTGTTGATGATGATAATGATGATGATGCACTTGTGCAATGTTTGATTTATACACGAATGCTGCCCCGTTGGCTGCTCTAATTAGCTGCTGCCGTCCAGGTTTTGACCAAAAACTAGAGCAACTGCAGCAGCATCCTCAGCATCATCAGCAACATCAGCATTTGAAAAGGACTCAATGGGTTGGGAAAATGTGTCAGCAGCTGCTGGTAAAGTAAACAACTTTCACTAACTGCCACTGACTGAATGATGCTGATGCAGAGATGTTCCTCAAAAGAAATCAGTTCAAATTGCAACTAGAAATGGAGTTGTTGGTGAATGAAACCGGGGAGGAGAATATGGAGGGCAGAGGGATGAGAGGGATGTATAGAAGAATTAGCACAGATTCAGAGAAGTCAAGAGCAGAAAGCATGGAATTTATGTATTGGACCAACGCCCACACAAAAACAACAACCATTCAACATAACAAACTGGAGACGGGAATCTAGGCGGGTTGGTCAAAACGCCAATTAAAAGCGAAAACGTTGCAAAAATGGTTGATGACATTAATTGACATTTAGCAGCGACGGGGCATATCAATAGGCCGGACAGCACAATCACCCTAACAAGAGTTGAGTCCACGACGACGACGACAGAGACGGAGTTACGATGTGGAAGGAGGGTGATTGTAGGGATGGGGGATGGTTGGTTGGTTCGTTGCCTGGTTGGTTGGTTAGATGTTTTCCTTCTTATTTTTTTCGTTTGAGGAGAGCTGGCCGAGAGCAGTGTCTCTAGGCCGCCTTTCACTGACTATCGCAACGCAATTGTACAATTGGCTAATGTCAGAAAATCTACAGGCAGTTGTCAGCGGCGCTTTCGGACGTGGGACTCCCATCATTAGCGTGGCACAATTGTGAAATGTGTAATTGCTGCAACAACAACAGCAACAACAACAGCAACAGCAACAGCAACAGTAATAGCAACAGCAACAACAGCATCAACAGCAGCAACAGCAACAACTATGAGACATGCAGACGACACATTGACAGGGAGTTATGTCAACTCGAATGCGATTTGTTTAGCTATCCCAGTTCTCCCACTGCCACTGCCGCTGCCACAAACTTTTGCAACATAAATATTAAGCAAAAATGCCAACAAATTGAAAGAAAGAATAAAAAGAGAGAGAAGCAAAACGAAAAGGACAGAGACAGGAGCAAGGACTGAGCTCTTCTCTTTTCAGTTTCTGTAATTGGTTACACGACGATGCGACGATCCAACAACGCACAAGTGGTCCTCTAAAACTGAAGCTCTACCACTATACTACTATAAGTATATAGCCATAGCCACTATACGATTTGGAGAAGAAGTGCGCGACAAGATTTATAAGCGCCTGTCAACGAGCTGCAAGTTGCCGCCGTGGCCACTTTTTGATTTATAAGCAAAATGTTGCCGATCTGCGCAAGTATTTATGAAACATTTCAAGGCAGTGGACACATGGCAGCAAGAGTAGCGGCAGCGGCAACGGCTTCTTGCCCAGGTTGCCAAATCCAGGTCCAGGTCCATGTCCAAGGAGGCCAATACTTGTGTAGGCAGTTGACACTAGCCAATGCGATTGCAGCTGGAAGTTGGAGTCGGATTCAGCAGTAAGTAGCCACTGTGGCGGCAGTAATTGCGGCGGCATGTGAAATATTAAACTCCAAGTAAGGCCAAGTCCATACTCTAGCTAACTTCAGCTATCCCATCTTCTTTAGCTCTGGCAGTTGGCGGAAACTTTTTCAAGCATGTGGCAAGTTGTTTAGAATCCCAACTAGCCGACGACGCCAACGACGCCAACGACGACGACGACGACAAGCGACAAGGAGAGACAGGCGACGACAGCATTTTGGTGCCACTTCGCGGCATGCGAAATAACTTCGCACAATTGAGCATGCCGACAACGACGGATGGTACCGATGACTCCCAACTTGGGCATTCTATTAAATTAATCGTCAATTATCAACGGGGACTGCAAATACTAACTAACTAACTACTTGAACTCCTTGAAGTGCAACACTCATTCCACCATTTGCTTTCCCTCTTCGCCCCTCTTCCCTCTTCCCCGGCCCTGACACCATTAACAGCAAATCAATTACCGTTGTTTTGGGGCAGGAACTAACTGCATGTCTAATTAAGCCACAATTGTTACCGAAACTAATTTCCAAAAATTTTTTTTATTTTTTGATGGAGAAAGTTTTGCATGCTAGAGTCCTGTCTCGGACTGCCTCCAGTTGGCTCCTCATACACTTTTGCCAATGTGTTTAATTAAATAGCAAGCGTAATTAAATTGCAATTAAATTAATTAAAAAGCACGCGTCCTTTCGGTGTGTGTGTATATATATTTTGAAGAGGGTTTGCCCTTGTTCGCCTGACTTTGCCATTTAGTTTAGGGTCCTTGTTGTTGATTGGTGGATGGACGATTTAAGCCAAACGAAAGACGAAATCAACACAATATTAAGCCGCGGCCGCTTTGGACAGTCTTTTTTTGTTTACTCTACCCGCTGATTTTCCCCTTTGTAATTCTTTTTTTCAACTCCCCCATCCCCCCTCCATCCATCACTCGTAAAATTTGACTTTAATTTTTTATGAGCACTGAATGGTTTCACAGTTTTTCCCCCTTTTTCTTTTGACTCATTCTCATTTTCTTTCCATGTTTTTTTTTTTGTTTGCTGGTGTTAAATACCTGACTAAGTTTAATGGCATAATGAAAGCTACTAGCTAAACTATGCAAATTGTAGCCATGGTTTTTTGGATTGCCTGCTTTGTTTATTTGCTTTGATTGGTGGTGGGGAGAACAAATGATTTATTTGTTTATTAAGCAACATTTTGTAATAATTTATTGATTGAAATAACAATTGGGGAAAAACAATTCTAGTAATTGAATTGCGGCAATTACAACTGTTTTGCCGGGCTACGCATAAAATGGCTAAAAACAACACAAGACAGCACAGGGGAAGTGTAAAGGAAATGAAAATGTGCAAAAGTCAAGTTCATAAAAATGAAATCATGCCACAGCTCAGGCAGAAGATCAAAGAGAACAAATCAATAAAAACGTAGCGCAGAAATAACTTAAAGTCAGTCAGCCAGACAGGCTAAGACTCCATGTTCAGGCCAACAGATTTAAGGCATGGGGGCAATGGCGACCCCAAAACAACTTGACCTGGTCAAGGCTAAAGGCACATAAAATAAAATTATACAACATGGTAGAGGAAAAAGGTAAAGAAAACTAAAGCAAACTGTCTTTTGATCTATGGCAATGACGACGAGCTAAACTTGATAATCAAGATGATGATGATGATGATGATGATGAGGCCAGCCGCAACGGATGAGCCGACTATGTAGAGCAACGACAACAACAGCAGCAGCAGAGTCTTTGGACTCTCACAGTAAATTGGCATAAGAAATCAGAAATCACAGAAGGTTGGTCCACGTTCGCGGACCACAGACACAACAGAGGGAGATAAATGGCAGCAGCAGGAGCAGCAGCAGCAGCAGCATCATGGATACGTTCGTTCGAATGTTCGGACACTCGCTTCAGCTCACAGACCATTGCAATATTAAGTAAATATACAAAACGTTGTCGGCACAGCGCACAAAACTAATGATGTCGAGATGCTCAAAGGGGGGGAAAAGAGAGAGAGAAAGAGAGAGTGAGAAAGAGAGAGGCTGTGTCTCAAAGATGGCAAAAAGAAAAGAAAAGAAGGAACTGCTGCTAGCTGGACAAAGGCAGAGAGACTCAAACTGCCAACAGACTGAGGAGGCTTCGGTGACTGCGGAGAACTGAGGACTGATAATGATGCGGCAGCAAAAGTTTAGTAGGACTCGTCTGTTGTCCATTTTCCGTTGGCTTTGGCTCTGGCTCTGGCACTGGCACTGGCACTGGCACTGGCACTGGTCATTGGCGATATACACACGCCAGGTAATAAATTTCATTTCTCAGCTGATATGGGCAATTAAGGAACAATTTTGCAGCTGAATGAGTAATAAATAAAAATTGTATGCCAAGCAGCGATACGCAAGCGATACAAAACTGCAAGAAGTCGTCAGGCCAGGCCAAGATAGTTTTTCGGATAAAAATACACAAAACGAAACCAAACGAAACGAAACGAAACGAGTGCGGACAGGGTAATGTGAATGAGTGTATGAATGAGTGTGTGACTGACTGACTGACTGACTGCCTGACTGACTGACTAACTGAAAAGAAGTGAGTAAGGCAGACAGACCAAAAGAAGAAGACTGCATCATCATCATCATCATCTGTATCAAGAAGAGTAGCAGTTACCCTCTATCCCAATCCCTTATTACTCTCTTTATGTGCTTGCCCTTTTGATGAAAACAACTCAATGACGTGATTTGTGCTCAATCCTCAACCCATTGACTGCCGCCAACGAAGTTGAAACAGGATGCCATGTTACTGCGATCCTACAAAGATTCTTGCGGCTCTGCCAGAATCCTGTCTCCATATATAAATCACTTTTTGCTGAATTGATGTGCTAAATTCCTTTTGGTCACTTGGTTGGGTTTGGGTTTCTTAAGATTTTAGTAATAATTTCAGCTGCAAAATATTTTTGCATAATAAATCAGCGCAAGCTTTAAGCTATCCCTCTCACTTCCCTTAACCATTCTCACTCTTCCACTCTCTGTCCTGGATCGTTGTTGTCCATCAAATGTAGCCAGTTTTTTTCACATCTTCTTTCATTTGGGTTTTTTCTTTTGGTTTTTTTTTTTTGGGTAACTTGTCTGCTCTTTGGCATTATTTTAATTACACTGAAGCTGCAAAAGATGCGCAGGACAGGGCAAGGCAAAGGCATTCTTTTAAATGGTGTTCACTGTTCGAGTGGATTTGCTGGAATTGCGAGCCGGAACCAGGCATGAGGCGTCGGTACCTTTTGGTAACACATACACACATCTATATATACATATATATTTCTCACACATATATACTAACATGCATAATGGCACATGATATGTCGCCTACCTGTAAGGGAACTCTGGACAATGCTGAAACAATGGGGAGCCCGGCAACAACGTGACACTCGAGACGGCACCAAAGCCCAAAAGCTGCTCCACCTCCTCCCCCTCCTCCTCCTGCCTACTCTCGTACATAAAAGCCGTTTTGGCCGGCCAGTGGTCAAAAGAGTTTGAAGTTTTGGAGTCAGAGAGTTGGAGCTGAATTTGGAGTTGCAAGTTGAAGCTGCTGCCGTTTAAATGTACTCCATTTTACTGTCAAGTGTGGACCAGGGTTGACATTTGGCAATGGTCCCTTGGCCCTCTCACTCACTCTATATGTGTGTGTGTGTGTGTGTGTAAATGTGTGTGTGTGCCTCGCATGTCGAGAATTTTAATTTAAGTATGTAAACTGACATTGAATGCGGCGAGTGGTAGGAGAGAGGAAGTTCGTTGTAGCGTTCGGCGCAGCTGCTGATTCTTTTCCTTTTTGTTGTGGGTGGGTGGGTCGGTTTCTGGCTTACATCCGCTCAAGTGTTGAAAAAGGGAAGTGAATGCAATTTTAGTTTTGTTTGCAATTGGATTTTATAATAAAAAGCTTGCTAAACTTGCCAACTTTTCTGCTTTCCACTGTGCGTGTGTGTGTGTGTGTGTATGTGTGTAGGTTGAAGTAAATGTTGAAATACGTTTAATGAAAATTGAAAGCATGCTTTAAAAATATCTGCTAATGGCACTCCCCTTTCTCGAATCCTGCCTCCTTTCCGTTACCCCCATGTTCCCCCAATTCACTATACCAATTTTCATTCTCAATCCCAATCAGTGCAAATTACAATCACAGCGGGTGACACTGGTACTCATTAAATCTTTCGTCGTGGTTAACAACACCCAATCAAAGTCATCCACTTGAATGTGACTGTATATAAATATATATATATATATACATACAAGAGTAAGAGAGATAGAGTGACATGGACTTACCGGTGTTGAATATGGATGCGCTGTCAAACGCACTCCATCCGTCTCCAGCTGTTCGCGTAGTACTAGCTCCAGTTCATTGCTGGGCGGCGTTTCACAAAGTATTTCCATACTACCGGACAATGAATTTGGATCGTTTAACATAAAATAAACAGAGGCAGCTCCCTTTTCACGCAACGAACGGATGCTTTTTAACAGTTTATGTCTATGGGCAGGATTCTCCACACCAATAGCATCCAGATCAGGATCACCGACCTGTTTGCATATCTCCAAATCATCATAGCCATTGTCGAGAAAACTTTCTGCATATTGTGCCAAACCCAGGGCACGAAGCCATTCACAGACAATGTTGCTAACGGCCATTATGATTGGGTAAGTTTCTGTAGATGTTTACTTGGCTCTGGTGGGTTTGATGAGGTCTGAGGTGGGCGTTTTGGTCGTGCCCACTCTTATTCACGTGTGCTAGGCCAATTACCGTTACAAAATGGCGTCGATTACCAAAGAATGGAGTGAGTTGAAGTGGTGGAAATTCTCCCCTCAAGCGTCGTCACGTGTTTAGAACGTTTGCCCAAGCTGGTGCTACTGCTCCCTTTGTAATTTCCTTTAGTCAGTGTTTAAGCTCTACTGTCTTTTCTTTGTTTTTTTTTTTTTTTTTTTTTTTGTTACTTTTTGTTGGTTCTGTTCTGTTCTGTTTTGTGTATTGTTTTAAATTGGCTTTCTCTTTCAAGCATTTGGTCTATACAACTCGTAAAAATTCAATGCCAGTGCGTAACAATGTAAACTCGTAAAAATTTATAACGTTTCATTTCTGCGTCACTTTCCGCTGCTCCCTTCGTTGTACCCCTACGGTTGGTGTCTGACAGCATTCTGGAAAAATGAAAAAGAAACAAAAAGTCAGCGAAAATATTTTAAATAAATAATTTAACATTGCATAAATTTCAATTGATTTAACCAATAACCATCCAAAAATTTAACCCGCATATGGTAAAAAGTTGTTCCCACACACAATGAGAGTGTATGGATATGAATCTCAATCACAATCTGAACAAATCAATGTGCATATAATAAGGAAAACCCGCGAATGGCCCCTCTGTACACAGTCAGTCACAGATTCAAATCAAATTCAAAACGCTAGAAAATTAATTAAAATCAACAGCAGCAACAGCAGCAGCAGCAGCAATTGCGGTTGCTCACACATTTTCAGTCATTCTCATCAATAAGTAGTGAACGCATATGGGATACTACTTGGAAGGGTGTATGGGTAAATGATGGAATTTCTTATCATACGGGGGTAGGTGGGTGGGTAAGGGCTTGCGGTTTGCCGAAAAGCGGATAATGCGTGCACGCACACACATACACACACACACACACACAAACACTCATACCCATGAAAACATTCATATCACTTTATCATTAAGATCTTTGAAGGGTTCCCATGTTTGAGGCGGGAGTGGGAGACTCTCCTACAGTAGCAAATGAACCCCCCTCTTTCCAGCGTTTGACTTGACGCTTTAGAGAATCTATGAGGCGTTAAACGCAAACTAAAAGCTTCTACACACATAAACGCACAAACACACAGAAGCACACACAAACACACACATGCATTCACAGTGCATTGCAGTTTATGGGCGTGTGGCATCGCGTTTGCCTTTCCTCATTGATAAATGATTGATTATCAGCGTGTGGGTGGGTTTCGTTTCGCTTGCTGCGGTTATTTTTTTTTTTTTTTCTTCTTCTTTTCCTTGGCTTAGCACAAAAGTTTAGTGTTTGCTTTTAGTTTATCTTTAATGGATTATTTTAGTGGTTGCTTGATTGGTTAGTCGAACGAAATCATTGAAAATGTGCCCCGCCTTTACCCCAAAGTTCCCCTCCACAGTTCATCAACATTCTTCTCCATCTCTCACGACTATATCATATAATTTATGTGTTCTGCCTGCCAGCCGTGTGACTAAGCTGATTTTTCTTTCCTTCTATTTTTTCTTTTTTTCTTCTTTTTTTTCGTCTACTACTTCTTCATTTACTGCTGCCGCTTCTGTGCAGTGTCTATTGTCCGCTGTCCGTTGTTAGCCATTGTCTATTGTCTGTTTGGCCTGGCAGCTGTTTTGTTTCATTTTCATTTTGATATTGAATAGATCAATCATTTGGATGGTCTCGAACAAATGCCGTACAAAATGGTTTAATGATTAGCAATTATTCACCAATAAAACTGTCAATGAATTGAGCTTTTTTTTCTCCCCCTGAAGGGTGCATCAGATCTCTATAGACGTGAATTGCCAGAGAAAGTGAATTAAATAGTCGATGGAAATCTGTAAACGAGTTGGAAAGCAGTTGCACTTGTTTATATCGAATCGGAATTTATGATCAAGGGTACATATAAAGAGATCAAGTTTTTGTTTGCATTAGATTTAACTGACATTAAAGTAAAGAAGTTAGATTAAGAAGTTTGCCTAATATGTCAACTAATTAAACGTCTTAAGTTATGAATTGCTTAAAAGATTTACTACTTATTTATTGCTATATATTGTCCACGATTTTCAAGCCATTACAAATTCCAATTTATCAAAAATTATTTTTTGGAAAGCCCTCAAAAATCTGTCTAAAGTGATTTGGGTTAACCACTTTAGCCGCACCTTGTATTAAAACTGAAAACCCATGTGCAGCAAATGCCACAAAGAAGACACATGACAATGCCCCTCCCCACTACACTCATTTAACACTAATATAAACCTATGGGAAAACACACAACGAAGAAAAAAAAAAAACCCTTTCACTTATAAATCTATTGGGTTTTTGGATTTTTTAAGTTTTTTGTATTTTTTTGAATTTTTTTTTTTTTTGTTTATGTTTTTTTGGGGTCAAAGTTTGTTTGTACGCCAACACAGGCGCGCAGCAGGGGCAACAATTTAATGCAACATCATTTGACAGCGACCACAACAACGACAACAACAATCACAACAAGAAGAGGAGCAACAATAACAACAACAACAACAGCAACAGCAACAATGATAATTTGTTGACTTTTGCTGCTTTTGCAGTTGTTGCCTTCATTTCAAATTCAAGAGATTTCGTGGGCGTTGTCGGAACGCATTAAGTTTAAACATTTTCGATTTGTGTTTTTTTTTTTTTTTTGGTTTTTTGTTTTTGGGCAAGTTTAATTTGTTTATGGCGCGTCGTTTGTTTTAAACGGTGTCATTTGAACACAATTTGAGAACGAATCAGCGAACAACAGAGTGAGAGAGCCCTGCACACCTATTTTTTATTCGTTGTTGTTGTTGTTGTCGGTTATTATATAAAGGCCGATCGTGTTGACTCTTGGCCTTAGCCATAGTTGTGGCAACAATTGTGAGAGGTGGACAATCAGCGAGGCGGCAGCAAAGGCATTTATTCATTCAGCCAGGCCAAATCAAATTGAGCGTCAATAAATGACGGGCAAGCAAATTACGATTGTGATTTCGTCGTGTTGCTGGTGTCGCTGATGTTGTTGCAATTGTTGTTGCCGTTGTTGTTGTTGTTGCTGTTACTATTTGGCTCTGGTTTATTGCAACACGCCAACAGCTGTCAGCTGGCACTTTATCTGCCATCTGTGTGGCTCGCTCGCACACATGGCGTATGGGCAATTGGCATTTAATTAAAATTATTTGCACAGTGTCTACACTTAGCCATTTACTTTAGTTGGCGCAACAAATTTTTTTTCGCTATTAATTTATTTATTATTTTTACTGCGCAGGTGCACAACACAAATGAGGAAACGACAAACAAAAAAAAACGAAGGAAACTGTTCACACGCCAACGGACTGGTCAGCAGCGGTAATTAACGTGGCTAATTCTAAAGTCGTTCTACGCACTTGATTATATCATTATTTGAATACAGTTGAAAGGGAGAGTGAGAGAAAAATGAAGGAGGAGCAAATATTTACCAATAAAAATTATAATCAAGGAAAATCGAATGGCAAATAAAAAGCATAATGAGAAAGATAATGAAGTGGAGCATAGCAGCAGCAGCAAAAGAAGAGGAGCAAGAATGAAAAGTAAAACAAAACAAAAGGTAAAAGACAAACAAAAAAAACACATTTGAAAACATAAAATTTTTGGTTTCAGCCATATGACGTTGCCGCTGTTACCATCGGAAGTCGGGGGCCCATGAGAGGGGGGGGCATTAATACCAATGGCTAATTAACTTGTTGTTGAGCTCGTAAAATAGTTTGGGCGCTCATCAAGATAATAATAAAGGCCAAGTCGCTGTTACCTTTTTGGTTCTTTATGTCGGTTTTGTTGTTTGCTCTTTAATTGAGCAAAGCTACCGTCGTCAGCTGCAAGTGGCAACTCGTTGAGGTTCAGGTCACATATTGCTGCCACTGCCTCACTGACTACTGTCACCTCAAAGCAAATAGCAAAATACATACACTCAAGTCCACACAATTCACATTCACATATATATATAGCCGGAGACTAGAGTCTAGAGTCTTTGCAGCAGTCTACACTTTTGGTAATTAGATTTTCAAGTCAAGATAATGAAATGGACATTAAAATTTTACAACCTCAAGGCACACACACACACATACACATCTGTCCATATAAACGCACACACACACACACACACGATATAAAACACACATATGGTTGAAATTGAAAGCAGTGAGGCCAATGAGCGAACATTCAATAAATTAATTACAATTCAAATTAAATGTCAAACTAACTAGGCCTTTTTGTTGCCAAATGGAGGTGTGCCCTAGCTTCGACATAAGTTGGCCTGCTTTTGGCCTTATCAGCAATATTTTGACAACAATACAGGGTATAAAAATAAATCTGGATGCCATTCAGTTCACATGACTCTAATTAAACCACAATTGTTTAATAAATTCTAAAAGGCATTGATTGCATGCCATTTAATTTGCAGACATTTCAAGGCTTCATTGAGCTAAAGCAATATGCTTCTACATATATTGGCCATTTGCACATTATGGCCAATAACAATTAACAAATAATTGCATTATACATATATACATATACATACATATCAAATTTCAAAATATTATATATTTAAGCCAACAATTGACCTCAATATATATTTCAGCATGGCAATAAATCGTTTTAGTGACAAGTGAAAAGGCAAAGTTACAAGTAGATAATTATAGTGACTATTATAATCGTGATCAGCCGTTTATATAGAATGTCTAGCAAAAGGTCAGACCAGATTTCCATCAACTGTAAATAATTAACTTGTATATTACAGTATTAAGAACTCAAAAGGATGTGGTCATTGTTATTGTTGGTCAACTTAATCCTGTTTATTGTTGAAGCTTTCATAAGTAAAGGAAATTTTATTTCAATAAATGAAAAGACACAAAATCATTATAAATGTTTGCATTTAAAAAATATAATTGACTTTTAACTAGATAAAACAGAAATTTAATATCTTTTTCTCTAACAACCCCCTTCCCCTTTCGCTCTGTATATTTTCTGTCTGTCTCTCTCTCTCTCTCTCTCTTAATAGATTTGCTCTTAATTGGCAGCAATTGAAATGGTACAGAATGTGAATCTGATTCAATAATTTGGTTGCACATTTTGCTATTAGATCATATGTGTATATACATACTCATATTGTACATGGATATTATTAATTTTTACTTAAATTTTGACTAGAAAATGCTCTCACAGCCAAGCCCAAATTGTCTTTTTATGTATGTACTCATGTATATAGACATACAGATATCTGTATATATATATATATATATATTGTAGATATGTTGCACAATTTTCAACTGTCGCTCTCTCACACTGTCAAAATGCTACATGCTGGGCTGACGACCTTTTGCCATTTTGCATTTTTTAGTAAGTATATGGGCAATGCTCCTCCAGGCAGTACATATGTACTACAATATATACATAAAGATATATATATATATATATGTATATAACACACATTTATGTACGTATATATATATATATTTATATCAATTTTTCTTCGGTTTCAGTTATTGTTGTTATTGTTTTCATGGTTATGGTTCATATTTAAGCTTGGCCAAAACGCAACGGGTGGCCGCCACACATAAGAGCTAGAGCGCAGGTGGCTTCAACAAGGTAAAGGAGCGCTTTAAGCATGTTTTCTGCTTTAATGTTTAATGTCTGATAATTTAACATTTGTATGATTTTTGTTTTGTTATTTTTTTTTGGTTGTCTTTCATACATACATGTACATATACAATTTGGTTATGCAAACAAATGGCGCTACAGTTTACCTAACAGACGCTTATAAATCATCATCATCATCATCATCATGAGAACGAGCATAACCCATCGATATGATCGACCAACTGTACGACCCTTACCCGTCCCATTCATCCATTGTTTCGAGAAAAACAAAAAAAAAAAAAAAACAATGAATAATGTCTGGTGTGATATGCCCTCATAATATTTGGCAGCTTAAGCAAGCGTCATACATCGAATCATCGAATCATCAAGCCATGTATGTATGTATGTATGATGGTATAACAAGGGAGGGTGGGGGGTGGTGGATGGAGCCAAAACGATACGAGCAACGACCGCATTGATTTCTATCAAAATTTGGGGCTCATCAATAGAAATTATTGATTTGACTTGATTTGATTTGGTGTGTGTTCGTCTGTGTCTGCGTCTGTTTATCTGTGTGTTATGCTCATGGCACTTACTAGATAGATTCTAGATTCTTTCTTCAAGTTCTGACTTGGGTCTCATTAGGTATAGAAAAGGGCGGGCGAGTTGGTCGACAAAATGCAATAAATTCACATTAAGCTGCTCACATAAAACGCCTGATTGCACACAGCGTTCGTTCAAGCTGGAAACGCGCTGAAGCCAACATCCTGTTGACAGTCGGAGAGTGGTATAGTGGCAAAAACGATGGCAGCAGCAGCAGCAGCGGCAGCTATCAATATTAAAAGCGCTTATTTGACAGAAATATGACAAATGCCTGACAGCAAAGCTGGCAATAAGGCGGGACCGTAACGCACAGGTTGTCAGTTGGCAAGTTCCCTGTCGTCCTGTTCTCTGAGAGAAGTGCCAAGTCATTAGTAACAGGCAAGAGATTGGATGAAATCGGTATGAAAAGGGGATGGGAGTAAAGGGAATGGGTGGGGGGGGGGTGCAAGCAAGTGTCAGAAATGCTTTTTGGATTAGTCAATTCAAATTGCGTGCGAGTATTGAATTGCAGGCACCGACAACACGGACTGTGACTGGTTGACTCTGACTCTGTGCTGCAAGTGTGAAATTTTTGCTGCCGAGAGCTGTTGACTCCGGTTTCTCGATTCTCTGACTCCGGCTGACTACAGTTTCTGTTTCTGTTTCTGGTTCTGGTTCTGACTCTGACTCTGCCTCTGAATCAGGTCCAGGTCCTGGTCCTGGTTGCAGCTGCCGTTTCTGGTCTCATGCTGCGTTCAGGCTTTTAGATTGCTGTCGTTGTTGGTGTTGCCATTGACAACGCCCCGACACGACACGTGCAACACTCACGCAATTTTACCCTCCATGTCTCTTTTTCCCCCTTTAGCAGCTCTCTCTCTCTTTCTCTGTCCGTCTTTCTGTCTATATGTGTGTCAAAAATGCGTTCAACTGTCAAAGCCGTAACATGAATATATGCAGTAAGCTCTTCTTACTTATTGCCGGAATGCAATGAAGCAAAGAGCCAGTTGCTGCATTCGTAAAATGGTCATAGCCAAATTGAAGGTTAGCTTATCATCGTTCAGCCCAGATTGCGGGCAAATTGAAAATTCAATTTACCAAACCGCGCAGAAGGTGTGGCAATAATGGAATTTCAATTTCAAAAGAGAGAGAGAGATAGAGATATATATATCGATGCATTCATATAGGATGTATGGATGCATGTATTTATAAATAATTTGCATTGTTTCATTTGATTGATATGTACAGAGCTTAATCCTATGACATCTTCTATGGTTGAGAGAGATTTACAACAAATTTATTTTGTATAAATACCAATAAATTCCTTAATAACATAAGATGAGCATTTCCTATTAACACTTGATAGCATATTTTCCATTTTCTATTTCCTTTAGACGCAATTTCAAAGAATCTCAAACAAATATTTACAAATTGTATTATCAAGTCTTTGATTGGAAATCAAATTATAGTTAACCAAGACAATAAATTTAATGATGATGGTTAATTATAATTTATTGCAATCCATTTTTGTTATTTCATTAAATCTGCATTTTCTATTTAATATTTTTAACCGTTAAGCTAAAGCATGGCATTATTATCATATAATTTTCTTCTTAACTGATTTTGATTTTCTTATTTCACAGTTTTTTATCTAACCGATCTCTTGTGCCATTTCCATTTATGTTGCCTTCGATTAATTGCATTATCATTTGCGTATTTTTGTATAATTTTCATATTATTTTTAAATGCACAAAACGGGTAAACAATAAACACGACTCTTTGCGCCAACAACAATTTCATAAATATTTTTATGGCGTTTAATAAAATTTTATTGGCAGGGGTTGCCGTTGCTGATGCCGCTGTTGTTGCTGTTGCTGTTGCATGTTTTATGGGGTCTTAACTCTCTTCCTCTTGCTCAGTTAAGCGTACTTCAATTTGTCGCCGCTGCTGCAGCAGCACTTTATATTATACATATATGAATTCCCTCGATCTGCTGACTCCCTTCTGTTTTTACTGCTGTTGTTGTTGCTGTTGCTGATGTTGTTGCTGATGTTGTTGCCGTTGTTGTTGCTGTTGCTGCTGCTGTCTGCATGCAGTTTTCTCTCTCGTTGTTTTTCTCGCATATTGTCAATGCAAGTGACAGGCGAGCGAGCCAAAATGCGACGTTGTCATCAGTTGCAACAATTACTTAAATGCAGCTATCCATATAAATGTACACGCATACACTGAGAGAAATTCAATGATTATGGTCAATTATCACTGTTATATTAATATTAAGAATACCATTCATATTTTTTTATATGTATTTGACCTATTGTTTTTTTTCTATTTTAAATATTTTATTTAGAGGATCGTGAAATTTTTCAATTTAAGACCCATGTATTTCTAAACAATCTATTAGAATATTTTAACAATTTAAAAAAGAAAAAAACAAATGAAGGTAATTTGTTTAGATGTTTAAGTAAGACTACCATAATTTAGTCAAATAATCACAATGTACTTTAGTGTTAATTTTTGCTGTGTATGCACTCATTTCACAATGTAAGTGTGTATGTAATGAATGTTCACATACATACATATGTAGGTATATTCATACATACATTCATGTATGTATGGATGTACATACATATGTATTTATGTATGTATGTATGCATAATTTTTATACAGACGAACAGACAACAATTTACTCGGCCAGTCAGTGGAAAAGGCAGGCAAAATGAGTTGGCTGGATGGCTGATGATGGCTTATGGCTATTTTCACAATTTTATTATTATTATTATTACATCTCCAAACTATTATTATTATGATTATTACGCTTTAAAAAACGCATCCTCCGTGTGTGATAAAATAATTGCATTATTGCCTTTCATGACATCGCTGACGTTCCCGTTGTCAGCCATTCAAATGGCGAAAGAAAAAATGAAAATGAGAAAAAAAAACGAATACGAAACGCATTTTTGTGGTCCATTAACTTTTGGCATTGTTTTAAGGCCATATTTTCTACTTCACGTATATAAATACATACATACATATACATATGTATGTATGTACATATATCTTTGTATGTATACATGTACATATGTACATACATACATATGTACGTCTTATGTTGCATGTATGTATAAATTTTCATTGAAATATATTGACTGACTATTTGAGAATTTTCATTCATTAATTAAGCTTCGGATGCTAACAAGAACAACAACGTGCCCATAAATATTAATTTGGCATTTATGTAATTTAACTGCCGCCTTTAATAAGAGTTTCGATTGATTAATATCCAATTTAACATTTTGTCAATGTATTGTCATCCTTTTTTGCATTTCAATTCTTCATTTACAATTTCCCCCATTCAGAAACATTTTGAATCATGGACAAGGCCTTAAAAAAGTTTCTTTTTCGTTTTCATCATCATCATCATCAGCATCATCATCATCATCGTCATCGTCAACATCATCTGATGCCTTTTTGGCATTTGGCTTTGATTGCCGAACAATGGCAATTAACCCATAAAACTGAAAATGCCCACATTTACGAGAATGTACGTATGTATAACTTGTAGGTCGGAGCAGACCAAAGCGAAGAACCGAGACAAGGCAAAAAGTCAAGTCAAGCCAAACCATTCCATCAGCCAGTCAGCCATTCAGTCAAATTAATTGAAATTCAAAGCTCTTAGGCTTTGATTTTGCCTCAGTTTTATGGCGGCTGCGTTTTTTTTTCTTCTGTTTTTCTTGTTGGTTTATATTTTTTTTCCCTATTCTGTTTAATTTTACTATACTGACTGCACAGTAATACTGTCAGCCTCCTCCACCATCGAGACATCATTATCATCATCATCATCAACATCATCATCCTCATCATCATCAACATTATCATCATCTCTCGCCCATTTGACTTGTGTTTCCAATGAATAATAAAGTAGAGTGAAGTACGCCAAGTTGCCGATGCTGATGCCGCCGCCGATGCTACAGATATAAATCAATTCCAGAGAAGCGACAAAAATTTACATGCCGATTTGTGTCTGTATTTGTATCTCTCTCTGTATGCGTGTGTGTGTGGGGATCTGGATCTACGGATGGGGACACTTCATCTCGTTTACTCTTCCTGTGGGTCTCATTGACTTATTATTGAGATTTCATCGGAAGTTTTGTGTGCATTGTGTCACAGAGGCGGCGCATGCGTGTTTATATTTAGCATAAGGTTTTGTTTTTTTCTTTAAATTTATGGGAACGGTAAATGCAAACGGCATTGTATTAATATTAATAAAAAAATAATAAATAAAAAGAAATCGTTATCGTTGAAATCGTGCGAGGCGATACAATTCGTAAGCGTTTAAATTTAAGTGGGTCTTGATTAATGATTTTCCAAGTGCGTGTTTGTGGTCGTCGCACTACTGCGCCACGGGAGATTGCCAGTTAGTTGAGATCACCAAAAAAAAAAAAAAAAAACCAACAAAAATGAAATACAGAAAAAAGCTCCAACAGTGGGGAGCACCGAAAACACAGCATCCAGGGCATTCGAACATGATTCAATTGAAAGTCTGTCTGTATGTATGTATGTACATCCATACATACCAAAAGATTCGAAAGGAAGGCGTGACGATGACAAAAAAGAGGCGTCTGCGGTTTTGGCCTTGATCGTTGAAAACATCGTTAAATAAGAATCAGAACCATGATCTAACAAATTTCGTGGCCATAGCTTCATAGCTCTATATACACATACATATTTATATGTATGTATGTACATATATATCTAAAGGGGTCAGAGTTTGACGTTTTATATTTATGAAATTGTTCTAAATAAATTGTGTTCAATTTGTTATTCTTTATAATGAATTGCACGTTGTCAAAGCAATCTTTTATTTCTGTATATACATACATACATATGTATACTTGAGATGTCTTCAGATGATGATGTGACCGATCTTCACCTTAAACACCTTTGCTAGTTTTTTACCTAACGTAAACCACAATCTTTACCCTTGGCTGTCAATCTCTTTTAAGATATCTAAAATATCCCAATCAGTGTCAATGCCCATTACCCTAAGAACCCATCAACAAACTGTCTCAAATTTCTCGATCTAAATAAAACAAACTGAAAAATAATAAAAATCACACAAAAAACCAAAAATAAAAAACTGAAATTTCATCATTCTGATTAGCCTGTCGCCATCAATATTGTTGTCGTCTAGAATTATTTTTATACATACGTATGTAGGTATATGTATGTATGTATGTATGTATATATATATGTTGGTTCTGGCTAGGAAAGATGCCATTAAACTAACAGACTTCCAACAAAACATTAATGAAAATTACAATACAATATTTCAAAAAGGAGGAGCTACAAAATTTTCCAAATGACTGCGAACCCAATGCGACGCACGATCAGATAAAGAACTTTTGAGAGAATGTCATGTCAAAATGTGGCGCTGCTTATATTCTCAGCTCAAACAATATGACAGCGGCGATCTCACAGGCAAAAGAAGGACAAGCTACTAAATGTATGTATGTATGTCTGTATGTGTATATACATATATGTGTAGATAGGTAGGTAGGTAGCTGTGTGGTTTGAAAAAGTTGAACCAAAATGAGTTGAATACCCACGCGACTGTTGGCCTGAGTACAGAGCGAGCACAAGGCTCGGGGCCCTTGTCGTTTCGTTGATGGTATGCTCGCTCATACATATGTAAGCTGATCCCCCTGACTTGAGACAATGAAATTTCAGTTGAAATGAAAAATTGAAAAAGGAAAGTGAAGCAGGACACAGGACGACATCAAATGACAACGCAAGCAATGAGGTTGACGATGACAATAAGGATGAGGACAAGAAACGTCGCACAATTACACAACTAAAATGAACAATATTAAACGAAATTATACTCTATACTTGCCCCAGCCTTTTCAACAAACTCATACACAGACACACACACACACACACGCACGCATACACACACAAAGTATATGTATATATATACAAATATATATCGCTATCAACTGGCAGACAGAACCGACAAAACAAAGGCCAGCGGCGGCATAAAACAAAAGGGCCCAAAAGGCATAAGGCAGACAAGGCTCACTGGCTCTTTGGTTGGCTGCCTGGCAGTCTCGCATCTGCCCCTACCGCACCACCGGCTTATCCTCTTTCCCCGATTCTTCCTACTTTATGTGTATACATTGAGTGAATTTTGTGTATCATTTTTCATGACACACACACACACACACACACAGCAGACACACATTCAATAGCATTCGCTTATATCCGCTTGGTTTGACAGTTGCATTGTTGGCAGCCACTTCAAAGTCTAATTGCTGCTACTAATTAGTCCTTTAATACATTTTCTAGCACTTGTGTAATTTTTCTCTTCATTTGTGTGGTTAGTCATAGTAAAGACATTAATCAACACATGAGCGATCATAAAAAAAAAACAACAACAATTTGAACAACGAAATAAAGTAGGCAGTTGCAGGGAAGGGGAAAAGCAGCCATTCATTAATAATCTAATTAATTCTTTTAGTCGATGATTTTTATAGATATAAAATGTTTGGTTAGATAAAATAGAACCTCTAAATATATCTTTCAATTGCAATTTATGTTTCTTTTATACTATTGCAACAAATTTCTCATTTTATTATGATTAAAATGTTAAATTACCAATACAATTAAACGCATTGTATTATTTCATTTTCAATATGCTTATTAATCATTTAATATCAACTTTATATTCTTGTTTAGTCAAACATATCGACATTGTTTCGCATTTTAATAAAAGGAGAATAAGAAATAACTTCTGCCTTGTGCTCAATCGTTGTCGTCTCCATAAATTGTTGATTTAATGAAGCCACCCAAAAAATGTGCCCAAAAACACATAAGTCATTATTTTTTGAAAGGCAGCACGAGTTCATATGTAGTATATGTATGTATATATATGCAGCAATGTCCTTGCAAAAGACTTCATCATTTTACGATTATTTCTAGCAATTTCAATGCACTCAGTCAAACCAACCCCTCTGACTCTTTGCCACGACTATGATGACTCCTTCTCTCTATCTCCCTCTCTCTATCTCTCTCAGTCTCTCTGCCTTATGTATGTATTCCTGCAGCAGCAGCAGCAGGAGCAGGAGCAGCAATGTGGCGAAAATTTACGATGCCTGTGACACAGTTAACTCATGCTCGACACCAAAACATATATCAAATGTATGGCACGACTTGGAATGGCAGAGACACAGACAAACGGACAGACCAAAGAGGGTAAAGGCTGCAATGTTACCTGCTAGCCAGAAACAGAAACAGAACCAAAACCAGAACCAGAACCCATCCATGGCAGTGGGAATGGAAATGAAAATGGCAATGGGTATGCTATAATACAACAAGGAATGAGAACGAACCTCACCAAACAATAACGTGAAATATGTGTGCGGCGTTTTTGCAATTCATACGCAAAAATGGTTGAGCAGCAGCGGCATTTTTGAATCGGTTGTAGGGAGAGAGAGAGAGCGGGTGGAGAGTCTGTACGAGTTACGGTAGCCGCCACCCAAAAAAAAAATAAAGGGGGAAAAATGGAAAAAAAGAAAACCCATAACCAAGGACACACATATTGCCACGTAATACAATGCAACACATTGTATGATGGGCGGCAAATAACACAAAACATAAAATTAAACCGAAAATGTGTTAGTATGAGAGAATGGAAATGGAAATGGAAATGCAAGTGCCAGACTAGCCAGTAACAGTCATAGGGGAGAGAGTCGAGGGAGAGGAGCGGTGGCTAGGTGTCTGGATCATCGGCCAGACTGTGTTGGAGCGAGAGCTTGCATTTAATCTTCCAATTGAGTGCGTACCACTGCGCTGACATAGATAAACTGTCATATCCTGCCTGTTGACGGCATGTCCTTTTCCATTTATTTCTTCTTCCTTTTTTTTTTTTTTTTTGGGCGTTTAATTTTTTATTTTTGCCACTGCATTGTCAACATTTTTGCTTTTAAAAAACAATTTATCTTTATTAGTCCATCGACTCAAAAGCCAATTAAAAGTGCTTTGCGTTTACTCTCACAATCACGCCCCGTCCGATTGCTTGGGTAATTAATCATTTCTTTTTACGCTTCTCCCCCCCACACCACCCATCATCATTTTTTTTTTTTTTCAGTTGCCTCTTTAACAGGAGCCGGGCAGTAAAAGTCAAACAACAACAGCAATAGCGATAGCAACAACAACAATAAGCGAAAAAGAAATTGTGCAATATCCGTAAAATGCGCAAAAGTTGCCATCAATATGCTACGCTCGGATACGTCCATCAAAAATGCACTGAAGCGTAGATCCTTTCGTGCTGTTGTTGTAGTTGTGGATGTCGTTGCCGCTTCTACTTTGGCAAAAGGATTCGTTACGGATTTATTGGTAACTCTGATGGCTCGGCTCGAGCTAAGGTTTTGGGTTTTATATATACATACATACATACATATATACCTTTTGTTGCTTCTTGGAGGCTCGTGCTATAAATTGACTTTTCATACCCTTTAAATCATTGAATAAGTTGAGTATATCAGGGATCCTTTGGAAATCGAGAACAAATTTCAATATTTATTGCTGATCAATAATGATACTCTAACTTTAACTTTACAGAATTTATTAATTACTTTTTGAATTCGTTTACCATTTCTTAGTTCGAGTTTCTAAATACAGGGTATCCACAATTCGTTAGGCTAACTGTTCGGCTAACTTACTGGAAGGTTACTGTTTCTTTGGGTGTGTGTTATGATTGTATTTGGGCGGTCTGCATAGAAATTGCTTTTTCGGTTACTTTAAAATTATTTTTCTTGTTTTTTTTTTTTCTAAATTCTTTTAAAACAAATTTTTTGGTTATTTGTTTAGAGCAAATTTCTTTGGGAAATGTTTATATGGTCAATATTTTAGACAAAAGGCTTTAAAAATGAATTAAATAACTGCCTTTTGACATCAAATTAATCCTTGAACAAATCAGCAAAAGCGGCTAGCGAACACGATATTATTAGAGGCCTAAAAAGGACTTGAAAGGTATTAACTGCAAAGCGAAATAAATACAGGGAGAGAAAAAAGCAAACTTTATCGCAAACAATAAATTATTAACCCTCTTTTTTTTTGTATTGTTTCTTTGGTTTTGGGGTGTGTACGAAAACTGGAATCGAGCAATAAGACAAATGCATGAAAAATCCCTAAATGTTGTTAAACAGAAAATAAATGAAGCTCAATGATGAAGGCCAGAGCATGGGGAGATGGTGGTGTTGATCCTAGTGGTGATGGTGATGGCAATGGCGATGGCGATGGTGGTGGTGGTAGTGCAAAAGACAGAGAGAGAATTTTAAGCGACAAGTATTGATGGCTGGACAGATGGAATGGAAAGTAAAGGAAAAATCACCACATTCATTGAGCATTGAGAAGGGTGAGCTGAAAACTAATAAACGCCGGCACTATGGCCCTAATGAAAACATGCAATGTCAATGGGCAACAAATTTCATTTGGTGGTTGTTGTATTTGTTGTTTCAATCTCACTCTCTCTCTCTCTCACACTTTCTATCTCTCGCTCTCTCTTTCCATCTATTTCTCTCTCTCAATAACTGCATGTTTTATGTCAACATTTTGCATTGTTGTTCTTATTGTATTTGTTGCTATTGTTGTTGTTTATTTACATGCTATTGGAAATCCCAGAAAATTAGCAAGCAACTCCCCTCTATCTCTTCACTCTTTCTGCCCTACATACGTGATGGAAAATCAGTTGAACAAAAAAATATTTACCCAAATACTTAGTTTAAACATATCCCAAAATATTGTTGACACTTTTCATGTTTATTTAGGTCTCAAAAACAACAACATAGAGAAAAAGAGAGAGAGGGAGAGAGAGAGTGAGAGAGAAAAAGAGAGAGAGAGAGTGAGAGTGAGAAAAAAAAACCGAAATCTTGATTGGGTTATTGTTTTTGTATTCTGTTCTGTTCAAATTGTTGAATTTGGTATTACAGAATGTGAATGCTAAAACTCAATTTTGAGCATGGATAAAATTTTAAACGAAATGCAAACAGATACAACAAGTCAAATATACAAAAGTTTACTACACGCACAAAATGCAAAAAATAAAAAAAACACACTAAAACCGCCAACAAAAAAAATGGTAGAATAAAAACAAAAATAAGGAATTGGGTCAGCTGGACATGTGTAAAAGGCATGTAACTATTGTACAACATGTAGACCAACCAACCAACCGACCAACCAACAATGCCCACAAGTTGTTAAAAAAAAAGAAAAACTGCAATGAAACAACCGACCGCAGTCAGAGAGCATGAGCACACGCAGCCTGCGAACACGCCATCCCATTTGGTGGTCAAAGGCAGCCGGCAAAAAGAAAAACAAAATAAAAAAAAACGCAACCAAAAAACAAAAAAAAGCAACGCCAAGTGCACTGGCCAAGACAATGGCAAGACCAATGCAACCGGCAGAGATACAGAGAACCAGTTGGTTGGCCAACACAACACCACCAACAACCAGACAGTCCGAGGACATGGCAAGGCTCCAGTTCAGTTCAATTCAGTTTGGTGTTTGAGCCTTTGTTTGATTCATATTTGGTATCCATTTACCATATAAAGTTTTTTATTTTTGGCTCGTATGATTGGATAGACTATATGAAGTATCGGGTTTAAAGGAGATCAAGCGAGCTAATCAATTACTAAATTTTCTCTAGTTTCATTGAATTTATTTTAGTATTTTCCACCGATTTCTGCTATTTTGTCATAGAGGCAGAAAAAAAGAAGGAAATAGATTAAATTAAGTAAATTAATAAATTCTGTCAAAACAAAGTTGAAATAAATTCAATTTCCACTCTAAAAACAGGCAAAAATCAGGACTAATTTATTTAGAAGATCCTTTAATTTTAAACCTTATAACGTTATAGAGAAAACCCAATGAATAGATATATTTAACTATAAATTACGATCCATAAAACTAAATTGATTAATTGTAGTAAACTGATAAATTACATTCCATTTTTGAAGAGTATTCATTTATCGGACTTATCTATATAACTAATGTCCAGAATTTTGTTGCTGTTATTATTTTTTGATTTTTTATGTAGCACAACCTCCCTGAACCCTGAAGGCTGAACAGCAAACCAAAGTTTATTCAACTTTTTTTTTTTCTTTCTTGTTGTTTTTGCATGCAATTTGGTTTTCGCCTGGTTGTTATTTTGGCTATATTTGCTGTAAGCCTTTTTCGATTTCGCTCTATGCATACAAACCAGTTGCATGGAAAAAAAGGGGTAAAAAAGTCCAACAACAACAACAACTAAAATGCAGCAAATCCAAATAGTGGCATTTCTCATATTTGAGTGAAAAAATGCATTGAGGCATGGTGTATATACGAAAACTGGAAGGGATGCTCGCCATTTTTTATCCAAATGCATTATGCATAATGCAGAAAGGGATAGAAATGGAGAAATCTGTTGTACATATATATAACTATATCGAGATATTCTTTACAATATCCAATGAAATTAAGCGAATTCTTTGATTGAAACTTGATGTTATATATTTCTGCCTAACATTGCTGGTTTTATTCTCTTTTGGAAAAACTAAGAAATATTTAAGGATTGGGTGCAGTATTCACTTATAATATCGTAGTATATCCAACATATATGTTTGAAGATCTGTATATAACTAAAGATTTAGCAATCACATATGAATACCTCCTATGTATCTATATCCATATTCTGCTCTCCATTTGATAGTTCCTTCTAGTTAATAATTTTTACACACAACTCATTATTTGATGTCCTTTTAAAATACAGCTAATTATATATATAATAGCTATATAACCGATGAATACAAATTGCATTTGTAGAGAGTATGCAAACTTCTTTATGGATCCGGTTTTTTTTTTATGTTATTTATGATGCCGCCCAACTACAAAATTGTGTCAAAATCGTTTGCTTTAGGGCAGATGTAGTCCAGGTAGGCTTGAATGCAGCCAACCTCCCCCCTCTACCCTCTCTGGTCATAGGTATGGGGATGGGATTGGAATAGAAGCTGTATTGCAACTTTAAAATGTACACAAAAACCTGCAGTAAAAATTTATGAACTTTGTCTGTGCAATTTTCTAACGTACCTGGCAATTTAACGGTAAAGTGTAAATTTCATTTAATTTGACAGCGCACACAGATTGCAACCTCTAGCGGTTAATAAAGCTGTGCAACAACAGCGGCAACATCAGCCGTCCCAAACAAACTAATTAGTCCAGGGCACAGTTCTTCAATGGTTGAATCAGTAAATTGGATGGAGGCAAGAAACAGAGAGAAAAAAAACTTACCTAAAAAGAAAAGAGAGAAAAGGAGATGAGAAAAATGATTTAATAAGCAATTAAATTATTTTAATAACGGCAACAGCAGCAGCAGCAGCAGCAGCGGCAGCAGCAGAAAGGATGGCAACAAGAAATTACTTATAAAATTGCAATTTTCCAGCAAATTCATAATACACAAAAAAAAAAAATCAAAATAAAAATGAAAAAAAAAAAGGAAAGGGAAAGAAGAGCAAAAATTATACAAAAACAGGCCGCAGGCGTTTGGCAACATAAACTGGCATTAAACAAAAATTAAGGCTAAAAAAAATTATAGAAAAAGAATCTGAAGAAGGCGAAGCAAAGATTCAACAGAATCAACAGCTGCCAAGACCAAGTCCAAGTCCATGTCCATGTTGTCTTCGCCGTCGTCATCGTCGTCGTCGTCGTCGCCATCGTCGTCGTCATCATAGTCGTCGTCGTCGTCGTAGTCATCGTCCCTCATCATCATCATCAGCATCAGCTGAGATAGCAACAACTCAAGTAGCATCCCCAGCAGTCCAACTAATGCCATCAAGCTGATGCATATAGTGATTAGAGTGGACGCATTCTGGATTCACTACTACTACCGATGCTGCTGTTGCTGCTGTTGTAGATGACGACGATAAGTGCAGTTTGCAGCATAATAGAAAAGTTGCCACAACGTATGTGCATTTGTCTGCGTATCTGTGTCTGTGTTTGTGTGCATGTGCTGATGATAATGATAGATAAGTGTGCGCCAAGTGTACTACGTAACTTTAGTCTAACTTCAAAAGCTATCAGCAGTTAAATCGAAAAGCAGTAAGCCATCCCCAGCCAACGGGCAAGAACTGTAAATGTTGTGCAGCTTAATGACAAGAGCGCCAAGTCGAAGTGGAAGTCAAAGTCGGAGTAGAAGTCGAAGTAGAAGTAGAAGTAGCAGACGCCTCATATAGTCAGACTGAGACCTGGGATGCAGCTCCAACTCCTTGCTCCTAATTCTTCTTCTTCTCTCTGCTGCTGCTGCTGATGCTGATGCATCATTAGCAATTGTGGGCAGGCAAAGGCGGTCGTGGGCCTGCTCTTGGACCTGAGCATGGGCATGGGAAATATGTATTTGCTATAAATGCATGCAACATTAAGTAGAACGCATTTTTGCTATAGCAGCAGCAGCAGCACCAGCAACAGCAACAGAAAAAGCAACCTGACGACGCCAACGCCACATGCCACTTCACTTGGCTGCCTCTTACTGTTGCTGTTGCTGCTGCTGCCGCTGCTGCTGCTGCTCCTTTTCACAGCTCAACGCTTGCGCGCATTTGGCAGATTGGAGAAAAAGGGTTTGGGGTTTGGGGTTTCGCCTTGCGTCGTCGTGTGCTTTATTTTTTCCAAGAATCTCTGACGACTATTAAGAAAAAGCCAAGGCAGCCGAGACATTGCCACAGCCCCAGACCCAGGCCAACAGCAACAGCAGCAGACCCATACCCAGACTCTGGACCCACTACTGATTCTGCTTCTGCTTCTGCTGCTGCTGCTGCTGTTGTAAAATGAAATTATTATTTTCTTTTCGTGCTCATAATTTTTGCTAGATTTTTTTTTTCCATTTCTTTTTTTTTTTTTCTTTTGTTGCTTCTCTTTTACTACACTTTTTGCTGCCGCTTTTGGCCTCAATTAGTAAAAGTCTTTGCCTTATTACTTTTTTTTAGCCTTGGCTTTTGCTTTTTCTAGTAGTTCGCCCTGTCAGTTGGATTTTTTTTCTTCTCTCAACTTTTTTTTTTTTTTTTTTGCTTTTCTTGTAGTTAGCAGCAGTGTTTTAATTCTTTTAGATTCTGTGGCATATTTGGTTGAAATATTGTATTTAGTATGCAAAAGCCACTTGAATCAAGGATAAAATTTGTTTTTTTTTAAATATGAATTAAAATTTGATTTGTACATTCGATTAATAATGATAAAAAATATTCTCGCATTTGCAGTTTGCTTTATCTATTTATTTAATTAATCCAAAAAGTTCTTAATTGGATCCATAAATATATATGTGATTATCCTTACACAGTCAATTTTGTTTGGCATATTGAAAGTCCTATATAGAATGCAATACTCCAAGTGATTAGACTTTATTACTTTTGTATATATGTACATATATAGAGGTATATATATATGTATGTATACATATTCGTTTGCTCTTCATGCTTGATTCATGCATTTGCCGATTTTCGTTTTTATGACTTTGCTGAAACTCCAATTTATTATATGGCCACTTATATGGAATGTCCAATTTTTGGCCTTAATATGCCAACGCCGCCCACTGCAACTTGATTTTTATTTATTGACTATTTATTTTATTTAACTAACCACAAAGCCAACAAAAAAAGGAAAAGAAAAAGAAAAACGAAATGAAAAAGAATATAATATCAAGTGCTGAGCATTTGCGGCCATTTAGATGCGATAAAAACCAAAATTTATGCAGCTAAATCTTTTTTTTATTTCATTTATTTTGTTGTTGCAGCAGCAGCAGCAGCAGCAACTGAAAAGCAAAAAAGATGGCAACAACAAAAAATAAAAATGAAATTCTATTTTCTCAGGCAATAAAAATGTCAACAGCGTCGCCACAGTAGACCGGCAATTGCAATTGGAAGCTGCTAGTGGGGTGGCGGGTAGTAGGGAGAGAGTAGAACTAGTCTTGATTCCCTTCTCCCTTCATCCTTCTGCCATGCCTTTTGTGTGTGATTTATGCATTTTGCATGCAAAACGCTAATCAGTGGACCCAAGGAGAGAGGACCCCCCAATAAAATAAAGGCAAGCGGAGATGGAGTAATACAAAACTCAAACAGCGTTTAGCCAAAGATGACTAATGGGGGGCACATTGGATGGCGACGAAGTCAGCAACAGTACAAACTACAATGAAGATGATGATGATGATGTTGAGAATGACCAAATGGTCAAGTGGACTGACCGGTTGAATGTTCAAAAAGGAGAAGTACATCTCGACCAACAATATATATTCCATAAATTTGCATGTCCAATTGCTAAGTGTTGAGATTGACAAGCCCAACTTCAGTTACAAATTGCAAGTGCAAATACATGCACACCCAAGGAGACACACACACACACATACATATGCTAAGCTATATGTGTATGGCTATTATATGCATTTGTAGTGGTTCTCAATTAATTTTACTTTTTACGCTCAACAACAAAACAAAACTGAGCTGAGCATTTTTCGCTTCAATAAATTTTAACCCCAATTGAGAATCCATTTCCCTTGAATCTTGAGCGAGGGTTACATATATATATATATGTATATTGAAAAGTTGATGAAATACGCCCATATGCCACGCATAATTACTGAATATTTCATAAGCGAGCATGTCAGAGTAACAATCAAGAAGGAGTAAGAGAAAGAGGAGAGAGAGAGAGAGAGAGAGAGAGAGAGAGAGAGGCAGAGTGAGAGGAAGACAAAAATATTTTGTAAAATTTGTAACTTTCCATTCCAAGTGCTTCAATAAGTAATGAGTGGACTTACTCAAGTGGCAAACTTAACATTTTGGCCTGATTTTTAGTTTGTTCACGATTTCATATCAGCTTTAATTATGCCAAATTTAAAGGGAAAGATAAATAGAACTATAAAGTTCTATAGAAAACCAATCTTAATTTAAGTAATTTTAATCTTTCTTTAAACATTTTGATTTAAATTTTAAGAATCCTTAATTCGATTGCATTATTAGTTTCTGCACACAATTTGATTATATTAACAGTCAATTATTATTGATAAATATTATTTATTATAATCAGGTGCAATGGATAGAAATTTTGCATAATTATACAACTATTTAATGTAATTTGTCTGTGAGAAAGAAAAGCCACAATTTTCAATTATTTTCAAATGTTGTTAATTTTGTGCATGTAACGCAACCTCATCATACATATACATACATACATACATATGTACATACATATATACGTAGTAAGTAGAGAGATTGGCAATACATCAAATCATTTAATTTCGGATCTTAAGCTTCCACACAATGATATAAACACTCACACAGAGAGAGAGAGAGAGAGAGATAGTGACAGTGACAGGGGAAATAATTTATCTAGGCTTCTGTTCCCCTTCCTCGAAAAGGCAATTAATAGAACATTGCAAACACATCACTTGCCAATCAAAGTCATATGCATAGTCCACCTCAGATGGAATCTATATATATATATGTGTGTATGTGTGTGTGTTTGTCTTGATATAATGTTCAGACAATTTGCCTGCACTTAACCACAAAATTAATTAACTAAAATATGCTAGAGAAAGGACTGTGAAAGAGAGAGAGAGGGTGTGTGTGGGGGGAGGTGGGCAGTTTATCTCGTTGGATGCGTAACAAGTGCAGTGGCAAAAAGCCCATTCCTAAGAGAGCGATCAAAAACCGACACATAACAATAACAACAACAACAACAACAACATTAACAATAACAACAATTGCGGCAAATATCTTCTGTTATCCTGTCCGGTTCTTTGCAATCCTGGCCTGGTCTCGTCTGGCCTTAAAATTGTCATTTGTAGTTTTCCTATCTGTGTGTGTGTGTGTGTGTGTGTGTGTGTGTGTGTGTGTGTGTGTGTGTGTGTGTGTGTGTGTGTGTGTGTGTGTGTGTGTATATATGTGTATATGTGGGCTGGAGAAAGAGGCTTAGTTATTGTCCATAGCCAAAATGTTCATGTCCTGCTGCCACAATTAACTAAAAGCGCGCATCAAATTACAAAACCAACAAACAGCAGCAGCAACAACAACAACAAGGATAGGCACAAGGACACCATGAGTGACAACGACATGAAACGGAAGCAACAACTGTTGGCAAGTAAATGTGTATAGGATACATTTATATATATATATATATATATATATATATGTATATAGAAACTTCTCTGTCTTTGTGTGTTTTGTGATGAAGTTGTAGGGGGAGAAGCTAAGGGGGGGAGAGGGGGGATGTATATTATTGTTATTTCAGTTGTAGGCGAATTGCTTTCTAGATTTGTAGGCAACAGCTGTGCTTTTGCTTAGCCATTTCCATTTGGCCTACCTCTCTTTCTATGTCTCTCTCTCTCTTCCTCTTTATTTCTGCTTATATATCTATATCTTTATATATATATATGTTGCTGTCCCCTTCTTTCTCTATTTATGTCCATATGCACGGCTGCAATTTATGTATCCTTTGGCTTACAAGGATAGATGGTCATTGAGCTTGTAGTCAAGTATGTATCTTGGCCCCAACTTCTGTCTATACCTCCTCTCCTCTCCCCACCCAATCATCTTTCTCTCTTGCGCTCTCTCTCTTTCTCTGTACCTCTCTTTGATTGTCTATCTGTCTGTTTGTCTGTCTGCTGTGTCCATGCCTGGAAGCGAAGCCAAGCGAACGCCCCTCATTGTAAGCTACTTAAGATTTTGCACAGATTATATTATATATGCTAAAATAGACGGCGCAAATTGAGTGTGAGTTTTCCATAGATAATCTTTACAAGCAATTTAAAGCTAGACAAGTGCTAATATAACAACAGAGAGATACACACACACACACACACACACACACACACATAAAGAGCCAAGGGATCAGGGGCAAGGTACTGGAATTGCACTACAAGATTAACAATACAGGTAAAGTTGCAGGTAACAGCAGCAGCAGCAGCAAATTAAAGTACCAACTGCTACCTCGACCTGAGGGCCATATCACGTGCGATCAACTAATTAAAGCAAAATCCGTATAAACAGGAAGCCTCACATTAGGCCAGAACAAAAGTCTTCACATTTTGGGTTGGTAACTAGAAAAGTTGTTTCACTTGACTGATTACACAGGTTTTGTGTTTCTATATATATATATATGTCTATACATATTGCTATTTTGTTGATTTTTGAATTACAAGCTCTCTTCCTGCAACATTAATGAGGCAACAGCTTCCTGGCCTTTACCATTACATTTACCTTATTCAATTATGAATGAGCTTACAAATTACAGTTACACAGCACAAGGCCCAAAACCTCATCTATTGCAAACTCCCACAGAAAAATAAAACAACTTTATAGGGGGCGTGGTTAAAATTAAGTGGCCATACCGGTGCCTACTTAAGGTTCTATGATTATGTGTTTGTGTATGTGTATGTGTATGTATGTGTATGCAACATCAGCGGCGGCAACAAAAAAAGATACAAAGAAGCAAGTTGAAGATGACGTTGAATAAAAGTGGCCAACACACAAGTTGAAAATTCTTTACTGGTGGCTTCACTGACTGACTAACTGACTGACTGAATGACTAACTGACTGACTGACTGAATAGCCTGTTTTATGCGTAGATAAATTGAGTTGAATGAAGCGCTACTGATTGGAATTTCCAGTTAGCTCTATCTACTAACTCTCTAACTTTGCTCCAACATGCCCATCTACCTGTCAGTTTGTCTTAATGTTCAGTTCCCTTTTTCACTCTCTTGTTTCCCCATCTCCCCCCTCCCTAAAACATTTTCAATTATGGTTAATCATGCAAATGTTTGTCGCCTGTGAAAATGTTTTACATAATGCAAAGTGAAATGCTTCCGTTGAAGAACTCTGAACAAACATATAGATAGATAAAGGGAGAGAATGAGTAAAGACAGAGACAGGTAGATAGATATATAGATAGCTAGAGAGAGATAGAGAGAGAGAGCGAGAGAAAGAGAGCGAGAGAGAAGGAGAAAGGGAGAGACATGCAGAGCATTATAGTCCATGCATACATGAATAATTGTCTTTTTGTGCCAGCTGCTGGTTGGGTTGGTCGGTCGGTTGGTCGGTCGGTCGGTCTACAGGTAAGCCAAGCAATATTTGCTGCCTGATTTCACAACAGCAACAACAATAACATCGAGACCAGAATGGAATGTAATGGAACAATCTTGGCTTTGTTTGTGTGTATGTGTGTGTGTGCGTGTGTGTGTGTGTATACCTTTTGCTACATTTTGGGATTAGAAACAACCCTGCAATGTGTCGCATTATGTTTGTGTGTGGTTCAAGGAGCAGGCGAAAAAGGTAGAATTATGTCCTCCTTTCTTTTGGTCAACTGGTTTTTTGGATTATGGAACTTGCCTATTCATTAAGAAAATGCAAAACCAAATTCCATAGAGATTTAAAATGTACAAAGTAATTACCAGAAGTTCAACACGGACAAATTCCTTTCATAATTATCATCAGTCGGATTTATTTTTATCTCAATTCAAATGAAATAAACATCTACATTTAAGTAAGAGTAACAGCTATTTTACTATACGATCAATTTGAAAACACTTTATCTTTATTGTTGTTGTAGTATCTTTATTGTTGTTGTGTATATATACTATATTTATCTGTATTCTGATATAGCATTCGATTTTATAATTTAAAACATTTTCATTACAATTTTCTGTAACATTTTCCAGTTAGTTCATAATTAAAATTTTCACAATATTTTATTTTACATATTTTTCCTAAATAAATAAAATGGCCAATCCTCTTTTGTTCATCCACAGGCAAAAACTAGGCAATTTATCAACTTTTAACTAAATATATGCCTTACCCTGTGAGATGCTTTATAATAATATATGCTCATTTCTCATGCCATTACGTGTCCTACCCACATAATTCCCACTCAGTTACGCACCATCCAACCCAAGCCCACCTCTCCCCCCCTTCTCAGACGTCACCGTCAACGTTGCCCTCTCCTATCACCATATCCCAGCCAGGGTTCTCTTGTATTACTTTCATTCCCAAGAGCATTTCATCTGTCTGTGTGGGTGTTTGCCATTGCAAGTGTGTGTATGTGTGTGTGTGTGTGTGTGTGTGTGTGTGTGTGTGTGTGTGTGTGTGTGTGTGTGTGTGTGTGTGTGTGTGTGTGTGTACGTATGTTTGTGCCAGTTGGTCATAAATTCAAAAAGCTGCCCAGCTTAAATTTTGGTTTTTCAATTTTTGAATGCCAGACCTCTCTCTCTCTCTCTCTCTCTCTCTCGTTCTGGGTGGACAGGACCTTCTCCCCTCTTCCAATTATGATACTCCATACTTCCACTACTCTAGAATTGTCCAGTACCAGTTTTAACATCGCTTCACATCGCATAGTTGTGCGTGTGTAACTGTAAAACGTGCTACAAGGAGTCAATGTCCAAAATGAAAAAAAAGAGGACCTTCCAGTTGGAAAGGATGAACGCACAAACGAACGAACCGACCCCAAACCCAATACCTAGCATCACATCATCCCAATCCCATCACAAAAACCATGAGATTTCATTTAATTAAAGCATTTAGGGAGTCCAAATGAAATCCTTGCATGTTAAATTTTTTGACGCCATATGTGTGCATTGAATATATTAAATACATATACAAACATGGCATGGCATCCTTCCTTCAAAGGATCACTCATTTAGTTTTTACGAACAATTTTTTTTTATATTTTTCCTAAATAAATAAATGTGGGCAGGAGTGACCGGAAAAATGGTTGGTTGGTTGATTTTGGATTATATATGATTAGCTTGGGCCAAAAAGAGAATTTTCAAAATTGGTTTCAGAGTTAAGGTTAAGCTATGGGCCAAGGAATTAAGCCAAGTCGTCAAAGTTATTTAGTTTAAATTAGTGCTGTCGAGTATGTCTTCACCATAAGGCAAAAGGAGGGGGGCGCTTAAAGCTAAAGCCAAAAGACGAACACAACGACCACCACGAAAGCCCAACAGTGCCTTGGGGTCCTTGTGGCAAAGGATAACGAAGTTGACGATGAATACAAGAACAATGTTGATGTTGTGTTGCTGTTGCTGTTGCTCTTGCTTATGGTACTACTGCAGATGTTGTTGCTGCTGCTGTTGCTGTTGCTGACAAGTGCGATGACAATGTCAAAGGCCACTCCGCTTTAAGGCAACTTTGGTTTTGAGAAAAGCCAAAAAAAAAAGAAAAGAAGAAAACATGAAAGAAGAAAACGGAAAATCAAGTTAGGACACCCAGGCATAGTAGCTGCTGCTAACCGCAAATCATAAAATAAACTCTCTAATTACGCCTCACGACTTTCAAGGCACGCAACAAGAGGAGGAGACATAGCCAAATGGAAAATTATGCAAAATGCAACGGCAGCAACAGCAACAACTGCAACAACAGCAGCAGCAACTACCGAAAAATTTAAGTAAAAATTATAAAATCTTTGGCACGACGACGACAAAACTGCAAATTACCAAATTATAAACAAAAAGCATACACAGAGGCAGAGTAAGGAGAATGAATATAATGATGATGATGATGATGAAGAAAATGATGATAATGATGAAGACAAGATGTTGGCTGCTTGGGTAAGCTATTAAGGCCCGAGGATGCTGCATCATCAGCAACATAAACAGAAACACACACACACTCACACACCCAGCGTGAGTCCCAGACATGAATCCAAACGCAAAAGTGAAAACCCCCCGCTGCAAGCGCAACCTGAGCAACCTGCCTCACCTACCTCTACCCTTTTTTTCTCTCTCTCTCTCTTTTTTTTTGGGTCCTCCATCTACTACTCCTAACTCACAATTTCTTCCTGCTCTTGGCACCCACTCGATTATCACCGAAAAACGATTGACCTCACGAATTCGTAATTAATTTTCACAAAAGTTTTCCATTCGAAGACAAACTTCAAACAAAGGCTAGCAAACATACACACACACACACACACACACACACAAATTGTGAACGTGCAGTGGATTGTTTGGGTTTTCAGTTCGTTTTGGTTTTTGGATTGCTTTTGCTTTGCTCTGCTCTGCTTTGCTCGACTCTGCTCGACTCTGCCACAATGTTCAAACAATTCGACACTGTGGGGGGTAAAGTGAATGCCAGCCTCATCTTGTTTGCGTCTCCTTCATCTATAGTTACTCCCCCTCCTCCTCCTAACTACTAGACTATGGATATACGTATAAGTATATGTATATGTAGTTGTGCGCATGATGTCGCTTAAGTGCTGAAACAATGTTCCAAGTTGTAAGTGCAACAATAGCAGCAGCAACTGCAGCAACAACAACAGCAACAACAGCAACAGCAACAGCAACAACAACAACAACAACAGCAACTGTCTGCCAGTCGCTGCACCAAAAATAAAGTGTGTAAAAATGAGCAACTTTTTCAAGTAAAAAGCAACAACGGTGCACCATCAGGCGACAACAACAACAACAACAACAATAAATGGTGGTGACGGTGCGCAAACTCTCCAAAAAAAATACGACAAAAAATTTCACCAAGTCTCAAGCTGTCGCATCTTTTCTCCTCCAAGTCTCCTTTCACACACACACACAAACAAATTGCAATTCAAACTGGTCGAGGAAATCAAGAGCCCAAGAATAACCATTTCATATGTGAATTGAACATATTAACCTGATCTCAGGAACAGTTTTTGGTTGGGATTTTAATATTAAACATATTATTTCAAAAATTCAACATTAATGCAAGGGATAATATATACATAAAATGAAGAAAAATAATTAGAAAAAATTTAAAAGAGAGAGAAGGTACACTTAGTTCTTTTAAGCATATAATTAGTTTTAGTTAGTTAGGGACACCAACGATAGAAAAAAATTTGTACTTTCTCTAACGGGTAATAAATTTAAGTTCGACATCCATAAATCTCATATCAGTTCAGCTTTCAAAGAGTTTTTCACAGTAACAGAGGTATAGAGAGATTAGCATGTTTGCCATTATCCACACCAAACACCCCTCCCCTTTCCTCCTTCTTTATGCCAAGAAATCCTCTTGTATTCAGTTTACAAGTACAGAGTGAGAAATAGAGAGAGGATTTTAGAGGGAGAGAGAGAGAGATAGAGAGAGAGAGAGAGAGATAGTAGGATAGACCAGAGAATACCAACTCTTGCAATTTTTTTTTTTTTTTTTGGGTGCAAAAGTTCAAAAACCAGTGTCTATGGACTCCAACTGCCACTCCATCTCCATTTCAATGTACACATTGACACTTTGATATGATTTCCCAGCAAATGGTAAAAGGAACATGGTGTAGAGAAGCAGTTAGCTATATGTATGTATGTATGTGGGTATGTGTGTATGCATGTATACCGAACTGTGGTTACCGCTTTGAAGGCATTCAACAATCTGGCCTCAACAAACTCTCTTCTAAAACTTGCCCAACTTTAATTTATCCCCCTTTTTTGCAAGTGTATGTATGTATGTGTGTGTGTGTGTGTGTGTGTGTGGCATTTTTGGCATGATTGAACTGCAGCAGTTTACAACTTCTGGTCATCTCGTAGTCGATGCCAGTCTGTGGTGTGGTTTATTTAGCCCAGCTTCAATACCTCAGGCCAGATGACGTTGCATAAAAATTTGTACATAGATATGTATGTATTTCTCTTGGGGATGGAGCTGCTTCAGATGATGGTACTATATCAAGTGCTGCGTTAAAGGTGAGATGTCTAAAAATATAATTTTGCAAAAGGTGCAAAAATTGAAGTGGAACAACAGCAGCAGCAGGGGCAGGCAGCAACTTAAACTTGACAATGTTTCATTTTGTTTATTCTTTGTTTTGTTCCTTTTTGTAGTTAAATTAATTTTGTAAGCCGCTGGCCAAAAACAACAACATCAACATGATGACAACCGAGAACTGCCCCCTCCCTACCCAACCCTCCCATTATTCTGGCACACCCCCTACAACCAAATGCCTGTCTTTTGGCTTTGTTGTGTGACTTGTAACTTTTTTTTTTCTTTTTTTTTTGGTTTTTTGGGATGTCTGACTAGCACTTGAAGAAGAGAAGAAAAGAAGTTTTTTTTTGGCTCTAAAGTTTAATTTCAACGCTTGACTTGAAAAGTTTCCATCTTATTTATTTGTTGTAGTTGTGCAAAAGCCAAGTGACAGAGTCAAACTTACAAGTTTAAAGGCAACTTCAACGACAACAACAACAACAACGACGGCGGCCTTTTCGACGTCACAGTGTAAATTGCTTCAAGTTGCCTTCTATTTTTTTTTTTATTTTATTTTCATTTTATTCAAGTGTTTTAGTGTCGTCTCTGGTAGTTGTCTGCTTGATGGTTGGTGAAAAGTGTGAATGTGAAGTTGAAAGCCATGAATTAATCAAAGAAAAGCAGCAGCAGCAGCAGCTGGAAAACTGCAGCTTTGTTTTGGCATTAAGTATCTTGTAGTGGCTAGAGAATGGGTAACCGCAAATGGTGGAGGCGCCGCCAATAGACAAGGCTCAACTTAATCAATTTAAAGTGCTTACCACAAAGTCAACAGTTCAAACTAACCGCAAAAAGGGGGTAAATATATTTCAACCCTGCACCCGGTTATTAGGTAAATTGTCGCATAAACACACATTTACTCTCACACACACACACAAGCTCGCCCACATAGCAGGTTTTTATACTGACCAACAACACTCACACACACAGATACACACATATATACGGTCTAGTCGATAGAGTATGTTGCTTTACCCCCCATTGTCCTTTGGCACGTAAAGTATCCTTCTCACTTGACGCTTTTTGTTTTCTTTTTTTCTTCATTTTATGTCCCTCCCTCCCCCCCTTCCCACTCTCCCCTTCACTTTCTCATTCCTCTTTTCCCATTTTGTTTGCTTGTATGTATTTATATTTGCCCTGCTGTCAACATTGGAAAATTATGAAAATTAATATGAAAATTGTTCTTATTTATAGAAAAGTTTACTTTGTGCTGCGGCGTCTTTTGCTTACAAGTGGCCATTGTTAGTTTTAGATTTAATTACTTGAGTCAACTTCAACATTAATTTGATTGAGTATTATGTGTCCATTGAGCCCGGGGCGTATACATATATGTATGTTTGTACATATGTATGCCTGTGTGTATATATGGTGGTTAAAATTGCATAAAGAGATTGGGACACGCTTACCAATTGGCCCATTTCCCATGCCTCAACCAACATTGATCTCATTTGTCAATGAATTCAGTTTTTCAGTTTATCGTTGGTTTTTTTTTGTCGTTATTTCTGTTTAAATAAAAAAAGGAAAACAAACCGCAAAAGTAGCCTCAGCAAATCGATCGCATAAAGTTGACATTTGCATCTTTGACCAGCTGACAGCTCAATTGAACTATTGTTGTTGTTGTTGTACTACAACTCGCTGCTTCATTTGCATCATGCAATACATACACACACACACACACACACACAGACACTGACAATTGAGAAGGGAGAATAAAAATATGCAAAGCCAAGCAATCAGGCAATAAGCTAGCAACAAGGATATATCAACAAATTACTCGACTTTGATAACGAAAATGTTCTACACTTTCCATAGTAAAACTCGCCTAAGATTTGAAGATATCAATTATAGATAATAGATATTTAATATTTGGTATATATTTTTGGTTAATTATTGTTAAAGATTTTCATCACAACGTTCTGGTTAGCCTATCATTATTTATGTAGATTCTCCAGAGCTTATCTTAAACAATATTCAAAATCAAGTAATCTATATTAGATATCAAATATGGATTTTAAAGAATTTCGAGAAATTCCTAAACAAGTTTTTCTTTCTAACAAATATCACATAATTTATAACTAAAAAAATATATTACAAAATGCAAAAGATAGTTGATATACTCTTTCTTTTAAATCTACATTTAATTTTATTGCCAGCTTTGCCATACAATTTGCTTAGTACTAAATTTGAAATTTCTTAAATCCCATTCAAAAAAAAACTGACAAATACCATGATTAGTCTGTATACTAATAATTTGATATGTTTTTCCATTCGAATTATTTCTCATTCTCAACTTTGTTTAAGCTTTATTTAATACAACAAAAACAACATCTACTTTATATGGCATTTATCTGAGCAGTTTTAATTGAGCGGCAATTTAATTGCAGATTATGGTTATGGATGTCAACTTGAACTCTTGTTCAATTTTCTGTTCTATTCTGTTCCATGCTTCAAAATCAATTAACACAGACGACTAAAGAATGCGTTAAAGTACAGTTAGATGATGACATAAAATGGCCTATTCATAATGACAATTGACGGGTTACAATATAAAACCAAATTGCCCGAATAACGTGCCTAACCAGCTGCATAAAAGGCAGCAGCATAATTCCTCCCCCCCCTTTCACAAGTCAACAAAAGTTCGATGTCGACATAATTTATATGCATTTATGAGATGCGGCAGTGCCATGACAGTTTTTATGACACTTTTATTTCCTGTAGGCAAATAAAGCAACTGAAACCGAGTCGCAGTCGTAGTCGCAGTTGCATTTGCAGTTAAACTTCAACTTCATTATCGCTGCGAGTGAAATTTTCCCCCCATAGTCAGGCAATCTCTCTCTCTCTCTCTCTCTCTCTGACTCTCTCAGTCTATTTCTGTTCGTTGCATTTTCGTGATTGCTGTAGTAAATGTTTTTTATTTATTATTATTTACAAATGCATTAAACACCATATTTAATTGCGCTATAAAAAAGTGCAGTGAGACAGAGAGGGAATGAACAAACGACAAAATGTCTGGCCAATAAACCAGCCTACCAAAAAATATCCCTTATTTTTTTCCCCCTCCCTACCCCGCCATCAACTGCAACTCCAGCACTTTTGGTATGTAATTGAACTGTGCCTGAAATATCTATATAGAGATACTATATAGAGATACCTCAGTACTCACTTCAACAGTGAGTCAACAAAGTTCAAGCACATTCTATGTAGGAATAATAAATAATGATAAGTAAAATCATATAACTCATGCAACAACTAAAGATAATTTGAAGCCAACAAACAAAATTTAAACATTTACTTTAAATAGACTTAATCAAATAATTATTATTTGTAAAAAAATTTTTAAGTACTTTTTCGATTTTTCATATTTTCTTTCGAAATTTAAATAATATTGTAGGTAATTTCATTTCGATTTTCAATTAAATTTTTTATTTTGCATTATAAACTAAACTAATAATAGGAATCCTTGCTAATGTATTGAGACTTTATTGACACCCAGTGTCATATAAATGTGTCTATTATTGTAAATACTTTGTACATCCATCCACACTCTAATAGGCACAAATGTGTGTATGTGTGTATGTGTGAGTGTGAGTTCGATTGTAGGTACCTATTTGTATTTGTATTGGTTTATTTATATAGTGCAATGCTTATCGGAGTTTCTTTTCCTATATGCGTGTGATATTTTTATGAGTGTTTTTTCGGTTTGTTTTTTTTTTTTGTTTTTGTTTTCCGATTTTGGCTGGCCACCAGTGTAGGAAAATGTTTACCCTTTGTTGACGCTGTTCACAGTTTTTCGTTATTATTTACACAATTGACCCTTTCACACCAAAAACTCATTGAACTTCATCAGCAACAGCAGCAGCAACTGCAACTGCAACTGCAACAGAGGCAGCAACTCACGTACATGGAGAGTTCAGTATGGTTCGCTTGGGCTCTTGGGCTCAAACTGTAAATAGTCATAAATGTTTTGTTTATGTTAACAATATATGTAACTTAGCTGCTGCTGCTGCTGCTGATGTTGCATTCATGTATGTATGTTTGTTTGTATGTATGTATGTACATATATGTATTGGTATGTTGTTGCTATTGCAGTTCGTGACTCCTCTAATGTTGTCGACGTGGTTGTGGTTGTTGCAGCAGCATGTTTCTCTGTTGCCGTTGTATCTGCTGTTGTTGCTGTTGCTGCCGCTGCCAAAGATTTCTGAATTGGTAATGGAGCAGGAGCATGTGCAACAGTTTAGAGAGGTGAACTAGCCCCGGCATTTTATTGCTATCTAAATCGCTGTCTTCGTTGGTCATGTATGCACTCTTTTTGTGGTTTTTTTTTTTTTTTTTTGTTTTTGTTTTAAGCAATGTCTGTTTGTCTTTTGGATTTTTATTTGCTTTTAATTTGACTTGCAACGAGCTTAAATGTCAGAGTTGGAGAGTTATTTGTGTTGCCCCTAATCTGCATATGTGAATTGGCCATAAATCACTTGATCGCATTATATCTACCCATTACCCATTATACACATACATACACATATTTTCATAGTTAGTATGATTATGTGTGTGTGTGTGTGTATATTATTGCATTCAATTAACTCAACGCAATAATTAAACTCATTATGTGCATATAAAAATTAAACCAAAATAGCCCCAAAAAAAACAACAACAACAACAACAACAGCAACAAAAACTCCCTTTTACTAAAACATATTATTATAACAAAACCAGTTTATGTTTATGCTTTTGTTGTTATTCCTTTGTCAATATATAATTATAGCGAAAGAGACCCCCCCTCCCCACCACACGAAAAAGAAAAACACAGCCAACCACCATATTAAAAGCATCATTAAATAAATTACAACAAAACAATTTACATAAATTTTGTAACGAAGTCAATATTTTAATACCACAAACGAGTTGTGATTTTTTTTTTTTTTTTTTTGTTCTGTATGAAAAAAACTGCAAAAGTTTTTTGGCTACAAATAAATCAGCAAATGAAATAATTTAACATATGTATGGGTATGTATGTATATAATAATAATAAATAGAGATTACTTTTGAGCCAGTTCTTGTAAGACATTAATCTGTAACTAAGCCATAGCTTAGCATTATCAATTGTCGTCATTCATCTAAAAAAAAAAAAGCAAAAAGAAAAATAAAATTGCCGGCAAACGAATCAAATTGAACATTCCATTCCATTTTTTCTTGAAAGCGAAAAACCGGTCCACTACTTAAGATGACTAGAGCATATCAACTAGGTAAAATTCGAGTTAAACCCAATCAGATGAAACACAACGACTAAATTAGATTAGGGCAAATTAATTTGTTGTAGAAAAAGAGAAAAAAAAAAAACAAAACGAAACACAAGACAAGCCTATTTAGACCTAACTGAGAGTGTATAACTAATTTCCGTTGAATTCATCCCCCCCCCCCACTCCAAATAATATTAATTATTCAAATGAATAACAATAATCGAACTACTATATATATATATATATAAATCGTTCAGTTCAACATTTTAAAAATCATTTATCATCGTTTGCTGATGAGCGATGAGGGGAAATTTTAATCGCATAGTTTTAGTATCTATATAAGTATGTATATATATATATACATATCGCTCTGAACAATGGAATGATATCAAATAAAACACAATTTAGCATAAATTATGCAAACGACCAAATTAAATAATATAAAATCACATTGCCCAAAATGCAAAATTAACTTAATTATTTAATTTATGTGACCAAAAATTTCATTGCTGTTCAACATTTTCATGAGATAGAGAGAAACAAGCAGGTAGGCCGTTAGGGGGAAGGGGAGGGGGTGGTTATATTTTCTCTCAACTGCAATTAAAAATGTGCATAAATTACAATTGCATGACATAGGCGACAATATTAGTTTTTAATTGCAATATAAATTATAAATAAATGCGACAAAAAAAAAGAACACACACACACACACGCATACACACACGAGCAACTCTAATGCGAATAGTTTGCATAAATTATGTGCGGCTGGCTAAAGTGGAGAGAACTGGAGAAAAAAAAAAGGAAAACACTTTTCCAAACGCACCTACAAAAATCCCAAATTTAAACAATGTAAATTAATTAAAATATTCATAAGGCAAACACACACATATATACACACACACACACACACAAGCACGCACAAAATGAGGGCGTTATCTAATTGACAGATAAATGTCAAATGAAGGTGAGAAAAATAATGGCAGCAATTATGATTAAAATGTTAGATACGAATAAAAAATACATATATCCAAAGCTTTTTTTTTAAATATTTATTTAAGATGTTTTTAAATTTTCCCTAAAATTATTAATAAATTATTTTGGAATTTCAATAAAATAATTCTGTTTTTCCTATATTTCATTTAATATAATTTAAATATTTTCTTTCTGTTTTAAGATTTTAAGAAAACCAACAGCAAGTTATTAAAATATTTTAAAATGATATTCCTTTTTTAGATTAAAAATAAATTCTTGTAGTTTTTTTTTTTTTTGCTTTACAAATGTTTGCTTATATCGGAATCGGTTCCGGTTACTTTAGCAATATATTTCATTCCTTGCTCTAATTTAACCCTTCTAGCAGATAAAATTTATGGGTTAAGGGATAATAAATAAGAATTCTTTTAGACGTGGTCGGTCGTGTGAACAACAGACATTAGTTTACTAATTAATATTACAAACGAAAACTAACACCAAATGGTGAAGAAGAAGACGAAGAAGGGGTTGGGGATGAATACAATAGAGAAAGATGGTTAAAATGTTTGGTGTTTGGCTGCTATATTTGGTGTTTGGCACTTCCTGTAATTTGTTAAGAGAACGCAAAGGGAAATTGCTGCCTGCCAAAGTCTGTTGGCTCTGTTGGCTGGCTTGTTGCATATTAATTTAAATATAATTATGATAATTTTTATTGTCAAGTCAACGGCGACGACGACGACGACGACGACGACGACGATGATGATGATTATGCCGATGAAGAAGCCAGCCCTCTTGCCACATGTTGGCCAATGGAATGCCGCGGCCGCCCAGAGGCAAGCAACCCTTTTTTTGTTTTTTTTTCTTTCGTTATTTTCTTAGTTTACTCTCAAAAAGGATTAGTTATTGAGTTATTTCCAGGAGAGGCCAACTGACGCGGTTCACTGAGCCAGCGAACATCTTGTGACTGACATTTGTGCGTCAAATTAAGTGAACTCTTTTTATACCCTGTACCCATAGGGTTCAAGGGTATATTAAAGTCGCTAAAATGTATGTAACAGGCAGAAGGAAAATTTTCCGACCCCATAAAGTATATATATTCTTGATCAGGATCAACAGCCGAGTCGATATAGCCATGTCCGTCTGTCCGTCTGTCCGTCCGTCTGTCCGTCTGTCCGTCTGTCCGTCTGTCCGTCCGTCTGTCCGTCCGTATGAACACCTAGATCTCAGAGACTATAAGAGCTAGAGTAACCAAACTTGGTGTCAACATCCGTCTAGTGTGTACGCTGATCAAGTTTGTTTCAAATTTTTGCCTCCCCCCTTCCGCCCCCGCAAATTAGAAAAAATATATCTAGAGTTGTATTAAAGCTACAGTATTTATTTTTGGTAGACTCAATTATATAGCCAATATGTACCATCTGACCAAATTTGGTCGAAATCGGTCAATAAATATCGGAGATAATACGTATATATGTTTTGTACTGAAATTCTATGGGCAGCGGCAGCTGAAACGTGTGAGCGAGATAGCATGCGCATGTTGCTTTATACCGAATGACGCATTAGTTTCGTTCACTGTTATGAGTGAGCGAGAAAGCATGAATTTGGTGTTTCGGCTTGCTAGGAGAATTTTATAAAGTAATTTATATTCAATTAATGGGGATTTGGAAGGAGTTTGAGTTTATAAAATACATATATCTCTTATTGGTACAGGGTATACTCCAAGTCGGCAGGGACGACTTGCTTACTTCATTTTTATTCGAGAAAAATAAAAAAAAAAGGAAGAGAAAAAGAGATGATGGAGGAGGAGGAGGAGGAGGAGGAGGAGGTTTTTAAGATACTGACAGAGAGGCACACATGGTCAAGTCGGCGGCTTCCTGCCTGCCATTGCCCGGTTGCCCGGTTGCCCAACTGCCTTGGCTGAGTGACTGTTGTTGTCTTCGGCCTGTCCCCTGCATTGCGTATACTATAATTAATAACAAAACATGTTATGGTTATGGCTTTAAATGTGGCTGCATCGCTGGCCCTTGCTCGCTGTGCCGCCGATGTGCCTGAAAATTGTTTCTTTTACCCGCGCCTGCGGCATGAGGCCACTGCCATAGCCATAGCTTGCCACAGTGCATAAAGCTGTGTTTCTCTCTCTCTCTCTCTCTCTCTCTTTGCCTTTGACTGTGCCTTTGACTCTGACTCTGACTCTGACTCTAACATTTGACTTTGAGTCTTGGGGTATCTCTTCATTTCTCTCTTGTTACTTGCTCTGCCTGTGCAACATATGTTATGCATTTTTTAGCTGTCTTCGGCATTCAAAAAATTATGTAGCATTTAATTAGCGCATAATTGTAGCAGCATTGGCCTTTCACTCTTGTTAGTTTAATAAAAAATTACAAAAAAAAAGAAGGAAAAAAGAATCTCAATCTCTTTGTATGTAGAGAAGCAAGCAACATTTTTATATTATCCTAAATCAAGTGAAGGAAATCTGCATCTTTATACCCTTTAACCATCTAATTATTAAATGGGAGTATAAGGCTGTGTTCAGGAAAAGATGTGGCATATAATAGATAGATCGACTAGAGTTTTTTCGCTATTATCTTCTGTTCTTATATCATATTTCTTTATATATCTAAATTGCGAAAAAAATAGAATATTCTCTTAAATATTCTCTTCACTTCTTAAATGTTTTTATATAGGGTATATTTAAGCCTTTATAAAATATTTTCTACTCTGTGTGTCATTGTCTAAGGATGCAGCGGACTACAACGAAGACGACGACGACGCACAAGTTCAAAAGCAGTCAACTCAGTTCCTGTCTAAAACTCAGACTTTCTCGTCAGCAACATCCTCAACATCATCATCATCATCATCATCATCATCATCATCATCATCATCATCATCGTCATCATCATTCTCAGCGATTTTCATGCCTCGTCGTTATCGTCGTCGTGGCTGCGTCACTGCTGTGTTTTCCCTTATTTTTTGCTCTGGAGTTTCTTGTGGCTTGGGCAAATACTCAACAAACCATGAAAGTAAATAAATGTTTTGCAACGTTGCAGAAATAAAATGCAATTTAAGTCACACAAAAATGGCCAACAAAAAACTAGTGCAAGGAAAAAAAAAACAAACAAGAGCAAAAAAAAAAGTATCTAGAGCGCCTCTCCTGTTATTCCTACTGCTCCTCCAAGCTCCTCCTAGCTGCTGCTTCTGCTGCTGTTGAATGCATTTTTGTTGGTTTTGTTAGATTTTTTCCCGCAATTTTTGTTAGAAACGCCTCGATTTTTTTTTTTCATTATTTTTTTCTTTTTCTTTTTTTTTTTTTTTTTTTTTTTGCTTTCCAGGGGGCTTTGAACTTTGCATTCTGCACAAAGAAAAGTGAAATGTTTTTTGGATGGGAGGCCATGACGAGAGGCTTTCAGGAATGTGGCAAGGTGGCGGATGCTACAACTGGCTAGGCTGTTGGCAGTTGGCAGTAACATTGCAGTTGCAATTGCAACCAGACATTCTACGATGAGAAAGAGTGTAAAATGGGTGAGCCGGAGAGAGAGAGAGGGAGGGATGAAGGAAAACAACAACATGGTAATGGCAAACAAATTAAAAGCAAAACACAAAAAAAAAAATTAAAAATCCTTTCAAATAATTACATGCGAACATTTCTCAAATGCAACAACTACAGAGAGAAAAGTAGACAAAAAAAAATTAAGCTAAACTGCATTCGCATAAATCATTCACATTTTAGCAATTGTAAATTTTAAATATGTATAAATAATCATAATATATATGTTTAAAATATTTTCAGATTAAATCATTTATTTATAATATAAAACATTACCAAATATTTAAGACCAAAAGTAGAAAAGTTTCTTTAGTTAAATTTTCTTTTTGTTTCCTATATTTAATTTTTATTTAATTGTCAAATCAGTTTAGCAAATTTCTAAATAAATTTGAAAATTGAAAATTCCAGAAATCACTTGAATATATGTATAATCTGATATATACTCATTATAAAATTATTATTATTTTCTAAATATTTAATTTCTGTATTAATTTCGTTTTATACAGAAAGATTAAGTTAAGACATTTGCTTAACTGTAAATGATTTCAATGGATTGGCAAGGCCTATTTCTTTTGGCCAATGGAAAACAAAATAAAAACAAAAATGAACTTGCAAAAAGAGAGGAAAAAAATAGAGAAAGAGAAAAAAAAGGTGAAAAAGAAAATCAAAACAAAAATTGTAAAAGTGCAGCGAAAATGCCAGACGAAACGGAACAATAATTAAAGCAACAACAACAAATAAAGGTAAAAAAATCAACAAAAAAAAACAGAAAACAAAAGTAAACAACAACAACAAGAAAGAAGAGGATGAGGTAGAAGAATCTGAGGAAGAGAAACCTTGGCGTAAACTGCAGCAGCAGGTCGCCGCTCAGAGATTGAATAGGATGTGCGCCTAGTAGATGGATTGTTGGATGGTTGGATAGATGGATGGCTGGATGGATGGCTGGATGGATGGATAGATGGATAGATGGATGGATGGATGGATGGATGTAGGCTTTTGCTCTACAAAACCATGTCGTCGTTGTTGTTTCTGGTTGTCTGTCATTGATGTCCCGCTGTTGTTCTTGTTGTTATTCTTGCTGATGAGCGGTACTAAGGCAAAAATTCAGTGCAAAAAGATGACGACGACGTTGACGATGATGATGATGATGATGATGTTGATGATGAGTGCCAGCCAACCAGAGCAAAGATAAGTAAAGAACGATGCCAACAACATTGTGTGTGTGTGTGTGTGTATCTTTGCTGACGACTACTTGAAAAAAGCAGAGATACAGAAAGAGGTACGTTGTAGGTTGATGGAGTGCGGGGGAGGGGGGTTTTGCACAGTCGGGCGTGTTTAGCTCCACCCGTTGTATATTGACAGTCACGTCATTTAACCTGCGGAACACACACGCAGCAGCAGCAGCAGCAGCAACCAAACAGATTTCCCAGACAAGCAGGTGGCAAAAATTTGCAGGTTCCTCTGTTGCAGCAATTGGAAGTGATGTGGCCCTCAGTAGTCGGGGAGCAACGGTAATTGCTGCCCAGGTAATGCAAATTTTTCGTGCTATTCCCTGTCTCGGCTCGAGAGTTTCGCCCTCTCCCTCTGACACTCTCTCTCTCTTTTTCACTCTACCTCACTTACTGTCTCTGTCTCTTATTCTCTCTATTAATGTGATTCCCTCTTAAAATGATGTTGTTTTCTACTTTATACACTGCAGTCCGTGCCGCTTTGAGGAATGATTTCAATTAGTGATAAATTCAAAGCGATGAGTTAGTTAAAGCGAACGAAATACCTTAAACCAGAGACAATCCAATCAAAAAGTTTAAACTTTAAAGTTAATATTTCAAAATGTGATAAATAACAAACTTTATTCCATCAATTAACATGCATTTTTCCTACATATATATTTCGGTTTATCAGGGATCAACCGTTTCATTTTGCTGGCTAAAACAAACAGCAAAATGAAAAAAAGGAAGATTTATTGCATTAACAAATTTATTTATACCACAAATTAAATAAGTTAGTCAGGATTCATGGACTGGGCTACTAAATTCGTTGCGCTGCTCAGCGCGCTGCGTGCTGCAAAATGCAATTTGCTGATTTTCCTCTCCCCTCGCTCTCGCACTACACATTGAGACAGAAGAAGATGAGCAGCGGCACACGTGACTGACGAACTGACGGACTGACGGACTGACTGTACAACTGCCAGTGAGTGAGTGAGTGAATCGGACTTTGGCTCTGATTCTGTTCATCTTGGGGCTTAGAGAAAATTGCAATTGCAATTACCAATGGGTTGGAGAGCCACGACGAGTAAAACAACTAAACAACGCCAAGCGACGACAGTTTGACTTGCAATTTTACTGGACTTGGGCTTGGGCATGGGCTTGGGCATGGACTTGGGACCTGGGTCTGTGTGTCGCTGGCTGCATCATCATCATCATCAAAACCGCGACGAGAGCCAGCGAGCATAAGCGCGCGCGAGCCTCAGCCATATCCATTACACACTGGTTGGGTTTATAGAAGGAGAACAACGGCAATGAGGAGGAGCCCTGCGGCTGGATGGCTGGCTGGCCAAGTTTGCAAGAAAATCGATTTCTGGCTGCTATGCCAGGCGGCCTTTTGGATTGTGCACGTCCAGTACCAGTCACAGTCACAGTCCCTAGTTCCCAGTTGCCAGTTGCCAGTTCCCAATGCAACTCTACTACAGCTTCCCGAGTCCTGTACGTTTGTTTGTTGGTTGGGTTCGTTCGTTTGTTTGTTTGTTTGTTTGTCGCTTTTAATGCCCGCCCCGACTCTTGACTGATTTTTATGCTTTTGCCCCAATTGCCCTGCAGTAGCCCAGTAGAGCTTGGGTCGACCGGTTTCGGTTGGCGCTGATCTCAACGTCAACAGCAGCAGCAGCAGCAGCATCATCATCTCTGCCTGCCTCCCCGCCTTCCTTGTAGCACCCCTTTTTTCCATCCCTTTCTTTTTCATCCAATTTTGTTGCTCTCAACTATTAGCGGCCCTTTGTTTGACTTGCAGTTGCAATATAAGGTCATTCCCTTTGCTCTTGTTGTTGTTGTTGTTGTGGCTGTTGCCGCACCTCCTGCACGCTTTTTGTTTCGTTTGATGGCAGCGCGCGCGTACACGCGGTCTTTTGTTAGTTTTTCCAGGCAACAATTTTTATGTTTCTTTCCTGTTTTTTTTTTTTTTTTTGTTATTTTTCATTTTGTTTTTACTCTTTTTCCTTTTTATTTTTTATTTTGTAAATATTATTGGGTACTCTTATGGTGGGAAATGGGGGCCATACGTATATAATTTCATGGCAAAACTCGGAAAACAAAAATTTTATTGCACAATTGCGAAAAATAATGAATAGTATTAAGTCGTTAAATAATTGTTCCAGTCAAATCGGATTTTCAAAGAATTTGTCTAATAATAATATTTAATATAAATTTAAAGTATAATTAAATATTTTTCAATTTAAAAAAAATACAGTTATTTTTGTATCTTCATAAATTTTCATACACTTTAACAATTTTTTCTGCTTTTTTTTTTTTGTTCATCTTTAGAATGGTCAGAAAAAAATTGGAACGCCAGAGAGAGGAAGGGAGGTAGGGGACAGAGTGGGCTTCTTCAACTGCTTATCGCATAATTGGTAGCAATGTTGGCTGCCACTTTTTGCGCTCTGTGGCTTCTGGTAGTTGGCTCTGGCTCTGCACATTCCGGACATGCCGGCAAAACACTTGTCAGCGACTTAAATGGCGCGCAGCTGTGCGACGGCATTAGCTGTTTGCGCTGTTCCGCGAGAGTTTCTGTTGGCGTTTGGACACACCTCTTAAGGAGGTGTTGCTTCGACTGAATACTACTGTTGATGCTGCTGCTGCTGCTGCTGTTGTTGTTGCTGTTGATGGTGTCTGCTCCCTGTTTTCGCAAAAACGTAGAGAGAGGAGACACATTTGATGTGATTATTGAGTTATGCCCACGGGTGCAGGTGCCTTGAATATTTTCCTTAATTTCTTGATAAAGTTATCTTTACAAGAGTACGATTTTTATCTTGCTCTCTCTCTCTCTCTCTCTTTCTTTGTTTCTTCCCAACGGATTCACTCATATATAGAAAGAAGTTCCTTTTTTTCCTACTGATCTACGTAAATCCAGGACAATGTCAAGACAATTACAAAAACAAGAACGTGAGAGGAGAGTCCAAAACGAGAAGACACAAAAAATAACAGAAACAAGGAAGGAAGAAAGAAAAATACAACTGGCTGTGGCAAGGACAGGCAAGGAGGCGGCAGTCACACAAATTTATAACAACAACCCCAATGGCAGAACCAAAATGAAAATGAGAATAAGAAGTAGTAAAAACACAAAAAAAAAAAGAAGGAAAAAAAGCAGAAACTCAAAGAGTGGATAAACTTTAAGAGTAAACATTTTTTATATACCCTTGCAAACTTCTGAATGTATTGAAGAATATTATGAAAACATATTTTAATAAAATGAAAACTATTAATTGCCCACATTTAGTAACTTTCGGAAGTTTCAATAATTTTTTGAAACATATTTGCTGAATAATCAATAAAGTAATAAATTTAGTGGCAAACTGCTGCTTAAAATCAATGTAGACACCTTTACCTACAGAGTATAAAGAGCGGCACAGATTGCTGGAGAACAACAAGAACTAAACACAGGCCATACATACGCACACACATACTCATGGTAAGCCACATATACATACGCACACAAACATACATACATACATAGATCCGCTTCTCAGGCTATCCAGCTGTGCTGGCCTGCAATCAATAAAACGGATTAGGAATATCCTTTAAATGCGGCGCTTGTTGGAGGCAGCAGCATTTTAGAGAAAGTAGAAAGCAAAAAGAAGAAGAGAAAAAAAAGAAGGTGCTCTCTCACTCAATACTAAAACTCTTACTGCAAATATGTATCTTTTACAATAACAAAAATGGATGGTAGAAAGAGAATATAACAATATAACAAATAGCGGGACACTTACGTTCATTAGCTTGTGATGAGATGAGACGCTTGCTGGTAATGCGTTGGCGTCAATGCTGCTGCTCGTTATAAGTAACTGTTGTTGTTGTATTTGATGTTACTGATGGCTGTTGGGCTGTTGTTGTTTTTATTATTGTTTCGTTAACTGGCAATGGCACTGCCATAGCTAGCTGCTGCGCACTTTAACGGCAAATACGAGAATATTATTATGTACGGAATATGTTGAAGAAAAACGCGACAACAACAATATACATACATATGTACATATAACACCACACACGCACGCAATGAACAATGATTTACCGTTAGAACGAGAGAACGGTAAGAAGTCGGGGGAGGATAGAAAGAAAAACGCGAGGCGCAGCAGCTGGGATTTCTTGATTTGTTTTGTCACTTGCAATATAAAAAATTGCTTTAAGCCGATGTTGCTGCTGCTGCTGTTGCTACTGCTACTGCTATAAATGACCTTAGTTTCAACGCCAATGACCTTTGGCGCGTCCTCGTCCTGCTAGTGGTAATTGCACCACATTGCCGGCAAAACACAGTGCCACAAATTGTAGCTGTAGTTGTTGTTGGTACGTATTTCTTGTTATTGCTATTTATGCATAAAAAAAATTGTTGCCTCTTAATTGCACAGCCTGCAGTTGTAGCATCTTCTTCTCCTTCGATTCGGCAGTTGTTGTTGTTGTTATTTAAAAACACATAATTGCAACAGCAGCACAGTCGACGCACAAAAAGGAGGTAAAAAAGTAGGAAGAAAGAAACAGGAACACACACGACGTTAACGTTTTAACGGCGAAACAAGAGAGGTAAGAGCAACAAAATGTTTAAGCTGCTGTCTGTTGTTATCACGATTCTTTATTCTTCAGATTTTTCGATCATTGGTTGGTGCTCTGGCATATCTTTCAATTATTATTATTTAAAATTGTTTGTTCAATTTAACACGATTTTCTATACGCAGAACAAGACACACACTAAAATCCAACTTATTGCCGGCTTTTACGTTTTATTCCGTAGCACACAACCGCCGTTCTTTGCGTACGCATTGAGAATGCACTTCCCACATTTTCCTCAGTTATTGTTATTTTTTTTTCGGCTTTTCCAATTTTATCATCAAGCGACAACACGTACGCTCACCTCCGAGTCCAAAACAACACTAAAACAGAAACCGACTTTTATTTTGAACATGCCTGCTTCCCATTATTTGATGCCGGTTCCCGACCATTATTTTATAGCCACCCCCACTACAGGGTCTTACGATTTCCAGTATTTTGTGCACTAGCGAACATCGGTTCTCTCTCTCTCGGCGCTCTCTCGTTTTATTTATCTTATTAAAGCGAAAGCACCCAGTTGGAAATCGGCTTCGAATCAAATATGTATAAAGTAATTGTTAACAATTCTGTTAAATTGGAAAACGTAGAATATATCTCATTTAAAGGCGTTTGACGATTTGAAAAGAAATCCGGTTTTATTGTGAATAATTTTATTTCTTTTTTTTTTTGACTTGAAAACAATGTCATTCTTTAGATATTCAATTTTTGATTTCCAGATTTTTAATTTGAGATATATTCAAAAATTCTAGCGCATGCGCTGGCCCTTACTTTACTCCATTTTCAAGGGAAATTTTCTTTATTTTGTGGAAATTTCCCTCTGGCGGGCAGCATAAAAATATTTAAATTGGAAAAATTGACAAAGAAAAATGCATAAAAATTTTGAAGAATGTTTTGTTTGTTAGAAATATGTACATTTATTTCGTATTCATTTTTTTTTAATGCGGTTTTATAAACCAATTCTTTGTTTTTCTGTTTTTTATTTTTTCTATTTTAGTATTTAGTTATGGCGTTTTCAAAAACCTTGTTCAATGCACAATTAATTCAAATTTCATATCGATAGAGAGCAAAATGAAATAATGCTCTTTGATACAATTCTCGAATTCTGCTCCTCGGGTGCTGAGAATTTTGCGAGTATTTGGTATTTTCATTGAGAAAAAAAAGATACAGCCAAGTCATATATGTATGTATATGAAAATTTTGTAGATTTTTGTGATCACACTGCAGTGATCATATGAGCATCATCTTCGTTGATATGATCAACACATTTGCCATTCACTTCAATTGTATGATTGGATTCGGTATCACTCGGTTCATGTTCGTTTTCTTCCCCCTCCTCCTCATCCTCCTCCTCATCTTCCACCTCCTCCTCCTCCTCTTCCGATGAGTTCTTATCATTTTTTTGGACACGATCATCCTGTTCGGGTGATTCGCGTTCCTCATTCTCCTCGTAGATGACATCACAGCTGGTGGGTATAGTTTTTGGTGGTGGCTTCTTAATTGCCTTTCCACCAACTTGACGTGACTGCATGTCATCCGCATTTCCATTCTGTTGCAATTCGGACATTTGATTCTGCATCTCTCGCAGACGATCGGTGAGAACGTATAAATCTCTCTCCTGACTCTCACAGCGTGTACGCAATTCAGAGATTTCTCGTAGATCTTCAGCACGTGGATCTCGTCTTTCATATCGCATACGCATCTCCTCGAATCTGCAAATGAAAGTTGAAAGATAGAACAAATTTTATTATAGCATAGTTTTAGGCGCTTGCCTTGGCACACAATAGCCACAACACGGCCAAGCGGGAGAGAGAAGATGGGAAAGTTGAAAAAAAAAATATATATATATATGTAGATAAAGATCACTTACAAATTGGTCAGACAGCGACATTTACGATGAAGTTGCTCGATCTCATTGGCATTACTTATATCACGTTTATCCAGTGCCGCCTTCTCCGCATCATAGGCGGCCTTCAGATCCTTGAGATTGCGCTGATGCCGAAGCTCTATATCACTGTGTAGAATTAGATGTTGGACAGGATGGGTTCACATACATAGAGACACAAGCATAGACACATGGTTGTTTAGATGGATAGCGAAAAAAGAGTAGAGATAATAAAGATAGATAGTCATGGTATATATATTTATTAAACTATAGCTTGATGTTAAAGCATGCCCTAATAGAAAGTGTCGAGGTTAGATTTCAAATTCCGACATTTCCTTTCTAATATATGTATGTATTATCGAAAAAAAAAAAAAGAAAGAGTAACGAAAACTTAGATCTAGGAAATTTGAAACGTTTTCAATGGCGCAACAGAAGATGACGATATTTGATATAGAGCACAGCGACAATATTTAACACTAAACATGCTAGGGCAATCAATGGTGACATGGTCAGATATAGCACATATATTGTTGGCATATATGGACACGCCCCCCTCGCAAGCATACACAAGGCGGTGGTAACTAGATGCGTTGATGATGAACAATCTATATCAATGCTGTCGTCGTATTATAAATGAGAAAAAACCAAAAAAAAAAGACAAGTATATGAAAATGTATAGAAGAGACGAAAACGACCAAGGAAATGTTTGGAAAGGAAAAACGAATAATAGATAAAGCAATATTCATTCTAAAGAAAAGCTAGGATTAGTTAGGCTCTAGCAAAAGACAATCAGTACAATTGTAGGGGGGTTGAGGGGAGGCAGTGTTGTAAAATGCACTATGAAACATGCAACACTCACTTCATTCGTTCGTCGGCAGCGGTTATTTTTGCGCGATGTCGTTCAACAAGTTCCTGCAATGCTTCATCCTTTTCCGCTTGCAATTTAGCCTTTTGAGTATCTATATAAGAATTACAATTATATTTAATATACATATGTATATATAAATATATAATTTAAAATATTATTTTTCAAATGTTTACCCAGCTCCTTGCGATGTGTTTCCACCATATCGTGGGTTGACAATTGCAATTCTTTGGCAAATTCCTCCTTAACTTGACCCAAACGTTCACGGAATTTCTCCTCCATTTCTTGTTTCTCGGCCTCAAATTCCTTTTTAAGCTTCTCCTCGAGATCAACGCGACGATCTTCCTCACGACACATGGCATTTTGATATTCACGATCGGCACGATCCAAATGCATGCGTGTTTGTAGCAGAGCATTATCGGAACGTTCACGTAAATTAAGAAAATCCTGTTTCTTTAATTCCAAATTCTCGTGCAGTTCATTGATCTGAAAGAATTACATATATAGAACATATATATAGATTTATCATTTCAATTTTGTAATACTTCTGCACGTAGTTCCTCCTCATTGACCGTATAGCGATTGGTCAATGCTCTGAGCTCTTCAATATGCTCATCTTGCAACTTATCCAATGCCTCACGACGTTCATCGACATATACAGATTCCAGTTCATTTGTCAGTCTTGTCATCTCTGTGCTGTAATTAAAATAATTAATAATTAAACAAATTAAAAAGAGAAATTTTTAATTAATAAAAGTAGAACTTACTAAAGTTTATTTTCCCAAAAGGCGGCAGCTTCATTGCGTACCTCATCTATTTTATAGATCATTTGGCGCTCTTTATCATAGATGGCACTGCAAAGGATCATGAATGATTATATGAATATATAATTTTATAATATTAATTTCAATTACTTACTTATCACACTGATATTTGATTTTATGTACCGCCTCAATTTGTGCCTCTAAATTCTCATTGGCCGATTCCAGATCACTTTTCAGATTCTCAATCCGATCCATGAGCGTTTGTATGGAGTGTTCCTGTTCACTGACAACACCACGCAGTGAATTCACCTGTGCCTGACAAATGCGCAAATGTTCCGTCTCCTTGCGTCTCGATTGCAATTCCTGTTCCAGCTCTTCAGCCTTGGCTGAAGCCTGTTTCCTTTCGTAATTGCATTTGTCCACTTTATCCTTGCACTGACGCTGCATTTGCCTCATTTGCCATTCGCAATCCGTCATCAAAGTTTCCTCACGCTCTACAAAGAAAAAGGGAAAGTTTTTAACAAGTTTTCTTTTTTTGTTTTCTTTATTTATTTTTACTGTATTGGATCTCCTACCTCTATTGTGTGTTCTAAGCATTTCGAATTCTTTTTGCCATTTATCCTCACAGATTTTGCGCTCTGCCTCAGAATTGTCAAAGGCATTCTTAAGTATACGTATCTGTTCCTCCAATTCGGCACGAATTTTATTCACCTCATTGCGCCACTCTTCCGCCTCATCTTTGGCACTGGCCAATTGCGTTTGCAGGCTATTAGCCAGACTCTGAGTCTCTTTGTACTTCTGGTTAAGTTCGTTATACTGCACTTCCAGTTCGTCTATTTCGGAATAATGCAAACCAAACTATAATTAAATCTCTATAATCAAAATTGATGATTAATATAATCTTACCATATTTACGTCGGAATTCATCTTCATCTTCGCTATATTTGTGACGTAAATGAACTTTTTCATCTTCCAATAATTTCAATTTTTTACGCACATATTCATCATCTTTGTGAGCGGCAGTAAGTTCACTCTGAAGTCCTTAGAAAATGATTCAAATAATGATAAATATTACATTAAATCTTTTATTATACGTTTTTGCTTTATCTTTTTGATGTTAATCTTTTGATGTAGGAAACAAAAGTATTATTCATCTAGAGTATATATGTGTATATAATGTATGATTTGGCATAAACCTAATCTTTGTTTTTGATTCTATGAAATTTGTATAGCAAATGATATGATAGATAAGTTGAAATATAGTTGCTATATGTATATAAGAAATCTGGTAATATTTTGCAACAAATCGTAAGTAATTTTAAATTTTCTTTCTACATTTAAAGTAAGGCAAGGAAAGGTTATCTTTTTCCACCAATTTTTAAAATGAAGCTAAATTTAAGAGAAATTAAATAAAATATTTAATATAAATCAGAAATGGTTCAGTTCACAAACGTTGAAAAGTTAAACATGAGATTTATGAGTGCAAAAACGTTAAAAAAGTTAATTTATTTAAAATTAATATATGATTTATGTTTAATTTATGTTGAGAGAAAATAAGGATAATAATAATAATAATAATATTAATAATACCATAAAATATATAATAATAATAATACCATAATAATAATACCATAAAATTAAGCTATTAAAATTATAAAGCAAATTAGATATAATTTGAAAACCTCTCTCATCTAGTAATTCTTTCTCTAACTAAGCTTAGTATCAATTATAATAGACTCTCACATACTTTCCACATTCCATTGCTTTAATGACAGTTCTTGTTCCAGTGTTTGTATCTTAACTTGCATATCACCAACTTTCGTCTCCAGATTTTGAACATTTCTGTGGGCATCGTCCAATTGTGTACTGAAGCGTGCCTTCTGAAGCTTCAGTTCCCTTCTGCAAACAAAAAAAAAACAGAAAAAAAGGGAAAGAAGATACAAATAGAATTTTTAACTATTACTTTGTGACTAATGTAGGAACTACCACCTAGCTGAGAAGCATTTAAATCACGAGTCTGAGGTAGATTAAGTCTTGGGCACATAATTAGTCAAAAAAAAAAGAACAAAAATTGTGAAGAAAATCCTCAAAAATAAGAAAAACAATATGAATCACTCAACGTCAGCATAGAACACGCAGCGGATGTCTTTTAACACGAATATATAGATAAAAACAGAATGAAATAAAAGCCAAATAATTAAAACACAAAAAAAAAGAAAACAGCAAAAAGAAAAAGTTAATAATATTATTAAATACTACATATGCTTGTTAATATACAACACACCTACTATAGATAGGCATACGTATAAATTCTTTTGACGCACTTGAATGGTGAATGGAAAAACTCGTTAAATGAAAATGAGGTGCAAAAACACACTGAGGAAATGTATTTCTCACATTGTAAGATACATATAGTAAGTAAGAATCATAAATTTGTTGCTATACACAAAACTGATCAACAGAAAGAGATAGAGAGAGAGAGAGAGAGAGAGATAGAAAGGTAGGGCTACATTTATATAATATTTGTTTTGTTTAGTTTTGTTTTTGGCTTTAAACGCAAAATAAAATACGTTTTAATTGAATTTATCGTATTTGATTTTGTTCGTTTGTCTTAAACGAAAAAGCAATGCGAAAATGCGCAAAGTTATTTTTAAAGATACAAAGCTATATACAAATATATCTATCTATACACTTTATGTATATATACATGTTTATATGCATGCATGTATGTATATATTTTTTTCTATCGCACTGTCTGTGTATATGCAGACAATGAGCTGAGGATTTATCAAAATTGTGACACGCGGTTTTCAGTTTGTGTCAAGAGAAACATAGATAGAAACAGAAGCAGCAAGAAGGAGAAAGAGAAACAATGCGGGGAAAAGTCAGACAGACAGAGAGAGAGAGAGAGAGAGAGAGGGAGGAAAGGAGATGGAGAGATGATACTTTTCCGAAAGTTATTTCAATTATTTTGGCAACAAATTTGTTGCCTTTCTCTCTATGCGTTCAACGTTTTTGTTTAAAGAATTTAATCAAATGTATACATTATGGCCAAGTTTAATATTAAATTGTTTAACTAAACTAATCTAAACAAAGTTTTGTTTAGCAATAAATTAAATCGAAATATCTATACCCTTGGAAACTGAGAGTTTAAGTAATTGAATTAAAAAAATTTATTTAATTAAAATAATGACAAATAAATCTTATTAATCGATCTGTTAATTGATTTTATAAAAATTATTATTAAAAATTGTTTAAGCTTTTCGAAAGTTTTCTTTTTATGCCTCCTCCAAAGAGTATTTAAAATGGAATCTCAATAAGATAAAGGAAATTACGTATACGCCACATATGCAGGCACTTATGTTAGTATAAACACAATCTTTCAGTGCTAAGTTATGGTTGCATGTTGATGTATATACATAGTATGTGTGTATATATCTATTTATATATACATATATATCTATTTCAAGTCTTCCAGGGGGCCAGCTGTTAAATAGATTTACCAAAATCATGAACAATCTAAATTAAACATCCACAAGTGGAAGGCAAGCTTGCTCTAATTATTGCCATGTGAAAATTACAAAATTACATTTTCACCATTTTCGCATTTTATTTTTGGTTAATTATTATTATATTTCTTCTGTTTTTTTCTCTTTTCTGTTTTAGACGTCCGGCGTGTGAGGAAAGTAAGAAAACCTAAAATAAGCCGGAAAAACTAGAGCATACAGATCGCATATGCACATTTGACGTAGTCATTTTCGTTTCGCAAAATATGAAAAAAAAAGAAAAGAAATACGAGCGTGGGAAATGCGAACGAATGTTGCCAAAAACAAAACAAAAAAAAAACAAAAAATTAGAAAAATATGATTTGCATGTGTTTTCAGGGGAAAAGAAAAATGTTGGAAAATCTATTTGCTCTCTCTCTCCCTCTCTCTGCTTCTTTAATTCTCTATATATCTATCTGTCTGTCTCTCTCTCAGTGTTGTGTTTATATATGGTAAATATTAAATAATTTATATAAATATTTATGAATAATTAGTGGAATGGCAAGAGTATTGCGGTATTTTATGGCTTAGACACTTGTCGCACGGCTGTCACAATCTGTCATATGGCCTGAAGGCCAAACAATGGGCTATGCTTTTTATTTTCATTTCAAATACAATATCATCTATACGTAATGAGGGAAATCTATCAAACAAAAAAAAAAAAATAGAAAGAAAAACAAGTGTGTAGTTCCTTCAAAAATGTATTTTCTTACAGAAAATGAACTTGAATATATAGTTTTAATATTTAAAAGAGAAAGAATTTTAAAATGACTATCAAAAATAAGCTAAAAGTATATATGTATATATATATTGATTTTGTTTAAAAGTTGATCATTTTAGTAAACATTTGTTTTGTGAAAGTAAAAGTAATATCAATATAAATTTACTATTTATTATTGTGCCATAAGTTGACTTAGTTTAACTATCTATAGTCAAGAGGCTAAGTCAAACAATATAAAATTAATTTAATAAACGAAGATAAATCGTTTGTTAGTCTGCCAATTTTAACACTTTTAATAAAAGCTCAAATAATTGTCATTAAAAAAAAATAATTAAATAAAAAAAACTGCTCTAATAAAATATTTCAAATTCTTTTAAATATGTATATATATTTAGCAATCTGTAGACACTTAAGTGCTGCTTATCTTTTTCAATAAACTTCAAAGAGTGAAATATGTGAAAAATGTATAAATTTTGCCTAACAGATTCTATGGCAAACCCAAGGCAATGTCTTTGTTCTATTAAAAATGATTGACAGATGCCAAAACTATATATGTATATATATATCTTTGGCTGGAAATAAGGCAAATCAAAAAGTACAAAGGAAAAACATTTGCCATGCCATGCCAAGATCAAGATGAATGGCAAAAGTAGCAACAAGATGCCTTGACAGAGATAAAATGAGAGGAAAATGGAAAATTGTATGGCATCTGATTCAATTAATTAATGCATCTGTCTCATTTAACATGACACAAAGGAAACTTCAGTTGCATTTGCAGCTGCATCACAGACACACGCACACACACACACACACACACGCATAAGCATCACACAAAGATTTAGGAAAATATATCAAGCATACGCCATGTTGACAATTTAAATAAACAAAAGAAAAACTGGAAAGTGAGTCATTTTAGATACATTTAGGATTATTATATAGCATTAGATCATCGCTTACTTGAGCTCTTGGGTATCGCGTCCAATCTGTTGGGATTGTGGCGCATTTAGGACACAGCCATCTTCAATTATCTCAACACTGGGCGGCATATTATGGCCAAGACAAGTGTCGTCGAAACTGCGATGTTTTGGACTATTGCTACGACTGCGTGACGTATTGCTACCTTCTATATGTATGGGTATAAAATGCACATTGCCTAGACTGTTGCCGCCAGCTCCATTGGCAATATTGATATTGATATGGCCATCGTTGTCATTGCTGTTCCTGTTGCTGCTGTTGCCATTTGTAGCTGCTGCTGCTGCTGATGTAGCTGCAGCTGTTGCTGTTGCTGGTGTTGTAGCAGTGGCGGTCGTTGACTCTACTACCACATCCGGCAGGCTAATGCTCTCGATGCATACCAAACGCTCGCTAAAATGCTCATCGTCGAGTTCGTCGCACTGTAATAGCGTCTCCTCGCAATCCGTTGAATTGCCATCACGTATAAAGGGCGATCGAAGCGGCAAAGTTGCCGTTGTTGTGGAAGAGCTACGGGGCGGAGGTTGTGGAGGTTGTTGTGGCGATTGTTGTTGTTGTTGTTGTTGCTGTTGCTGTTGAGTTTGCTGTTCGACCCCAATGCCAGAGTCCGCATAGCTGCTACTCAAATTGGAATCACTTTTCAAGGCGCTGCGTTCACTGCTCGCCGATTGCCTCGACATACTGGGTGTGGCATGTTCATCGCATTCCAAGTCAACAGCCTCATCTACCTCATCCTCATCAACCGCATCATCATCATCATCAACAACATCCTGATCTAACACTTCATCATCCTCTTCGGCCTCTTCTTGGACATTCTCTAGCTTAACATGACTCAATCTTGTCCAGGGTCTATTGCCATTTCCATTCTGATATACTGTTGTGGGTATATCTGTGGCAAAAACCTCATCCTCCAGTGTTTCAATATTCGCCTCATTTAGCTCTTCAATATTGACACCAGAATTCGGATTATGTGCATCGAAATCATAAAAGACTTCCTCACCCATCGATAATTGTGGACTACTTGACTGATCCTCATTGCTGCTAACACTTTCGAAACTGCAATCGACAACTGTTATTTTTGGCAACTCTTGAGATTTCTGATGATGATGACGGGGTGGAGCAATGGGTACACTTTGCGGCTGTGTTGGTGATACCAACGATTCACGAAACTCACGAGGCGTACTGGCTCGTGAGTTGGGTGCTGATGTTCCCTCATTGGGTTTGGCACTTGTTTGGCCCATAGTTATGTCACAAAATTGATGTTGCTGTTGCTGTTGCTGTTGTTCTTGTTGTTGTTGTTGTTCTAAGTGTTGGCCAATGCAAGGCAATGTTGCATTGCCTGCCGCCTGATGGTGTTGATGTTGATGTTGATGTTGATACTTGAGTTCTTCCGCGTTATTGCCGCTTGCGTTTTGCTCGACGTTTGCCGCTTGAATAAATTCTCTATGTGTATCTCCATCATGATCTCTTTTTGGTTCTGCACTAAGTGAACGTGTGGATCGCCAGCTGGCAGCATTTGGATCTTTTCTCTTCTCTTTGGAAAGTGAGGAAATTTCTCTTGTTAATGTTGGCTCTTTTCTGATATATTGATGATCTGTTGTTGCTCCAGCTGAATTACTACGACGCTCACGGGGGCTCTCACGCTCTTTTAAATTGAGATCGTTTCTCTCTGATCTATTATTAGACATAGTCATTTGATAACTATTTGTGGATGAGGCGGGGTCGGAGTTCGTTTCAAGGTGTGTTGCGGCTGCCGCTAATGTTGCTGGCCGTTTGGCCACTGCCTGACCGATTACGTCGACAATTTTTATATTGTTAACTGTTTTGGAGGATTGTTGCTGTTGTTGTTGCTGCTGATGTTGATTTCGTTGCTGTTGCCGCTGATGATTACGTCCACGCGCCATGAAAAACTCACTTAAAAATTCACGACTCTTTTGTAAAGGTTTTCGCTTTTTATTACACTCCGTTTCTTTAACACTGTCCTTGTCCCTGTCCTTGCCCAATTGTAGGGCAAAATTACCAATAGATAGACGCGATTGCCGTTTATCTATATTCGATTGCGATTGGGTTTGTTGTCGATATGTGACAGCATTAATTACCGTGCCATTTTGGTCATCACTACGATCATTATTAGTAGTAGCGTCGATTAGTGGGCCAATATTATTATGGCTATATCTATTGCCAATTAGCTGACCGTCGTTGTCGTTTTTGGCTTTTGCGTTCACGCTGGCTGCCTCGTTTTGACTGGCCGTGCCATGCCCAACAGAAGCACCAACAGCCGCACCATTTCGATCTTCATCACAAGCATCATTATCATCATCATCATTAACATCATCAGCATCATCAGAATCGGCCACAGTCGTTGTCCTCGACGTCGTCGTAGTCATCGTCGCCCCACTGCCTTTGCCCATTTTATTTATATTCAAATTGTCGGAGCGCCAAAAAGAGATAGCTGAATGGCCATTAGCAGCTGTTTTTGCTGTTTTTGCTAATTTTATACATGGCAACTCTTCATTTGGTTTATCTTCATCGCTGGTAAAATCCTCCAGCTCTTCGATAACGGCACGTCTATGCGGTGGCAATTGTTCTCTATTGCTCTCATCATTTCTCTGATTTGTGCTGAATTCTCTTTCTCTTTTCTCATTACTGGCACTCCTGGCAATAGCTGGCATTGTCTCTTCATCTTCATCGTTTTTATGCGTCTTTCTCTGACGTTTGCGTCGCAATAAATTAAACATTTTTAATTGTCAATTTCCCTTTTGCTCTCTCACGATCTCTCCTTCTCTCTCTTTTTTTATCTTTTTCTCTTAAGATTCTTATTTAATTATAATTATTATTGTCGAATTGTGTATCCATTTAAAAGATTTTTCTTTTAGTTGTCGTTTTCAGTGGGTGTAAATGTGTGTGTATGTTGTTCTTTCGTTTATAAACAAATCGTTTTTAAATTGTATTTAAAATAATGTTTTGTTGTTGTTGTGGTTCGTTTAACCTGTTGAAGGATGTCATATAATTAAATGTGTATATACATATGTATAATTAGTTATAACAATTTACATTAATTAATAACAATTAATACTTACAAAACTCAGCCCACGCTTTAGTTACGATCAGAATCGACTTGGCTGGCGGCTGAACTGCGACTGTTGTTGGCTCAATGGAAGACCAGACAAATAGTCAACTCTCCATACGATACAATAATGATCATAATGATCTTAATCATGACAATGATAATGATGATGATGATGATGACAACGCTGGACAAATATGAACAGCAGCAACATTTGAGTACGAATGCGAGTACACTTGACAAAAAAGAAACATATGGCATAATTAATATTAATTATCATAGACTTGCAAGTATATATGTATGTACCTATATATATATAAATCTATATATGTATGTATATAATGTTTATTCCAGTGTTCTGTATTTAGCGCCATTTAATCATAATCATGATTAACAATATGATATTGCTTATGAATTTTAATTGTTGGTTAGAAAGCTGCCGATTGGTTTTAGTGTATTATTATGTGTCATAACATATATATGTATGTATGCATGTGTCATCGAAGACAACAATGGAAACAAATAAAAAATTACTCATACAATATACTCTATAATTCAATTGAAAGTCAATTTCATGAAACAATATTTTCAACCAATTTCATTCTTTTCTTTTAATAGAGAATAAAACTTGAATTTAGTCACTAATTGACTAAGAACAGTCCTTTCTGATTGGATATACCTACAGATTTATATCTATATCTATAATTTACAACTAATTTTATAACTTTTCTATATAAATGGTATCAATATGTGTAATAACGATTAAATGCTAACCAATTCATTGTCCCATATTTCCCCATAACTTGATAAAATTCATGATCTTCATACATTTTATAAGAATCTGTAAATTGCAGATCCATCTACCATATTAAAGCATCCAAAGATTCCCTTTTAAGAAAATATATATATGAATATAAGAAATATCCCAGAAAATAATATATTTGAAATCCTTTTACTGGGCAATAACATAAAAGAATTTATGGCAATCTTTAACATTTTTGAGATATATAAGAAAATTCTATTCAATCCATGGCAATTCTGTTAGTTTAAACTCAAGCCTTATTTTGCTCAGTGTTTTAATTTTTTTTTGCACTCTGAGTCAGCAACTCCATTTCCATTTTCCCCTTTTAGCCCTTACTCATTAACAAAACTCTCTCAACGAACCAAAGTTCAAATTGCAGAAAATGTGCCAAAAATAAAATAATCACAGAGTCAGAACTAATACCACTCCAACAACCGTGCACAACATCATAATCCGCTATATATATATATAAATATATATATATCTTTCCTATATAGTTGAGCCAAAAGGCAAAAGATAGCCCCCATGAGTTTTGCTTCGTTTACTCCGCTCCAAAACCACATCAAATGGATTCAAGTTCAGGGCGCCTCTTCCCATTTTCTTTGCACATAAACGAACCAATTATAGTCAGCAATAAAAAAAAAAGAAAAAAGAAAAGAAACGAAAACAAAAAATATATAACAAGAGAAAACTTGGCAGAAATTTTCTCCAAAAGCATTGAAGATGCCGCATCGTAAAACTATCTGAGATATTCTAAAAATACGATAAAAGATATCAATATAGGGCCCTCGATATGCCCTGACGTAACCATTAGAAGAGGTTAATGCTAAAAAAGGCAACGCAAATAGATCGGATACACTTCCCAGATCCAGAAGAGAAAATAAAAAATCCCCATTATTCACCAATGCAATCGATTGTTTAACCAATTCAATTCAGATTTTCACATGGGGATTTTCACAAAGCCAGCGGCGCAATTTCCATTGAATTGTATTTATGTATTTTCAAAATAGATAAAAGCCAAAAACACAAACACACACGCACCACACACAAGAAAATGCCCAACAAATAAAAATTGCACGAAATATTTGTGCGAAAAATTTGGAAAACGTCAGTCGGGAATGAATACCAAGATTATGGGCTAGCTGAAGGGGATAGACGCAGGTGAGTGGATTCTTGGCAAGTCTGAAACGGAAATGATGCAGCCGAAATATATATATATATATATACATATGTATATAAGTAAAAACTGAAAGATCAAGATCAATTTATGAATGGATTAAAAATGAAATATGACTAAATGACAAAAATTCATTTATTTTAATATTCATTCTTTAAAATGGAAAGCAAGCACAAGTAATATAATATAGTAAAAAAATTATATATTTAAAATTAAGTAAACAATTTTGGTTTCCAGAATATTCCTATATTTTTTTGATGTTTATATTAAGTAGTCCTTCACATATATATAAATATATATATTTCTTCTGGTACATTAACAATACGATTCCGGTTTTATATAGAAATAAAGAATGTAAATTTTAAAGATGAAACTAAGAATATATATATATATATATATACAAACAATATGTATAAAAAAAATACATCATATTAAGAGGAAAAACAATCAAATTTAGTTCACATATTATATATAATATGTAGAGAAAAAAATATATAATATTAAGAGGAATAACAATAAAAATTTTCCATGATGTCAATTAATATGAACATTAATTGATTAATCTTATAAATCTAAATACTATATGTAAGTTTGGTTTATTAAAGACAAATAAGGCCATAAATGATTGAGAGATATAAATATATGATGACATATTTATTGGTTATAAAATTGTTATTTATACTCGAATTCATGAAATTTTATATATACAAATATCTCTAAATAGTATTTTATTGTCTATTTATCTTCGAAAGAATTGTAAAGTTTGTATTTATTTGGATTACCAATTTGGCTGACCCACTTTAAATCTTCAAGTTTATAACCTTGACCAGATGCCCACCAGAATATGTATACAATATTAATTTTAATTTACATTGTATGTATATATCATGCCAATTATTGCCCAACAAATTTATAAGCATAAAGTTGAAGAAGAAAAAAAACAGTCAGAAAAATATTTTAAATTTACTTTTACGAGAAAAAAATATTGAAATGATAAATAAAGCAATAAATCCAACACTTGACGGTCATTGCCTGAACTGACCTAAAACGCATTTCCATTTCCAATGTGAATTCAATAGAATCCATTAAAAAACATTTAATATGTTAAAAAAAAAGGATAGAACATTTTTTATTTATTTTCTTTTTTTCTTTCGTTCTTTTTTTTATTCGTTGGCAAAATATTTGGCATGCTTTGTCGTCGTTTAACATATGTTTGCAATCGAGTGAATAGATATATGGACTTTGTTTTCATATACATATAGAATCAAACAACAGCAATAACAACAACAATAACAACAAAAATGTATGAATATCTATCTATCTATGTTAGCCCACTTGTAGATGGCTATAACAACACTTGAGATAATACTTGAAATATTTGGAACAGGATGCTCCTTCTGGACTGAGATTCTGTGAACTGTAGCGTATTCAAAGTCATCTACTGACTGGCGCACACTTTCCCTTTTCACATTCTTTTTTTTTTGTTTGTGTAGAAGAACGCCCCCCCACTATTCCACACTCTCCTCCTCATTTTCGACCTCCTGGCACTTGGCCAACTGACATTGACTGATGCCAGAGAGCAGCTAGACAGTATTAGTGTTAGCCGTTATTTTATTCCATCAGTTTTATCTATTTGTCTCTGTGTGAGTGGGTTAATGTTTTGTTTTGTTTTTTTTTTTTGACTCTTGTTAAGCTTTTTGGTGCTTAGCTGCTGCTGTTAGCTTGATTTTATAAACAATTTAATGCTGTTTTCCCTCTGTCTGCTTTACATATCATTTGTAGAATGTCCGCCATCTCCACCAATCGCCACCCTTCCCTCAAATAGGAGGTGATAAAAATTTTTCTTTTCCTCGAATTATTTATGCGCATAAAAAAGATTTGTAAAACGTTATACAGCCGCATAATTTGAATGGATTTGAGAGAGGGGAAAGGGGCATAAATTTTTTAAAATTAGTGTGAAAAAATTTGAAAATATTTGAGGCATGTGACAGATAAATTGAAATATTGCGAAATTCCATAAAGGTGTTGAGAAAATTAATTGAGCAAGTTTGAACAAATTGTTTAAATGGCTTTAATTATATAACAATAATTAAGCATTTACTTACTACTTGCAAGTATTAATTAATTATATACACAAACATATAACATATTAGGCACTGGATTCTTTACTAAAACACACACACACGCACACACAAACACATTTGTATATTATATGTAATTAATTTTTTTTGTTTTTTTCTGTCATTTCCGTTTTAGTTGATTATACACCCACGACACTCAGTTTACACATTTACACAATAAAAAGACAATGCGAACAGTTCCATTTGTCGCTTGTTAGTTGCTGACAAGTGGCACATGCGGCGTATGCGCAACAACTGCCAAAAACAAATTCATTTTTCTTTTCTTTCTTTTTCTGTTTTTTTTTTTTTTTTTTTTTTTTTTTTTTTGTTCACTTATTACCACAATAAAGCGCTGAGCGCACGTTCCAAACGGCGCAAGAAACTTTTCACGACTGCTGCTGCTGCTGCCGCTTTTGTTTGAAGGGGAAAAAAAAAATCACATCTCGTCGTTGGTGGAAATTGTCGTATAGCCAGCCAGCAGATTCGATGATCAGCTATCGATAGGCCTACAGATTACTTGGTGGGTTGTGCTATGCCTCGAATTATATCCAGAGACAAGTGGAATTCTCAATTTGTTAGACAAATAAATAGATAAATAGGCAATGATAATAAATGCACAAACATAGATAAACATTTCATGAAAATTAATAGAATTTTGCATAAATAAATATTGAGAAATAGAAAACGAATTATTGGTATCGATCTAGATCTAGATATTTTATATAGATTAGAATATATTTGAAATGAAAATCCTACACTTGAATTGATGACAATTTCTTTCATCTTGCATGTCATATAGATTTTTATTTGCGTCAGAGATGAAACCAAATAATTTAATATTGAAGTTTATATAAATTTTAAGTTTAGTTTGTTGTTTAAGTGTTTTATTTATTTAAAAATTATTTGTTTATTTGATGGCAAACATTTTGCTTCAGAAATAATTTGGAAGAAAATGGGAATGAACAGACTTTTCAAGAAGGATTTTAAAGGAATGTAGATGTATAATATTTATCTATAAATATATAAAATATAGCCACAAATATTAATAATGTATATTTGTATAATATATATAAATAAGATATCAAAGAAAAAAATTTATATACTTCATATATTTTTTTAAAGTATATAAATAAAAAATTGTATATATTTTTTATAAAATATAAAACATCTTCTAGAAAAATGATCCATAAAATAATAAACACAAATTCCATATGCAAACATCAAGATATATTTTATTAAAATTTAAGAAATTCATGTGTGATTAATTAACATAATAAGGTGATAATTAAAATCTCAGTGTCTGATTAATTATGTTGATTATATATATATATAAAGATATATTTATTTAATAGCGCGTTGGTAATGTAATAGTTCGCTTTTGTCTACGGCCAATACAAATTTCAATCAAAAAAATTAAAATCGAAAGAATATAGCCAATTGTCAATAAATACCACGCCCATTTTAGATGATTAAAATCAAGAGGAAATACTTGTTTTATGGGTATTGGCGGTATCGTTGCTCTTTCTTTATCTAGGGTCCTGTCTAACCAATGTTGCCAAAGTCCAACATTTTTAGCCCAGATATGATATGAACGCAAATCCGATTTGATAAATGCACTCATATTATTATTATAGCGAAATAATGCTGCATTTTCAACAATTTTCAAATCTTTTGTAGTGCAAAATACAGGAATCTTTTGATTGATTTTATTCAATATATCCCATGGTTCCGAATATATTTGATATGCAAAACTGGTATTCATTGAATAAATCATTTCTACCCGTTCCCTTGGTGATACAAATTGAACATTCGTTACAATTTTTTCGAAAAATTCATTATTAATTTGACTTTTAATATAAAGAGCACTGTAAAAATCAAAAACTACTGTCAAATTAGCTTCACGCAATTCATTAAAGTTTTGAATATGTTCACTTTTAGGATTAATGGTTAAAAGTGCGCTCAGTTTGCTGTTAATGAAACTACTAAAAATCATTCCAAATATACTTATTGCAATCATAATTTGTTTCAAAGATAAAGGCGATCTATTACCAAATGGAAATGACTGTCCCAATATAGCACGAAGGAATCGAAAGTTAGTGAAAACATTAAAGCACATTAAAAGTGTTGAACGACGATGATTTCTTCGATTAGTCACTAAAAGTATTAAAATCTCCATTATTGAAATGGCCACATAGATGGCCAGAATATGTATAGACCATGATTTTAGATCCAGCTTTTTATATATATCCGTAAGAGTTACCTTTCTATTACATGGCACAATTATGAACATGGATGAATGAGTGAAGGATTGTGCATGATGTCCTTTTAGCATATTTATTGTATTTACATTACTCGACATTGATTTCGATTTTAAAACTTTAGCATCAATATTTGGCGGATGAAATTCATAATTAATATTGAATTTTTTTGAGTATTCTTTTATTATTTTACGATGTAATCTATCCAATATTACATTTCCACTTCTTGGATCATCTTCGTAAAAACTCTCCGGTACCAAATGGGCAGCAAAGGTAATTTTCTTGCCCGAAAAATTGATTTTATGATTTAAAAAAATTGGTTTTTCCAGCTCACTTAAATTCTGGATCGTAGAGAAATGTATCTCAGGAAATGGTGACAAACGATAGCCCATTCCAGTTGCAATATTTATTACCAATAATTTGCAGAAGTTGTCACTTTTCAATTGGATGGTGAGTTGCGAGAGAAGTTCTTTCTCATTATTTGAATCCATCCAAATAATTACTCTCTTATGTATTTTTAATTCAAATATCTCGTTTAAAGTTGTCATTAGCAATAAATCGGCGTATTCATTTATACAAACAAGTACCAAAACATTATAATTGAACAACATATTCGAATTAAGTTTGGACACATTATTGAAACGAATTATTGGTATTTCTGATGAATCAAATTGTTCCACAAGACATTTGACATTTTGATGTCGCTTTAAAGTAATAATCGTTCCAATGGCTTCTTCATCATGGATTTTTTCCACAAGCTGATTGAGAAGATTTTGCTGAGTTTTTCTATTAGTCACATTCGATGGTCCACAATTATTCACTTGGCTAACGAGCAGCAATAATATATAAATTGCATTCATTTTCTACCAAGATATTTTCCCAAAAGTAGATGAAGAACTGAATTGCAATATAAATTGTAAATTGCAAAGAACCTAGGAGTCTATATATCATACTTTTACATACTCCTATATATAATATAATCAATTTGACATATCAAGTTGTCGATTGGTAGAAAATTAAAAACGTTTAATAGCTGCTGTCACTTTTGTTTCTTATTACCAGACAAGTAAAAGCAATTATAAAATTAATTTTAGCTATAATTAATTAAAATTTCTAGCTTTACTTATAAAATGAATAAAAATGTTTAACATTAGTAAAATCCATTAATATATCTTATTAATATAACAAATTTTATTGTAAAATTCTTATATGAGAAATAGGTTAAAAACTAATCTAAAATAAATAAAGTTCAAGAAGATGAATCATTTGCATAGATCTATTCCGACCGATTCTGAATTTTTATGACTCATTTTCTCGATCAAAGAAAAAAAAAACCTATTAAAAATAGTTGAAGAAAAAAAATACATTCATTGAGCCTTAATTTGAATAAAAAAATTCGTATATAAACCTTAATATAAAATTAAATAAACAAAAACTTTACTCTAATTAGACAAATAAACTTTAATTTGAAGAGGTGATAATTGATTCGATTTGATATGAGAAGAAGAGAAATCTGGAACATTATTTCCAGAGAAAAACTGTGTGAAAGAAAAATAAATGTGAAATCGTTCAGTGTATATATACCTTGATGTCGATCAATTTTTGATTGCGAATTTCGAATTTCTGTGGTCAAACAAACAAATGAAATAAATTCATGTATAGACAGATGGTGAACCATAAATAACCATAGAATAGAAAAATCTGAAGGTCATTTTTCCAAATGTGTCTGTGTGTGTATGTGTGTGTATGTTAACCATTTTAATACCGAGAAAATTGCGTTAAATTGATGGTTTTATTTTGGCCAAAATTATTGTATAATAATATAATTTGCGTATGTCTGGCAAAAGAACCACAGACTGTCATTAATCAGGCGATAAATTGTCACAATTTGTTGTCGTATTGTTTGCCTCGCCCTGTTGTTCTTATATATCTGTCTGTATGTGTATGTGTATGAGTGTTGTTGTATTGTTGTTGTAATTACTGTAATTTGTTTTTACAGCCTAATTGTTTTTCTCTGTGTCTGTGTGCCCATCATTCATTTTCATACTTTCTTTTTTCCCCCACCCCCCAACCCCACCCCCTGTGATATTTACATTTCATAATTTGGCTTAACGATACTAATTTGAATCATGTCCATATCTTTAGTACATACCACAAAAGAAACGAATTAGCCGTCACACATGTCGTATGCTTAATGGGCATAATGTGCGATCAAACAGTTTGTGAAACGTTAATTAGTCCATCTAATTGTCAGCTGAGCATGTTAATTGAAGTCGAGCCTTTTCATTATGCCGATTGAACATATACATATGTTTATACGTTTATATATATAAGATATTCGTTCGCCTTGTCAGTAAGATGCCAAATATATATGCCAACTGAAACTTGATTTGTTGCTTATGTATGTGTGTGTGTGTATGTGAGTGGATTTGTGTGTGTGTGTGTATGTGGGCATTTAAGTATGTTTGTCTATTTGTTTAGCACAGTTATGTCATTAGTTAGTTAAGGTTGCATTATCAAATTACTTAAGTCATTTAGAAAGCGTTGCTAAATTAGTCGAAATCCGAGCATCTTAAAGGATACTCATAAATTTGATAGGAATACAAATGGAAAATGATAGTAAAAGTAATTAGTATTTTATATAAAAAGAAGTAATATTTCATTTAACATTTCTTATGTTTTTATCAGATATTTATTTATAGAATTATTTAAAAGAAATCAACAGAAACTAGGAAGGAGAATAAGTACTTAATTTTGTTTGAATAATTCAAAAATTTCATTTTTTTTATTTATGTTAATTTTTAATTGTACTTTTTAATTGTAATATTAATTTTCAGATAACTAAATAAAATCTTATTTAAAGTAGCTATTATTAAAAGTACAAATTTTTAGATTAAATTTCTATTTAATATTTTGTTTCTCCTTTTGAACCCCAACTTTTATGTCCTGTGCATTGAATCATTTCCTGACCTCAAAACCGCAAAAGTTTCCAACCCAAAAAAATTAAAAAAAAACCGAGAAAAAATATAAATTGACAAAAATTTTAATAAACAAATCTGATTATGCGTCGCATTCAGATGCTGTGCACAAACTATATACATATATACGTTTCTATATATATATATATATATATGCATACCTAAGCTCTGCTCAATTTAGAAACCGCAATTTGTATTGTGTGAGTAGCATTTTCCTGCCAATATATATACATATTTTTTTTTCCAATTTCCATTGCTGACAGTTGCAATACCCTCGTATGTTTTAAATGTTATTTATAATAGAATTTATGCCTAGTTGCCAGCCAAACCATTCATTTTGACCCAGACCCATGCAAATGGCATTCATGTCGCATGCATTCCAATTTATTTCATGTATCAGTTATATAGACCATAAGGTGGGACAAATTTTGGAGCTCTCTGTGAATTTGGTTGTGTGGGGTGGTTAGGGGGGGATTTTGTTAGGTTTCAGGGAACAACGATGACCGCAAAATTCAACAACAGCGACCGTTAGAGTATAATGAACCATTTTGTGGCTATGGAAAAATTGTTGAGATTTCCCTGTTACCCAAATTGAAAACGAAATTGAAAATACCATTGAGTAAACAATATTTGACATTATATTAAAATTAAGTCATAAATTGGGTAAAGTTGAATGTGGTTGTGCTTGTATTGTTATATCTATGTGTGTGTGTGTATGTGTGTGACCTGAGGCGTTAAAATTGCATGGTGCACATCTCAATGGTGTGTGAGTGCGTGTGTGTGTTATTTGGTGGGTGGGTGGGTGTGGCTGTTGTCAGGCATTGTCAGCGTGGGTGTCAGCAATGGCAACAAAATGGCCACTGGCGGCATGTGTCAACAGCTGTTGCTGTTGCATAATTTTTGGCATTTGGTTTTCGTTCACACACACACACGCACACACACACACACCAACAAGTAAAAAAAAAAAAAAGACAAAAGCCAGTCGGGGGAAAAAGTCAATTTAATTACAACATGCGCATTTAAATTTAAATCAACTGGTCAGTGAATGCATATTCTGTGTGTGTGTGTGTGTATGTGTGTGTGTGAGTGTATGTCCTATCGGTGATTTACAATGCCAGAGACAGAGAGAGAGAGAGAGAGAGAGGAGAGTGCGGATGGGGGTGGGTGTATATGGTCGTTTGTTTGCATAATGAATGCCTTAAAATGTGCCTTTAAAAATCTGTTGCAAAAATAGTTCACACGGCCAAGCCGGCTAAACGGAAACCACACAAATGCACATACAAATATCTGTAACTATAGTTGTAAATGTGTATAGATGTGTGCATGTGTGTGTGCGTGTTTGTGTGTGTGTGTGTTGAGTGTAACTCTGTTCGTGTTAGTATGCCAATGCAATGCAGACGCTGCAAAGTATGCTATAGAAATATTTTCAGTTTCATGCCCGCAAAACGGGCATTTTACATTTATTGTAGTTGTGCTGCTGCTGCTGCTGCTGCTGCTCCTGCTGTTAGTGTCCTTGCCACGCCCCTTCAACAAGAAAAATAGAATTGTTTATTTGCTTTCGCCTTTCTTATTTAAAACTATTTTATGTGCCGCTCTCATAGCGTAAACTTTGCCAACGATAAAGAGAGACAAGGAGAGGCGAATAAGAGAGTGAGGGAGAGTGTGAGAGGAAGGTTAAAAGAGAGAGAAATGGAGGGAGGGAGGGAGTGAGGGAGGGTAAGTTAGGTAGAAAGAATGGCTGGTAAGCAATTGGAGTGTGAAACGTTTTCACTTCCGTGTGTTGGCCAGAACGTTGACTATGGCCACTGGCTGCTGTGGCAAACTCCTTCAGCACTTTTCTTAACATGCGCATAAAGTTTAGTCGATTCTAGGCAGTTGTTGTTACTGTTCTAAGTTGTTGTTGTTGCTGTTGGTCTTGTTAGCCCAAAATCCCATTTGGCACTGAATTGTGTGCGCACATTGAATTTGTAGCAAGCTTAAAGCCCTGACAATATATGGGTATTAATAGATATTTTGTGTGCCTGTGCTTGTGTGTGTGTGTGTGTGTGTGAGTGCAGGCGATAATATTTATTTTTCCCTTTAGTTCTTCTTTACTATTTTTATATTTTTGCAACAGTTATTTTGCCTTTTGTGTGTGTGTGTGTGAGTGTGTGTGTGTGTAGTGTAATTGAATTGCATGATGGCCAAATGTGGCAGAGTTTTAGAGGCGTTTGGTTAGGATTGGGTGTGAGCTGGCTTATGACGTATTTATTTACCACAGGATTGCGACACAATTGTGCCACATGCAGTGACATTTATGTGACCAACAACCAACTCACGAGTGGTGTTGTCTTTGAGTTATGACCCTTCAAGCAGAAACCAAACCGAAAAGGCAGTTGCAGTTGCTATTGCAATTGCCACTGCCTGTTGGCAGCAACAACAATAATAACAACAACAACAACAACTACTGCTACAACAAAAAGGATACATGTGGTTGCAACGTTGACACATTTAAATGTGTGATAAATGAAGCATGCCAAAGAAATCCATTGCCATGAGACGTGACTCCCATTTGGTTAGATTTCCATAAATTGCACTTTAAATTTAACTAGCAAACAAATCGCCGACAAATTTTTTTCTTTTCCATTTATATAGATCAAGTAGTAAGGTATTTATACATATAAAGGTTATTAATAAATCTATCAAATTGACCAAAACTATTTTGATTTAACTAGTTTTGGAGTCGTGAGAGTTGCTCATGTTGGAATTATAAATAATATTATTTAAGGGCCTAAAGTTCTTGTTAAATTTTGTATAAATTATTATTAAAGCTATATACTAGCTATACCTACTAGGCTTTAGGGTAAGAAATATTTACAGATGTTTTTTACGTTCCATGTCCTTATTTATTATTTCAGATTTATAATGAATATTTCCCATTTCAAAACTACAAATTTTAACTCTAATTTCAGATCAATAAAATATAATATAATAGGAAGCATTTTACATACCATAGCATTAGCAGATATCTTTTAATCTGTTTGTGAATATTTTATAATTAACCGAATTTAATATTTTTAGGATTCATTCTTTTTATAGTATCAATTATCTAGGCTTTTTTTTTCTCTTTACTAAGCCATCTGTTAAAGACATAATGTATATGGATATAGTCTTTAATCTAGTCATCACTCTCCTTTAATCTTTATATAAATATGTACTAAAGCATCTAGTTTTTAATTATTTTTACTTTGAATTCTATAACTTATTTATCAATAACAGACAAACAGCTTGCAAATTCATCTCATAAAATTTTCCCTTTGAAATCAATGTAAATAGTTTATATATAAATTGATGCTCTAGAATACAATTTACATTTCAATTAAATTTCTTTACTTAAATAGTGCAAAAGGGTTTGTTTTTTTTTCTTTATTTAGATTTTTGCCATTTTAAATTTGTTCGTGTTTCTTTGGCAATTTAACAATAATATGTATTATAATACTCTTTAGTATTTTAAGAAAGCGTATAAAAGGCTCACTGCTAAATGAAATAAAATGCAATAAAATAACAACTTAACACCTTTTGGCGCAAAATAGACAGAGCTAGCATAAAGGGAACTATACACTACACACACACACACACACACACAGCCGCTTACACATACATATACCATAAACAAATGCGCAGGCAATGCAAAAAGCAAACCGTAAACGTAGACTAAGCCGATTATAACACGAAAAGCAAAGAAAAAGTAACGAATCATGGCCCAGGCAAGGGCAAGGACGAATGAATAGAATGAGATGGTAAGATACTCAGTTTGAGGATTGAGAATTGTTGGTCTGGGCTTTGCCGACAGTTGGAATGGCAGGAAGTGCGTGGCAAGCACAGTCAGCCAGATAGATAGACACATACACATACAAACACACACACACATACTGACTAAGAGACACACAGACAGGCAATGAATTATCGCACTAGCTGCGCCAGCAGTTGAGACAAAAGTGTTGTAAAAAATGTAGTACTATTAATTTCCCCTTGCATATCTTATTGTATCTTCATAAACAGACACGCACAGGCAACATCAGCAATAACAACAACAACAACAAAGCAGTACAGTTATAGAACAAAAAGAAGTATTTGAAGAGGGGGTGATAGGAAGGGAAGTTGGTGTGGTGGAGAAGAGGTGTAGAAACTGGCTTAGTGCTAAAGAGATTTCTAATTCAGTTGAGCAGAAATAAATTACTTACCGTAATTGTTTGCCATATAAAACTGTAGCTATATGTAGTAAGAGGATGGCATTGGGCTTTCTCTAGAGATAAACTTAGAGAGAAAGAGTAAGTAAATAGAGAAAGTGTGTGTGTGTGTGTGTAAGAATGAGTGAGAGAGAGAGCGAGAGAGAGAAACACAGCTGCCGTTTATTTATATTTTTATACCCTTGCAGAGGGTATATTAATTTTGGTCAGAAGTTTGCAACGCACAGAAGGAAGCATCTCCGACTATATAAAGTATATATATTCTTGATCAGCATGAATAGCCGAGTCGATATGACCATGTCCGTCTGTCCGTCTGTCCGTCTGTCCGTCTGTCTGGATCAACAGCTCTCCTCCGAGACCATAAGAGCTACAGAGCTGAAATTTTCAGCATAGGCTCCTTTTGCTGCAGGCATTGTATATCTCGAATCATCCCGATCGGACGACTATATCATATAGCTCCCATAGGAACGATCGGTCAGGATAAGCTTTATCCTCAATAACTCCGTTGTTTTTTAACCAACACGAAATTTGATATTTATGAGTTTAATATGTTTGTACTTCAACCAA